>CAWVOD010000057.1:0-134638 GCA_963930825.1 Silvanus unidentatus | reverse complement strand
ATATCTCATTTCAAATATCTATTATTCTCCATTTTACTCGATCTCCTAAACGGTTAAAGATAGGACATCGCGGTTTTCACCAGTGGATTGAGCACCTTATTTTACATAAATAAGTCCTATAAGTCTACCCTCAAGAGTTGATCAAGGTACAAACGAATAAAATGTTTATATATCACATTTTCAAATATCTATTATTCTCCACTTTACTCGATCTCCTAAACGGTTAAAGATAGGACATCGCGATTTTCACCAGTGGATTTAGCACATCATTTTACATAAAATAAGTCCTATAAGTCTACTCTCAAGAGTTGATAAAGGTACAAACGAATAAAATGTTTATATATCACATTATCAAATATCTATTATTCTCCATTTTACTCGATCTCCAAAACGGTTAAAGATAGGACATCGCGGTTCTCACCAGTGGATTTAGCCCCTCATTTTACATAAAATAGGTCCTATAAGTCAACCCTCAAGAGTTGATCAAGGTACAAACGAATAAAATGTTTATATATCACATTTTCAAATATCTATTATTTTCTATTTTACTCGATCTCCTAAACGGTTAAAGATAGGACATCGCGGTTTTCACCAGAGGATTTTGCACCTTATTTTACATAAAATAAGTCCTATAAGTCTACTCTCAAGAGTTGATTAAGGTACAAACGAATAAAATGTTTATATATCACATTATCAAATATCTATTATTCTCCATTTTACTCGATCTCCTAAACGGTTAAAGATTGGTCATCTTGGTTTTTAATAGTGGATTTAGCACCTCATTTTACATAAAATAAGTCCTATAAGTCTACCCTCAAGAGTTGATCAAGGTACAAACGCATAAAATGTTTATACATCACATTATCAAATATCCATTATTCTCCATTTTACTTGATCTCCTAAACGGTTAAAGATAGGACATCGC
The DNA here is from genome assembly GCA_963930825.1 of Silvanus unidentatus. Lineage (NCBI taxonomy): Eukaryota > Metazoa > Arthropoda > Insecta > Coleoptera > Silvanidae > Silvanus > Silvanus unidentatus. Next base: position 133,713 of record CAWVOD010000057.1, on the reverse strand, counting down.
GGTTTTCACCAGTGGATTAAGCACCTCATTTTACATAAAATATGTCCTATAAGTCTACTCTCAAGGGTTGATAAAGGTACAAACGAATAAAATGTTTATATATCACATTTTCAAATATCTATTATTCTTCATTATACTCGATCTCCTAAACGGTTAAAGATAGGACATCGCGGTTTTCACCAAAGGATTTAGCATCTCATTTTACATAAAATAAGTCCTATAAGTCTACTCTCAAGAGTTGATAAAGGTACAAACGAATAAAATGTTTATATATCACATTTTCAAATATCTAATATTCTCAATTTTACTCGATCTCCTAAACGGTTAAAGATAGGACATCGCGGTTTTCACCAGTAAATTTAGCACCTCATTTTACATAAAATAGTTCCTATAAGTCTACTCTCAAGAGTTGATAAAGGTACAAACGAATAAAATGATTATATATCACATTTTCAAATATCTATTATTCTCCATTTTACTCGATCTCCTAAACGGTTAAAGATAGGACATCGCGGTTTTCACCAGTGAATTGAGCACCTTATTTTACATAAAATAAGTCCTATAAGTCTACCCTCAAGAGTTGATCAAGGTACAAACGAATAAAATGTTTATATATCACATTGTCAAATATCTATTATTCTCCATTTTACTCGATCTCCTAAACGGTTAAAGATAGGACATCGCGGTTTTCACCAGTAGATTTAGCACCTCATTTTACATAAAATAAGTCCTATAAGTCTTTTCTCAAGAGTTGATAAAGGTACTTACGTATAAAATGTTTATATATCTCATTTTCAAATATCTATTATTCTCCATTTTACTCGATCTCCTAAACGGTTAAAGATAGGACATCGCGGTTTTCACCAGTGGATTGAGCACCTTATTTTACATAAAATAAGTCCTATAAGTCTACCCTCAAGAGTTGATCAAGGTACAAACGAATAAATTGTTTATATATCACATTTTCAAATATCTATTATTCTCCACTTTACTCGATCTCCTAAACGGTTAAAGATAGGACATCGCGATTTTTACCAGTGGATTTAGCACATCATTTTACATAAAATAAGTCCTATAAGTCTACTCTCAAGAGTTGATAAAGGTACAAACGAATAAAATGTTTATATATCACATTATCAGATATCTATTATTCTCCATTTTACTCGATCTCCAAAACGGTTAAAGATAGGACATCGCGGTTCTCACCAGTGGATTTAGCCCCTCATTTTACATAAAATAGGTCCTATAAGTCTACCCTCAAGAGTTGATCAAGGTACAAACGAATAAAATGTTTATATATCACATTTTCAAATATCTATTATTTTCTATTTTACTCGATCTCCTAAACGGTTAAAGATAGGACATCGCGGTTTTCACCAAAGGATTTAGCACCTTATTTTACATAAAATAAGTTCTATAAGTCTACTCTCAAGAGTTGATTAAGGTACAAACGAATAAAATGTTTATATATCACATTATCAAATATCTATTATTCTCCATTTTACTCGATCTCCTAAACGGTTAAAGATAGGACATCGCGGTTTTCACCAGTGGATTTAGAACCTCATTTTACATAAAATAGGTCCTATAAGTCTACTCTCAAAAGTTGATAAAGGTAAAAACGAATAAAATGTTTATATATCACATATTCAAATTTCTAATATTCTCCACTTTACTCGATCTCCTAAATGGTTAATGATAGGACATCGCGGTTTTCACCAGTGGATTTAGCACCTCATTTTACATAAAATAGGTCCTATAAGTCTACCCTCATGAGTTGATCAAGGTACAAACGAATAAAATGTTAATATAACACATTTTCAAATATCTATTATTCTCCATTTTACTCGATCTCCTAAACGGTAAAAGATAGGACATCAAGGTTTTCATCAGTGGATTAAGCACCCCATTTTACAAAAAATAAGTCCTATAAGTCTACTCTCAAGAGTTGATAAAGGTAAAAACGAATAAAATGTTTATATATCACATTTTCAAATATCTATTATTCTCCATTTTACTCGATCTCCTAAACGGTTAAAGATAGGATATCGCGGTTTTCACCAGTGGATTTAGCACCTCACTTTACATAAAATAGGTCCTATAATCTACTCTCAAATGTTGATAATGGTACAAACGAATAAAATGTTTATATATCACATTTTCAATTATCTATTATTCTCCATTTTACTCGATCTCCTAAACGGTTAAAGATAGGACATCGCGTATTTCACCAGTGGATTTAGCTCCTCATTTTACATAAAATAAGTCCTATAAGTCTACTCTCAAGAGTTAATAAAGGTACAAACGAATAAAGTGTTTATATATCACATTTTCAAATATCTCTTCTCCATTTTACTCGATCTCCTAAAAGGTTAAAGATAGGACATCGCGGTTATCAGTCAATTTAGCATACCATTTTATATAAAATTAGTTATATAACAACTGTCATTTTTAGACATCTGTCATTCTTGACATCTATGATTTTTTGACAGCTGTCATTTTTGACATCTGTCATTCTTGACATTTGTCATTTTTTGACATCTGTCATTTTTTGACATCTGTCATTCTTGACATCTGTCATTCTTGACATCTGTCATTTTTTGACAGCTGACATTTTTGACAGCCGTCATTCTTTGACAACTGAATAAAATGTTTATATATCACATTTTTAAATATCTATTATTCTCCATTTTACTCAATCTCCTAAACAATTAAAGATAGGACATCGCAGTTTTCACCAGTGGATTTAGCACGTCATTTTACATAAAATAAGTCCTATAAGTCTACTCTCAAGAGTTGATAAAGGTACAAACGAATAAAATGTTTAATATCACATTATCAAATATCCATTATTCTCCATTTTACTCGATCTCCTAAACGGTTAAAGATATTACATCGCGGTTTTCACCAGTAGATTTAGCACCTCATTTTACATAAAATAAGTCCTATAAGTCTTTTCTCAAGAGTTGATAAAGGTACTTACGTATAAAATGTTTATATATCTCATTTTCAAATATCTATTATTCTCCATTTTACTCGATCTCCTAAACGGTTAAAGATAGGACATCGCGGTTTTCACCAGTGGATTGAGCACCTTATTTTACATAAAATAAGTCCTATAAGTCTACCCTCAAGAGTTGATCAAGGTACAAACGAATAAAATGTTTATATATCACATTTTCAAATATCTATTATTCTCCACTTTACTCGATCTCCTAAACGGTTAAAGATAGGACATCGCGATTTTCACCAGTGGATTTAGCACATCATTTTACATAAAATAAGTCCTATAAGTCTACTCTCAAGAGTTGATAAAGGTACAAACGAATAAAATGTTTATATATCACATTATCAAATATCTATTATTCTCCATTTTACTCGATCTCCAAAACGGTTAAAGATAGGACATCGCGGTTCTCACCAGTGGATTTAGCCCCTCATTTTACATAAAATAGGTCCTATAAGTCAACCCTCAAGAGTTGATCAAGGTACAAACGAATAAAATGTTTATATATCACATTTTCAAATATCTATTATTTTCTATTTTACTCGATCTCCTAAACGGTTAAAGATAGGACATCGCGGTTTTCACCAGAGGATTTAGCACCTTATTTTACATAAAATAAGTCCTATAAGTCTACTCTCAAGAGTTGATTAAGGTACAAACGAATAAAATGTTTATATATCACATTATCAAATATCTATTATTCTCCATTTTACTCGATCTCCTAAACGGTTAAAGATTGGTCATCTTGGTTTTTAATAGTGGATTTAGCACCTCATTTTACATAAAATAAGTCCTATAAGTCTACCCTCAAGAGTTGATCAAGGTACAAACGCATAAAATGTTTATACATCACATTATCAAATATCCATTATTCTCCATTTTACTTGATCTCCTAAACGGTTAAAGATAGGACATCGCGGTTTTCACCAGTGGATTAAGCACCTCATTTTACATAAAATATGTCCTATAAGTCTACTCTCAAGGGTTGATAAAGGTACAAACGAATAAAATGTTTATATATCACATTTTCAAATATCTATTATTCTTCATTATACTCGATCTCCTAAACGGTTAAAGATAGGACATCGCGGTTTTCACCAAAGGATTTAGCATCTCATTTTACATAAAATAAGTCCTATAAGTCTACTCTCAAGAGTTGATAAAGGTACAAACGAATAAAATGTTTATATATCACATTTTCAAATATCTAATATTCTCAATTTTACTCGATCTCCTAAACGGTTAAAGATTGGTCATCTTGGTTTTTAATAGTGGATTTAGCACCTCATTTTACATTAAATAAGTCCTATAAGTCTACCCTCAAGAGTTGATCAAGGTACAAACGAATGAAATGTTTATATATCACATTTTCAAATATCTATTATTCTCCATTTTACTCGATCTCCTAAACGGTTAAAGATAGGACATCGCGGTTTTCACCAGTGAATTGAGCACCTTATTTTACATAAAATAAGTCCTATAAGTCTACCCTCAAGAGTTGATCAAGGTACAAACGAATAAAATGTTTATATATCACATTGTCAAATATCTATTATTCTCCATTTTACTCGATCTCCTAAACGGTTAAAGATAGGACATCGCGGTTTTCACCAGTAGATTTAGCACCTCATTTTACATAAAATAAGTCCTATAAGTCTTTTCTCAAGAGTTGATAAAGGTACTTACGTATAAAATGTTTATATATCTCATTTTCAAATATCTATTATTCTCCATTTTACTCGATCTCCTAAACGGTTAAAGATAGGACATCGCGGTTTTCACCAGTGGATTGAGCACCTTATTTTACATAAAATAAGTCCTATAAGTCTACCCTCAAGAGTTGATCAAGGTACAAACGAATAAATTGTTTATATATCACATTTTCAAATATCTATTATTCTCCACTTTACTCGATCTCCTAAACGGTTAAAGATAGGACATCGCGATTTTTACCAGTGGATTTAGCACATCATTTTACATAAAATAAGTCCTATAAGTCTACTCTCAAGAGTTGATAAAGGTACAAACGAATAAAATGTTTATATATCACATTATCAGATATCTATTATTCTCCATTTTACTCGATCTCCAAAACGGTTAAAGATAGGACATCGCGGTTCTCACCAGTGGATTTAGCCCCTCATTTTACATAAAATAGGTCCTATAAGTCTACCCTCAAGAGTTGATCAAGGTACAAACGAATAAAATGTTTATATATCACATTTTCAAATATCTATTATTTTCTATTTTACTCGATCTCCTAAACGGTTAAAGATAGGACATCGCGGTTTTCACCAAAGGATTTAGCACCTTATTTTACATAAAATAAGTTCTATAAGTCTACTCTCAAGAGTTGATTAAGGTACAAACGAATAAAATGTTTATATATCACATTATCAAATATCTATTATTCTCCATTTTACTCGATCTCCTAAACGGTTAAAGATAGGACATCGCGGTTTTCACCAGTGGATTTAGAACCTCATTTTACATAAAATAGGTCCTATAAGTCTACTCTCAAAAGTTGATAAAGGTAAAAACGAATAAAATGTTTATATATCACATATTCAAATTTCTAATATTCTCCACTTTACTCGATCTCCTAAATGGTTAATGATAGGACATCGCGGTTTTCACCAGTGGATTTAGCACCTCATTTTACATAAAATAGGTCCTATAAGTCTACCCTCATGAGTTGATCAAGGTACAAACGAATAAAATGTTAATATAACACATTTTCAAATATCTATTATTCTCCATTTTACTCGATCTCCTAAACGGTAAAAGATAGGACATAAAGGTTTTCATCAGTGGATTAAGCACCCCATTTTACAAAAAATAAGTCCTATAAGTCTACTCTCAAGAGTTGATAAAGGTAAAAACGAATAAAATGTTTATATATCACATTTTCAAATATCTATTATTCTCCATTTTACTCGATCTCCTAAACGGTTAAAGATAGGATATCGCGGTTTTCACCAGTGGATTTAGCACCTCACTTTACATAAAATAGGTCCTATAATCTACTCTCAAATGTTGATAATGGTACAAACGAATAAAATGTTTATATATCACATTTTCAATTATCTATTATTCTCCATTTTACTCGATCTCCTAAACGGTTAAAGATAGGACATCGCGTATTTCACCAGTGGATTTAGCTCCTCATTTTACATAAAATAAGTCCTATAAGTCTACTCTCAAGAGTTAATAAAGGTACAAACGAATAAAGTGTTTATATATCACATTTTCAAATATCTCTTCTCCATTTTACTCGATCTCCTAAAAGGTTAAAGATAGGACATCGCGGTTATCAGTCAATTTAGCATACCATTTTATATAAAATTAGTTATATAACAACTGTCATTTTTAGACATCTGTCATTCTTGACATCTATGATTTTTTGACAGCTGTCATTTTTGACATCTGTCATTCTTGACATTTGTCATTTTTTGACATCTGTCATTTTTTGACATCTGTCATTCTTGACATCTGTCATTCTTGACATCTGTCATTTTTTGACAGCTGACATTTTTGACAGCCGTCATTCTTTGACAACTGAATAAAATGTTTATATATCACATTTTTAAATATCTATTATTCTCCATTTTACTCAATCTCCTAAACAATTAAAGATAGGACATCGCAGTTTTCACCAGTGGATTTAGCACGTCATTTTACATAAAATAAGTCCTATAAGTCTACTCTCAAGAGTTGATAAAGGTACAAACGAATAAAATGTTTAATATCACATTATCAAATATCCATTATTCTCCATTTTACTCGATCTCCTAAACGGTTAAAGATATTACATCGCGGTTTTCACCAGTGGATTTAGAACCTCATTTTACATAAAATAGGTCCTATAAGTCTACTCTCAAGAGTTGATAAAGGTACAAACGAATAAAATGTTTATATATCACATTTTCAAATATTCATTGTTCTCCATTTTACTCGATCTTCTAAACGGTTAAAGATAGGATATCGCGGTTTTCACCAGTGGATTTATAACCTCATTTTATATAAAATAGGTCCTATAAGTCTACTCTCAAGAGTTGATAAAGGAACAAACGAATAAAATGTTTATATATCACATTTTAAAATATCTATTATTCTCCATTTCACTCGATCTCCTAAACGGTTAAAGATAGGACATCGCGGTTTTCACCAGTGAATTTAGCACCTCATTTTACATATAATAAGTCCTATAAGTCTACTCTCAAAAGTTGATAAAGGTTCAAACGAATAAAATGTTTATATATCACATTTTCAAATATCTATTATTCTCCATTTTACTCGATCTCCTAAACGGTTAAAGATAGACATCGCGGTTTTAACCAGTGGATTTAGCACCTCATTTTACATAAAGTAAGTCCTATAAGTCTACTCTCAAGAGTTGATAAAGGTACAAACGAATAAAATGTTTATATATCACATTTTCAAATATCTATTATTCTCCATTTTACTCGATCTCCTAAACGGTTAAAGATAGGACATCGCGGTTTTCACCAGTATATTTAGCACCTCATTTTACATAAAATTAGTCCTATAAGTCTACTCTCAAGAGTTGATAAAAGTACAAACAAATAAAATGTTTATATATCACATTTTCAAATATCTATTATTCTCCATTTTACTCGATCTCCTAAACGGTTAAAGATAGGACATCGCGGTTATCACCGGTGGATTAAGCACCTCATTTTAAATAAAATTAGTCCTATAAGTCTACTCTCAAGAGTTGATAAAAGTACAAACAAATAAAATGTTTATATATCACATTTTCAAATATCTATTATTCTCCATTTTACTCGATCTCCTAAACGGTTAAAGATAGGACATCGCGGTTCTCACCAGTGGATTTAGAACCTCATTTTACATAAAATAGGTCCTATAAGTCTACTCTCAAAAGTTGATAAAGGTAAAAACGAATAAAATGTTTATATATCACATTTTCAAATATCTATTATTATCAATTTTACTCGATCTCTTAAACCGTTAAAGATAGGACATCGCGGTTTTTATCAGTGGATTTAGCACCTTATTTTACATAAAATAAGTCCTATAAGTCTACCCTCAAGAGTTGATCAAGGTACACACGAATAAAATGTTTATATATCACATTGTCAAATATTTATTATTATCAATTTTACTCGATCTCTTAAACCGTTAAAGATAGGACATCGCGGTTTTCATCAGTGGATTTAGCACCTTATTTTACATAAAATAAGTCTTATAAGTCTACTCTCAAGAGTTGATCAAGGTACAAACGAATAAAATGTTTATATATCACATTGTCAAATTTCTATTATTTTCCATTTTACTCGATCTCCTAAACGGTTAAAGATAGGACATCGCGGTCTTCACCAGTGGATTCAGCACCTCATTTTACATAAAATTAGTCTTATAAGTCTACTCTCAAGAGTTGATAAAGGTACAAACGAATATATTGTTTATATATCACATTTTCAAATATCTATTATTATCAATTTTACTCGATCTCTTAAACGGTTAAAGATAGGACATCGCGGTCTACACCAGTGGATTTAAAACCTCATTTTACATAAAATAAGTCCTATAAGTCTACCCTCAAGAGTTGATCAAGGTACAAACGCATAAAATGTTTATACATCACATTATCAAATATCCATTATTCTCCATTTTACTTGATCTCCTAAACGGTTAAAGATAGGACATCGCGGTTTTCACCAGTGGATTAAGCACCTCATTTTACATAAAATATGTCCTATAAGTCTACTCTCAAGGGTTGATAAAGGTACAAACGAATAAAATGTTTATATATCACATATTCAAATATCTATTATTCTTCATTTTACTCGATCTCCTAAACGGTTAAAGATAGGACATCGCGGTTTTCACCAAAGGATTTAGCATCTCATTTTACATAAAATAAGTCCTATAAGTCTACTCTCAAGAGTTGATAAAGGTACAAACGAATAAAATGTTTATATATCACATTTTCAAATATCTAATATTCTCAATTTTACTCGATCTCCTAAACGGTTAAAGATTGGTCATCTTGGTTTTTAATAGTGGATTTAGCACCTCATTTTACATAAAATAAGTCCTATAAGTCTACCCTCAAGAGTTGATCAAGGTACAAACGAATGAAATGTTTATATATCACATTTTCAAATATCTATTATTCTCCATTTTACTCGATCTCCTAAACGGTTAAAGATAGGACATCGCGGTTTTCACCAGTGGATTGAGCACCTTATTTTACATAAAATAAGTCCTATAAGTCTACCCTCAAGAGTTGATCAAGGTACAAACGAATAAAATGTTTATATATCACATTGTCAAATATCTATTATTCTCCATTTTACTCGATCTCCTAAACGGTTAAAGATAGGACATCGCGGTTTTCACCAGTAGATTTAGCACCTCATTTTACATAAAATAAGTCCTATAAGTCTTTTCTCAAGAGTTGATAAAGGTACTTACGTATAAAATGTTTATATATCTCATTTTCAAATATCTATTATTCTCCATTTTACTCGATCTCCTAAACGGTTAAAGATAGGACATCGCGGTTTTCATCAGTGGATTGAGCACCTTATTTTACATAAAATAAGTCCTATAAGTCTACCCTCAAGAGTTGATCAAGGTACAAACGAATAAAATGTTTATATATCACATTTTCAAATATCTATTATTCTCCACTTTACTCGATCTCCTAAACGGTTAAAGATAGGACATCGCGATTTTCACCAGTGGATTTAGCACATCATTTTACATAAAATAAGTCCTATAAGTCTACTCTCAAGAGTTGATAAAGGTACAAACGAATAAAATGTTTATATATCACATTATCAAATATCTATTATTCTCCATTTTACTCGATCTCCAAAACGGTTAAAGATAGGACATCGCGGTTCTCACCAGTGGATTTAGCCCCTCATTTTACATAAAATAGGTCCTATAAGTCAACCCTCAAGAGTTGATCAAGGTACAAACGAATAAAATGTTTATATATCACATTTTCAAATATCTATTATTTTCTATTTTACTCGATCTCCTAAACGGTTAAAGATAGGACATCGCGGTTTTCACCAGAGGATTTAGCACCTTATTTTACATAAAATAAGTCCTATAAGTCTACTCTCAAGAGTTGATTAAGGTACAAACGAATAAAATGTTTATATATCACATTATCAAATATCTATTATTCTCCATTTTACTCGATCTCCTAAACGGTTAAAGATTGGTCATCTTGGTTTTTAATAGTGGATTTAGCACCTCATTTTACATAAAATAAGTCCTATAAGTCTACCCTCAAGAGTTGATCAAGGTACAAACGCATAAAATGTTTATACATCACATTATCAAATATCCATTATTCTCCATTTTACTTGATCTCCTAAACGGTTAAAGATAGGACATCGCGGTTTTCACCAGTGGATTAAGCACCTCATTTTACATAAAATATGTCCTATAAGTCTACTCTCAAGGGTTGATAAAGGTACAAACGAATAAAATGTTTATATATCACATTTTCAAATATCTATTATTCTTCATTTTACTCGATCTCCTAAACGGTTAAAGATAGGACATCGCGGTTTTCACCAAAGGATTTAGCATCTCATTTTACATAAAATAAGTCCTATAAGTCTACTCTCAAGAGTTGATAAAGGTACAAACGAATAAAATGTTTATATATCACATTTTCAAATATCTAATATTCTCAATTTTACTCGATCTCCTAAACGGTTAAAGATTGGTCATCTTGGTTTTTAATAGTGGATTTAGCACCTCATTTTACATTAAATAAGTCCTATAAGTCTACCCTCAAGAGTTGATCAAGGTACAAACGAATGAAATGTTTATATATCACATTTTCAAATATCTATTATTCTCCATTTTACTCGATCTCCTAAACGGTTAAAGATAGGACATCGCGGTTTTCACCAGTGAATTGAGCACCTTATTTTACATAAAATAAGTCCTATAAGTCTACCCTCAAGAGTTGATCAAGGTACAAACGAATAAAATGTTTATATATCACATTGTCAAATATCTATTATTCTCCATTTTACTCGATCTCCTAAACGGTTAAAGATAGGACATCGCGGTTTTCACAAGTAGATTTAGCACCTCATTTTACATAAAATAAGTCCTATAAGTCTTTTCTCAAGAGTTGATAAAGGTACTTACGTATAAAATGTTTATATATCTCATTTTCAAATATCTATTATTCTCCATTTTACTCGATCTCCTAAACGGTTAAAGATAGGACATCGCGGTTTTCACCAGTGGATTGAGCACCTTATTTTACATAAAATAAGTCCTATAAGTCTACCCTCAAGAGTTGATCAAGGTACAAACGAATAAATTGTTTATATATCACATTTTCAAATATCTATTATTCTCCACTTTACTCGATCTCCTAAACGGTTAAAGATAGGACATCGCGATTTTTACCAGTGGATTTAGCACATCATTTTACATAAAATAAGTCCTATAAGTCTACTCTCAAGAGTTGATAAAGGTACAAACGAATAAAATGTTTATATATCACATTATCAGATATCTATTATTCTCCATTTTACTCGATCTCCAAAACGGTTAAAGATAGGACATCGCGGTTCTCACCAGTGGATTTAGCCCCTCATTTTACATAAAATAGGTCCTATAAGTCTACCCTCAAGAGTTGATCAAGGTACAAACGAATAAAATGTTTATATATCACATTTTCAAATATCTATTATTTTCTATTTTACTCGATCTCCTAAACGGTTAAAGATAGGACATCGCGGTTTTCACCAAAGGATTTAGCACCTTATTTTACATAAAATAAGTTCTATAAGTCTACTCTCAAGAGTTGATTAAGGTACAAACGAATAAAATGTTTATATATCACATTATCAAATATCTATTATTCTCCATTTTACTCGATCTCCTAAACGGTTAAAGATAGGACATCGCGGTTTTCACCAGTGGATTTAGAACCTCATTTTACATAAAATAGGTCCTATAAGTCTACTCTCAAAAGTTGATAAAGGTAAAAACGAATAAAATGTTTATATATCACATATTCAAATTTCTAATATTCTCCACTTTACTCGATCTCCTAAATGGTTAATGATAGGACATCGCGGTTTTCACCAGTGGATTTAGCACCTCATTTTACATAAAATAGGTCCTATAAGTCTACCCTCATGAGTTGATCAAGGTACAAACGAATAAAATGTTAATATAACACATTTTCAAATATCTATTATTCTCCATTTTACTCGATCTCCTAAACGGTAAAAGATAGGACATCAAGGTTTTCATCAGTGGATTAAGCACCCCATTTTACAAAAAATAAGTCCTATAAGTCTACTCTCAAGAGTTGATAAAGGTAAAAACGAATAAAATGTTTATATATCACATTTTCAAATATCTATTATTCTCCATTTTTCTCGATCTCCTAAACGGTTAAAGATAGGATATCGCGGTTTTCACCAGTGGATTTAGCACCTCACTTTACATAAAATAGGTCCTATAATCTACTCTCAAATGTTGATAATGGTACAAACGAATAAAATGTTTATATATCACATTTTCAATTATCTATTATTCTCCATTTTACTCGATCTCCTAAACGGTTAAAGATAGGACATCGCGTATTTCACCAGTGGATTTAGCTCCTCATTTTACATAAAATAAGTCCTATAAGTCTACTCTCAAGAGTTAATAAAGGTACAAACGAATAAAGTGTTTATATATCACATTTTCAAATATCTCTTCTCCATTTTACTCGATCTCCTAAAAGGTTAAAGATAGGACATCGCGGTTATCAGTCAATTTAGCATACCATTTTATATAAAATTAGTTATATAACAACTGTCATTTTTAGACATCTGTCATTCTTGACATCTATAATTTTTTGAAAGCTTTCATTTTTGACATCTGTCATTCTTGACATTTGTCATTTTTTGACATCTGTCATTTTTTGACATCTGTCATTCTTGACATCTGTCATTCTTGACATCTGTCATTTTTTGACAGCTGACATTTTTGACAGCCGTCATTCTTTGACAACTGAATAAAATGTTTATATATCACATTTTTAAATATCTATTATTCTCCATTTTACTCAATCTCCTAAACAATTAAAGATAGGACATCGCAGTTTTCACCAGTGGATTTAGCACGTCATTTTACATAAAATAAGTCCTATAAGTCTACTCTCAAGAGTTGATAAAGGTACAAACGAATAAAATGTTTAATATCACATTATCAAATATCCATTATTCTCCATTTTACTCGATCTCCTAAACGGTTAAAGATATTACATCGCGGTTTTCACCAGTGGATTTAGAACCTCATTTTACATAAAATAGGTCCTATAAGTCTACTCTCAAGAGTTGATAAAGGTACAAACGAATAAAATGTTTATATATCACATTTTCAAATATTCATTGTTCTCCATTTTACTCGATCTTCTAAACGGTTAAAGATAGGACATCGCGGTTTTCACCAGTGGATTTAGAACCTCATTTTACATAAAATAGGTCCTATAAGTCTACTCTCAAGAGTTGATAAAGGTAAAAACGAATAAAATGTTTATATATCACATTTTCAAATATCTATTATTCTCCATTTTACTCGATCTCCTAAACGGTTAAAGATATCACATCGCGGTTTTCACCTGTGGATTTAGCACCTCATTTTACATAAAATAGGTCCTATAGGTCTACCCTCATGAGTTGATCTAGGTACAAACGAATAAAATGTTAATATATCACATTTTCAAATATCTATTATTCTCCATTTTACTCAATCTCCTAAACGGTTAAAGATAGGACATCGCGGATTTCACCAGTGGATTTAGCACCTCATTTTACATAAAATAAGTCCTATAAGTCTACTCTCAAAAGTTGATAAAAGTACAAACAAATAAAATGTTTATATATCACATTTTCAAATATCTATTATTCTCCATTTTACTCCATCTCCTAAACGATTAAAGATAGGATATCGCGGTTTTCACCAGTGGATTTAGAACCTCATTTTATATAAAATAGGTCCTATAAGTCTACTCTCAAGAGTTGATAAAGGAACAAACGAATAAAATGTTTATATATCACATTTTTAAATATCTATTATTCTCCATTTTACTCCATCTCCTAAACGGTTAAAGATAGGATATCGCGGTTTTCACCAGTGGATTTAGAACCTCATTTTATATAAAATAGGTCCTATAAGTCTACTCTCAAGAGTTGATAAAGGAACAAACGAATAAAATGTTTATATATCACATTTTAAAATATCTATTATTCTCCATTTCACTCGATCTCCTAAACGGTTAAAGATAGGACATCGCGGTTTTCACCAGTGAATTTAGCACCTCATTTTACATATAATAAGTCCTATAAGTCTACTCTCAAAAGTTGATAAAGGTTCAAACGAATAAAATGTTTATATATCACATTTTCAAATATCTACTATTCTCCATTTTACTCGATCTCCTAAACGGTTAAAGATAGACATCGCGGTTTTAACCAGTGGATTTAGCACCTCATTTTACATAAAGTAAGTCCTATAAGTCTACTCTCAAGAGTTGATAAAGGTACAAACGAATAAAATGTTTATATATCACATTTTCAAATATCTATTATTCTCCATTTTACTCGATCTCCTAAACGGTTAAAGATAGGACATCGCGGTTTTCACCAGTATATTTAGCACCTCATTTTACATAAAATTAGTCCTATAAGTCTACTCTCAAGAGTTGATAAAAGTACAAACAAATAAAATGTTTATATATCACATTTTCAAATATCTATTATTCTCCATTTTACTCGATCTCCTAAACGGTTAAAGATAGGACATCGCGGTTATCACCGGTGGATTAAGCACCTCATTTTAAATAAAATTAGTCCTATAAGTCTACTCTCAAGAGTTGATAAAAGTACAAACAAATAAAATGTTTATATATCACATTTTCAAATATCTATTATTCTCCATTTTACTCTATCTCCTAAACGGTTAAAGATAGAATATCGCGGTTTTCACCAGTGGATTTAGAACCTCATTTTATATAAAATGGGTCCTATTAGTCTACTCTCAAGAGTTGATAAAGGTACAAACGAATAAAATGTTTATATATCACATTTTCAAATATCTATTATTCTCCTACTACTTGATCTCCTAAACGGTTAATGATTGGACATCGCGGATTTCACGAGTGGATTTAGCACCTCATTTTACATAAAATAAGACCTATAAGTCTACTCTCAAGAGTTGATAAAGGTACAAACGAATAAAATGTATATATATCACATTATCAAATATCTATTATTCTCCATTTTACTCGATCTCCTAAACGATTACAGATAGGACATCGCGGTTTATACCAGTGGTTTAAGCACCTCATTTTACATAAAATATGTCCTATAAGTCTACTCTCAAGAGTTGATAAAAGTACAAACGAATAAAATTTTTATATATCACATTTTCAAATATCTATTATTCTCAATTTTACTTGATCTCCTAAACGGTTAAAGATAGGACATCGCGGTTTTTACCAGTGGATTTAGCACCTCATTTTACATAGAATAAGTCCTATAAGTCTACCTTCAAGAGTTGATCAAGGTACAAACGAATAAAATGTTTATATATCACATTTTCAAATATCTATTATTCTCCATTTTACTCGATCTCCTAAACGGTTAAAGATAGGACATCGCGGTTTTCACCAGTGGATTTAGCACCTCATTTTACATAAAATATGTCCTATAAGTCTACTCTCAAGGGTTGATAAAGGTACAAACGAATAAAATGTTTATATATCACATTTTCAAATATCCATTATTCTTCATTTTACTCGATCTCCTAAACGGTTAAAGATAGGACATCGCGGTTTTCACCAGTCGATTTAGCACATCATTTTACATAAAATAAGTCCTATAAGTCTACTCTCAAGAGTTGATAAAGGTACAAACGAATAAAATGTTTATATATCACATTTTCAAATATCCATTAATCTCCATTTTACTCGATCTCCTAAACGGTTCAAGATAGGACATCGCGGTTTTCACCAGTGGATTTAGCACCTCATTTTACATAAAATAAGTCCTATAAGTCTACTCTCAAGATTTGATAAAGGTACAAACGAATAAAATGTTTATATATCACATTATCAAATATCTATTATTCTCCATTTTACTCTATCTCCAAAACGGTTAAAGATAGGACATCGCGGTTTTCACCAGTGGATTTTGCACCTCATTTTCCATAAAATAAGTCTTATAAGTCTACTCTCAAGAGTTGATAAAGGTACAAACGAATAAAATGTTTATATATCACATTATCAAATATCTATTAACCTCCATTTTACTCGATCTCTAAAACGGTTCAAGATAGGACATCGCGGTTTTCACCAGTGGATTTAGCACCTTACTTTACATAAAATAAGTCCTATAAGTATACTCTTAAGAGTTGATAAAGGTACAAACGAATAAAATGTTTATATATCACATTTTCAAATAAATATTTTTATCCATTTTACTCGATCTCCTAAACGGTTAGAAATAGGACATCGCGGTTTTCACCAGTGGATTTAGCACCTCATTTTACTTAAAATAAGTCTTATATGTCTACTCTCAAGAGTTGATTAAGGTACAAACGAATAAAATGTTTATATATCACATTATCAAATATCAATTATTTTCCATTTTACTCGATCTCCTAAACGGTTAAAGATAGGACATCGCGGTTTTCACCAGTGGATTTAGCACCTCATTTTACATAAAATAAGTCCTATAAGTCTACTCTTAAGAGTTGATAAAGGTACAAACGAATAAAATTTTTAAATATCACATTTTCAAATATCTATTATTCTCCATTTTACTCGATCACCTAAACGGTTAAAGATAGGACATCGCGGTTTTTACCAGTGGATTTAGCACCTCATTTTACATAAAATAAAACCTATAAGTCTACTCTCAAGAGTTGATAAAGGTAAAAACGAATAAAATGTTTATATATCACATTTTCAAATATTTATTTTTCTCCATTTTACTCGATCTCCTATACGGTTCAAGATAGGACATCGCGGTTTTATTTTACATAAAATAAGTCCAATAAGTCTACTCTCAAAAGTTGATAAAGGTACAAACGAATAAAATGTTTATATATCACATTTTAAAATATCTATTATTCTCCATTTCACTCGATCTCCTAAACTGTTAAAGATAGGACATCGCGGATTTCACCAGTGGATTTAGCACCTCATTTTACATAAAATAAGTCCTATAAGTCTACTCTCAAGAGTTTATAAAGGTACAAACGAATAAAATGTTTATATATCACATTTTAAAATATCTATTATTCTCCATTTCACTCGATCTCCTAAACGGTTAAAGATAGGACATCGCGGTTTTCACCAGTGGATTTAGCACCTCATTTTACATAAAATAAGTCCTATAAGTCTACTCTCAAGAGTTGATAAAGGTACAAACGAATAAAATGTTTATATATCACATTTTAAAATATCTATTATTCTCCATTTCACTCGATCTCCTAAACGGTTAAAGATAGGACATCGCGGTTTTCACCAGTGGATTTAGCACCTCATTTTACATAAAATAAGTCCTATAAGTCTACTCTCAAGAGTTGATAAAGGTACAAACGAATAAAATGTTTATATATCACATTATCAAATATCTATTATTCTCCATTTTACTCTATCTCCAAAACGGTTAAAGATAGGACATCGCGGTTTTCACCAGTGGATTTAGCACCTCATTTTACATAAAATAAGTCCTATAAGTCTACTCTCAAGAGTTGATAAAGGTACAAACGAATAAAATGTTTATATATCACATTTTCAAATATCTATTATTTTCTATTTTGCTCGATCTCCTAAACGGCTAAAGACAGGACATCGCGGTTTTCACCAGTGGATTTAGCACCTTATTTTACATAAAATAAGTTCTATAAGTCTACTCTTAAGAGTTGATAAAGGTACAAACGAATAAAATGTTTATATATCACATTTTCAAATATCTATTATTCTCCATTTTACTAGATCTCCTAAACGGTTAAAGATAGGACATCGCGGATTTCACCAGTGGATTTACCACCTCATTTTACATAAAATAAGTCCTATAAGTCTACTCTTAAGTGTTCATAAAGGTACAAACGAATAAAATGTTTATATATCACATTTTCAAATATCTATTATTCTCCATTTTACTCGATCTCCTAAACGGTTAAAGATTGGACATCGCGGTTTTCACCAGTGGATGTAGCACCTCATTTTACATAAAATAGGTCCTATAAGTCTACCCTCAGGAGTTGATCAAGGTAAAAACGAATAAAATGTTTATATATCACATTTTCAAATATCTATTATTCTCCATTTTACTCGATCTCCTAAACGGTTAAAGATATCACATCGCGGTTTTCACCAGTGGATTTAGCACCTCATTTTACATAAAATAAGTCCTATAAGTCTACTCTCAAGAGTTGATAAACGTACAAACGAAAAAAATGTTAATATATCACATTTTCAAGTATCTATTATTTTCCATTTTACTCGATCTCCTAAACGGTTAAAGATAGGACATCGCGGTTTTCACCAGTGGATTTAGCACCTCATTTTACATAAAATAGGTCCTATAAGTCTACTCTCAAGAGTTGATAAAGGAACAAACGAATAAAATGTTTATATATCATATTATCAAATATCTATTATTCTCCATTATACTCGATCTCCTAAACGGTTAAAGATAGGACATCGCGGATTTCACCAGTGGATTTAGCACCTCATTTTACATAAAATTAGTCCTATAAGTCTACTCTCAAGAGTTGATAAAAGTACAAACAAATAAAATGTTTATATATCACATTTTCAAATATCTATTATTCTCCATTTTACTCGATCTCCTAAACGGTTAAAGATAGGACATCGCGGTTTTCACCAGTATATTTAGCACCTCATTTTACATAAAATAAGTCCTATAAGTCTACTCTTAAATGTTGATAAAGGTACAAACGAATAAAATGTTTATATATCACATTTTCAAATATCTATTATTCTCCATTTTACTCGATCAACTAAACGGTTAAAGATAGGACATCGAGGTTTTCACCAGTGGATTTAGCACCTCATTTTACCTAAAATAGGTTATATAAGTCTACTCTCAAGAGTTGATAAAGGTAAAAACGAATAAAATGTTTATATATCACATTTTCAAATATCTATTTTTCTCCATTTTTTTCGATCTCCTAAACGGTTCAAGATAGGACATCGCGGATTTCACCAGTGGATTTAGCACCTCATTTTACATAAAATAAGTCCTATAAGTCTACTCTTAAGAGTTGATAAAGGTACAAACGAATAAAATGTTTATATATCACATTTTCAAATATCTATTATTCTCCATTTTACTCGATCTCCTAAACGGTTAATGATTGGACATCGCGGATTTCACGAGTGGATTTAGCACCTCATTTTACATAAAATAAGACCTATAAGTCTACTCTCAAGAGTTGATAAAGGTACAAACGAATAAAATGTATATATATCACATTATCAAATATCTATTATTCTCCATTTTACTCGATCTCCTAAACGATTACAGATAGGACATCGCGGTTTTTACCAGTGGATTTAGCACCTCATTTTACATAAAATATGTCCTATAAGTCTACTCTCAAGAGTTGATAAAGGTACAAACGAATAAAATTTTTATATATCACATTTTCAAATATCTATTATTCTCAATTTTACTTGATCTCCTAAACGGTTAAAGATAGGACATCGCGGTTTTTACCAGTGGATTTAGCACCTCATTTTACATAAAATAAGTCCTATAAGTCTACCTTCAAGAGTTGATCAAGGTACAAACGAGTAAAATGTTTATATATCACATTTTCAAATATCTATTATTCTCCATTTTACTCGATCTCCTAAACGGTTAAAGATAGGACATCGCGGTTTTCACCAGTGGATTTAGCACCTCATTTTACATAAAATATGTCCTATAAGTCTACTCTCAAGGGTTGATAAAGGTACAAACGAATAAAATGTTTATATATCACATTTTCAAATATCCATTATTCTTCATTTTACTCGATCTCCTAAACGGTTAAGGATAGGACATCGCGGTTTTCACCAGTGGATTAAGCACATCATTTTACATAAAATAAGTCCTATAAGTCTACTCTCAAGAGTTGATAAAGGTACAAACGAATAAAATGTTTATATATCACATTTTCAAATATCCATTAATCTCCATTTTACTCGATCTCCTAAACGGTTAAAGATGTTACATCGCGGTTTTCACCAGTGGATTTAGAACCTCATTTTATATAAAATAGGTCCTATAAGTCTACTCTCAAGAGTTGATAAAGGAACAAACGAATAAAATGTTTATATATCATATTATCAAATATCTATTATTCTCCATTATACTCGATCTCCTAAACGGTTAAAGATTGGACATCGCGGATTTAACCAGTGGATTTAGCACCTCACTTTACATAAAAAAGTCCTATAAGTCTACTCTCATGAGTTGATAAAAGTACAAACAAATAAAATGTTTATATATCACATTTTCAAATATCTATTATCCTCCACTTTACTTCGTCTCCTAAACGGTTAAAGATAGGACATCGCGGTTTTTACCAGTGGATTTAGAACCTCATTTTATATAAAATAGGTCCTATAAGTCTACTCTCATGGGTTGATAAAGGTAAAAACGAATTAAATGTTTATATATCACATTTTCAAATATCTATTATTCTCCATTTTACTCGATCACCTATACGGTTAAAGATAGGACATCGCGGTTTTCACCAGTGGATTTAGCACCTCATTTTACATAAAATAAGTCCTATAAGTCTACTCTCAAATGTTGATAAAGGTACAAACGGATAAAATGTTTATATATCACATTTTCAAATATTTATTTTTCTCCATTTTACTCGATCTCCTATACGGTTCAAGATAGGACATCGCGGTTTTCACCAGTGGATTTAGCACCTCATTTTACATAAAATAACTCCAATAAGTCTACTCTCAAAAGTTGATAAAGGTACAAACGAATAAAATGTTTATATATCACATTTTAAAATATCTATTATTCTCCATTTCACTCGATCTCCTAAACGGTTAAAGATAGGACATCGCGGATTTCACCAGTGGATTTAGCACCTCATTTAACATAAAATAAGTCCTATAAGTCTACTCTCCAGAGTTTATAAAGGTACAAACGAATAAAATGTTTATATATCACATTTTAAAATATCTATTATTCTCCATTTCACTCGATCTCCTAAACGGTTAAAGATAGGACATCGCGGTTTTCACCAGTGGATTAAGCACCTCATTTTACATAAAATAAGTCCTATAAGTCTACTCTTAAATGTTGATAAAGGTACAAACGAATAAAATGTTTATATATCACATTTTCAAATATCTATTATTCTCCATTTTACTCGATCAACTAAACGGTTAAAGATAGGACATCGAGGTTTTCACCAGTGGATTTAGCACCTCATTTTACATAAAATAGGTTATATAAGTCTACTCTCAAGAGTTGATAAAGGTAAAAACGGATAAAATGTTTATATATCACATTTTCAAATATCTATTTTTCTCCATTTTTTTCGATCTCCTAAACGGTTCAAGATAGGACATCGCGGATTTCACCAGTGGATTTAGCACCTCATTTTACATAAAATAAGTCCTATAAGTCTACTCTTAAGAGTTGATAAAGGTACAAACGAATAAAATGTTTATATATCACATTTTCAAATATCTATTATTCTCCATTTTACTCGATCTCCTAAACGGTTAATGATTGGACATCGCGGATTTCACGAGTGGATTTAGCACCTCATTTTACATAAAATAAGACCTATAAGTCTACTCTCAAGAGTTGATAAAGGTACAAACGAATAAAATGTATATATATCACATTATCAAATATCTATTATTCTCCATTTTACTCGATCTCCTAAACGATTACAGATAGGACATCGCGGTTTTTACCAGTGGATTTAGCACCTCATTTTACATAAAATATGTCCTATAAGTCTACTCTCAAGAGTTGATAAAGGTACAAACGAATAAAATTTTTATATATCACATTTTCAAATATCTATTATTCTCAATTTTACTTGATCTCCTAAACGGTTAAAGATAGGACATCGCGGTTTTTACCAGTGGATTTAGCACCTCATTTTACATAAAATAAGTCCTATAAGTCTACCTTCAAGAGTTGATCAAGGTACAAACGAGTAAAATGTTTATATATCACATTTTCAAATATCTATTATTCTCCATTTTACTCGATCTCCTAAACGGTTAAAGATAGGACATCGCGGTTTTCACCAGTGGATTTAGCACATCATTTTACATAAAATAAGTCCTATAAGTCTACTCTCAAGAGTTGATAAAGGTACAAACGAATAAAATGTTTATATATCACATTTTCAAATATCCATTATTCTTCATTTTACTCGATCTCCTAAACGGTTAAAGATAGGACATCGCGGTTTTCACCAGTGGATTAAGCACATCATTTTACATAAAATAAGTCCTATAAGTCTACTCTCAAGAGTTGATAAAGGTACAAACGAATAAAATGTTTATATATCACATTTTCAAATATCCATTAATCTCCATTTTACTCGATCTCCTAAACGGTTAAAGATGTTACATCGCGGTTTTCACCAGTGGATTTAGAACCTCATTTTATATAAAATAGGTCCTATAAGTCTACTCTCAAGAGTTGATAAAGGAACAAACGAATAAAATGTTTATATATCATATTATCAAATATCTATTATTCTCCATTATACTCGATCTCCTAAACGGTTAAAGATTGGACATCGCGGATTTAACCAGTGGATTTAGCACCTCATTTTACATAAAAAAGTCCTATAAGTCTACTCTCATGAGTTGATAAAAGTACAAACAAATAAAATGTTTATATATCACATTTTCAAATATCTATTATTCTCCACTTTACTTCGTCTCCTAAACGGTTAAAGATAGGACATCGCGGTTTTTACCAGTGGATTTAGAACCTCATTTTATATAAAATAGGTCCTATAAGTCTACTCTCATGGGTTGATAAAGGTAAAAACGAATTAAATGTTTATATATCACATTTTCAAATATCTATTATTCTCCATTTTACTCGATCACCTAAACAGTTAAAGATAGGACATCGCGGTTTTCACCAGTGGATTTAGCACCTCATTTTACATAAAATAAGTCCTATAAGTCTACTCTCAAATGTTGATAAAGGTACAAACGAATAAAATGTTTATATATCACATTTTCAAATATTTATTTTTCTCCATTTTACTCGATCTCCTATACGGTTCAAGATAGGACATCGCGGTTTTCACCAGTGGATTTAGCACCTCATTTTACATAAAATAGGTCCTATAAGTCTACTCTCAAGAGTTGATAAATGTAAAAACGAATAAAATGTTTATATATCACATTTTCAAATATTTATTTTTCTCCATTTTACTCGATCTCCTATACGGTTCAAGATAGGACATCGCGGTTTTATTTTACATAAAATAAGTCCAATAAGTCTACTCTTAAAAGTTGATAAAGGTAAAAACGAATAAAATGATTATATATCACATTTTCAAATATCTATTATTCTCCATTTCACTCGATCTCCTAAACGGTTAAAGATAGGACATCGCGGATTTCACCAGTGGATTTAGCACCTCATTTTACATAAAATAGGTCCTATAAGTCTACTCTCAAGAGTAGATAAATGTAAAAACGAATAAAATGTTTATATATCACATTTTCAAATATCTATTATTCTCCATTTCACTCGATCTCCTAAACGGTTAAAGATAGGACATCGCGGTTTTCACCAGTGGATTTAGCACCTCATTTTACATAAAATAGGTCCTATAAGTCTACTCTCAAGAGTAGATAAATGTAAAAACGAATAAAATGTTTATATATCACATTTTCAAATATCTATTATTCTCCATTTTACTCGATCCCCTAAACGGTTAAAGATAGGACATCGCGGTTTTCACCAGTGGATTTAGCACCTCATTTTACTTAAAATAAGTCTTATATGTCTACTCTCAAGAGTTGATAAAGGTACAAACGAATAAAATGTTTATATATCACATTTTCAAATATCTATTATTCTCCATTTTACTCGATCTCCTAAACGGTTAAAGATAGGACATCGCAGTTTTCACCAGTGGATTTAGCACCTCATTTTACTTAAAATAAGTCTTATAAGTCTACTCTCAAGAGTTGATAAAGGTACAAACGAATAAAATGTTTATATATTACATTATCAAATATCTATTATTCTCCATTTCACTCGATCTCCTAAACGGTTAAAGATAGGACATCGCGGATTTCACCAGTGGATTTAGCACCTCATTTTACATAAAATAAGTCCTATAAGTCTACTCTCCAGAGTTTATAAAGGTACAAACGAATAAAATGTTTATATATCACATTTTAAAATATCTATTATTCTCCATTTCACTCGATCTCCTAAAAGGTTAAAGATAGGACATCGCGGTTTTCACCAGTGGATTTAGCACATCATTTTACATAAAATAAGTCCTATAAGTCTACTCTCAAGAGTTGATAAAGGTACAAACGAATAAAATGTTTATATATCACATTTTCAAATATCCATTAATCTCCATTTTACTCGATCTCCTAAACGGTTAAAGATGTTACATCGCGGTTTTCACCAGTGGATTTAGAACCTCATTTTACATAAAATAGGTCCTATAAGTCTACTCTCAAGAGTAGATAAATGTAAAAACGAATAAAATGTTTATATATCACATTTTCAAATATCTATTATTCTCCATTTTACTCGATCCCCTAAACGGTTAAAGATAGGACATCGCGGTTTTCACCAGTGGATTTAGCACCTCATTTTACATAAAATAAGTCCTATAAGTCTACTCTCAAAAGTTGATAAAGGTACAAACGAATAAAATGTTTATATATCACATTATCAAATATCTATTATTCTCCATTTTACTCTATCTCCAAAACGGTTAAAGATAGGACATCGCGGTTTTCACCAGTGGATTTTGCACCTCATTTTACTTAAAATAAGTCTTATAAGTCTACTCTCAAGAGTTGATAAAGGTACAAACGAATAAAATGTTTATATATCACATTATCAAATATCTATTAACCTCCATTTTACTCGATCTCTAAAACGGTTCAAGATAGGACATCGCGGTTTTCACCAGTGGATTTAGCACCTTACTTTACATAAAATAAGTCCTATAAGTATACTCTTAAGAGTTGATAAAGGTTCAAACGAATAAAATGTTTATATATCACATTTTCAAATAAATATTTTTCTCCATTTTACTCGATCTCCTAAACGGTTAAAAATAGGACATCGCGGTTTTCACCAGTGGATTTAGCACCTCATTTTACTTAAAATAAGTCTTATATGTCTACTCTCAAGAGTTGATAAAGGTACAAACGAATAAAATGTTTATATATCACATTTTCAAATATCTATTATTCTCCATTTTACTCGATCTCCTAAACGGTTAAAGATAGGACATCGCAGTTTTCACCAGTGGATTTAGCACCTCATTTTACTTAAAATAAGTCTTATAAGTCTACTCTCAAGAGTTGATAAAGGTACAAACGAATAAAATGTTTATATATTACATTATCAAATATCTATTATTCTCCATTTTACTCGATCTCCTAAACGGTTAAAGATAGGACATCGCGGTTTTTACCAGTGGGTTTAGCACCTCATTTTACATAAAATAACTCCTATAAGTCAACTCTCAAGAGTTGATAAAGTTACAAACGAATAAAATGTTTATATATCACATTATCAAATATCTATTATTCTCCATTTTACTTTATCTCCAAAACGGTTTAAGATAGGACATCGCGGTTTTCACCAGTGAATTTTGCACCTCATTTTACTTAAAATAAGTCTTATAAGTCTACTCTCAAGAGTTGATAAAGGTACAAACGAATAAAATGTTTATATATCACATTATCAAATATCTATTAACCTCCATTTTACTCGATCTCTAAAACGGTTCAAGATAGGACATCGCGGTTTTCACCAGTGGATTTAGCACCTTACTTTACATAAAATAAGTCCTATAAGTATACTCTTAAGAGTTGATAAAGGTACAAACGAATAAAATGTTTATATACCACATTTTCAAATAAATATTTTTCTCCATTTTACTCGATCTCCTAAACGGTTAAAAATAGGACATCGCGGTTTTCACCAGTGGATTTAGCACCTCATTTTACTTAAAATAAGTCTTATATGTCTACTCTCAAGAGTTGATAAAGGTACAAACGAATAAAATGTTTATATATCACATTTTCAAATATCTATTATTCTCCATTTTACTCGATCTCCTAAACGGTTAAAGATAGGACATCGCAGTTTTCACCAGTGGATTTAGCACCTCATTTTACTTAAAATAAGTCTTATAAGTCTACTCTCAAGAGTTGATAAAGGTACAAACGAATAAAATGTTTATATATCACATTTTCAAATTTCTATTATTCTCCATTTTACTCGATCTCCTTAACGGTTAAAGATAGGACATCGCGGTTTTTACCAGTGGGTTTAGCACCTCATTTTACATAAAATAATTCCTATAAGTCAACTCTCAAGAGTTGATAAAGTTACAAACGAATAAAATGTTTATATATCACATTATCAAATATCTATTATTCTCCATTTTACTCGATCTCCTAAACGGTTAAAGATAGGACATCGCGGTTTTTACCAGTGGGTTTAGCACCT
Source organism: Silvanus unidentatus (assembly GCA_963930825.1). Lineage (NCBI taxonomy): Eukaryota > Metazoa > Arthropoda > Insecta > Coleoptera > Silvanidae > Silvanus > Silvanus unidentatus. The sequence goes on along the minus strand of CAWVOD010000057.1, from coordinate 106,911 downwards.
CATTTTACATAAAATAATTCCTATAAGTCAACTCTCAAGAGTTGATAAAGTTACAAACGAATAAAATGTTTATATATCACATTTTCAATTATCTGTTATTATCAATTTTACTCGATCTCTTAAACGGTTAAAAACAGGACATCGCGGTTTTCACCAGTGGATTTTGCATCTCATTTTACATAAAATAAGTCCTATAAGTCTACTCTTAAGAGTTGATAAAGGTAAAAACGAATAAAATGTTTATATATCACATTTTCAAATATCTATTATTCTCCATTTTACTCGATCTCTTAAACGGTTAAAAATGGGACATCGCGGTTTTCACCAGTGGATTTAGCACCTCATTTTACATAAAATAAGTCCTATAAGTCTACTCTCAAAAGTTGATAAAGGTACAAACGAATAAAATGTTTATATATCACATTTTCAAATATCTATTATTCTCCATTTTACTCGATCTCCTAAACGGTTAAAGATAGGACATCGCAGTTTTCACCAGTGGATTTAGCACCTCATTTTACTTAAAATAAGTCTTATAACTCTACTCTCAAGAGTTGATAAAGGTACAAACGAATAAAATGTATATATAACACATTATCAAATATCTATTATTCTCCATTTTACTCGATCTCCTAAACGGTTAAAGATAGGACATCGCGGTTTTCACCAGTGGGTTTAGCACCTCATTTTACATTAAATAACTCCTATAAGTCAACTCTCAAGAGTTGATAAAGTTACAAACGAATAAAATGTTTATATATCACATTTTCAAATATCTGTTATTATCAATTTTACTCGATCTTTTAAACGGTTAAAGATAGGACATCGCTGTTTTTACCAGTGGATTTTGCACCTTATTTTACATAAAATAAGTCCTATAAGTCTACTCTCAAGAGTTGATAAAGGTAAAAACGAATAAAATGTTTATATATCACATTTTCAAACATCTATTATTCTCCATTTTACTCGATCTCCTAAATGGTTAAAGATAGGACATCGAGGTTTCACCAGTGGATTTAGCACCTCATTTTACATAATATTGGTCCTATAAGTCTACTCTCAAGAGTTGCTAAAGGTAAAATCGAATAAAATGTTTATATATCACATTTTCAAATTTCTATTATTCTCCATTTTACTCGATCTCCTAAACGGTTAAAGATAGGACATCGAGGTTTCACCAGTGGATTTAGCGCCTCATTTTACATAATATTGGTCCTATAAGTCTACTCTCAAGAGTTGCTAAAGGTAAAATCGAATAAAATGTTTATATATCACATTTTCAAATATCTATTTTTCTCCATTTTACTCGATCTCCTAAACGGTTCAAGATAGGACATCGCGGTTTTTACCAGTGGATTTAGCACCTCATTTCACATAAAATAGGTCCTATAAGTCTACTCTCAAGAGTTGATAAAGGTACAAACGAATAAAATGTTTATATATCACATTTTCAAATATCTATTTTTATCCATTTTACTCGATTTCCTAAACGGTTCAAGATAGGACATCGCGGTTTTCACCAGTGGATTAAGCACCTCATTTTACATGAAATAAGTCTTATAAGTCTACTCTCAAGAGTTGATAAAGGTACAAACGAATAAAATGTTTAAATATCACATTTTCATATATCTATTATTCTCCATTTTACTCGATCATCTAAACGGTTAAAGATAGGACATCGAGGTTTTCACCAGTGCATTTAGCACCTCATTTTACATAAAATAGGTCCTATAAATCTACTCTCAAAAGTTGATAAAGGTAAAAACGAATAAAATGTTTATATATCACATTTTCAAATTTCTATTATTCTCCATTTTACTCGATCTCCTAAACGGTTAAAGATAGGACATTGCGGTTTTCACCAGTAGATTTAGCACCTCATTTTACATGAAATAAGTCTTATAAGTCTACTCTCAAGAGTTGATAAAGGTACAAACGAATAAAATGTTTATATATCACATTTTCAAATATCTATTATTCTCCATTTTACTCGATCATCTAAACGGTTAAAGATAGGACATCGAGGTTTTCACCAGTGCATTTAGCACCTCATTTTACATAAAATAGGTCCTATAAGTCTACTCTCAAAAGTTGATAAAGGTAAAAACGAATAAAATGTTTATATATCACATTTTCAAATTTCTATTATTCTCCATTTTACTCGATCTCCTAAACGGTTAAAGATAGGACATCGCGGATTTCACCAGTGGATTTAGCACCTCATTTTACATAAAATAAGTCCTATAAGTCTACTCTTAAGAGTTGATAAAGGTAAAAACGAATAAAATGTTTATATATCACAATTTCAAATTTCTATTATTCTCCATTTTACTCGATCTCCTAAACGGTTAAAGATAGGACATCGCGGATTTCACCAGTGGATTTAGCACCTCATTTTACATAAAATAAGTCCTATAAGTCTACTCTTAAGAGTTGATAAAGGTAAAAACGAATAAAATGTTTATATATCACATTTTCAAATATCTATTATTCTCCATTTCACTCGATCTCCTAAACGGTTAAAGATAGGACATCGAGGTTTCACCAGTGGATTTAGCGCCTCATTTTACATAATATTGGTCCTATAAGTCTACTCTCAAGAGTTGCTAAAGGTAAAATCGAATAAAATGTTTATATATCACATTTTCAAATATCTATTTTTCTCCATTTTACTCGATCTCCTAAACGGTTCAAGATAGGACATCGCGGTTTTTACCAGTGGATTTAGCACCTCATTTCACATAAAATAGGTTCTATAAGTCTACTCTCAAGAGTTGATAAAGGTACAAACGAATAAAATGTTTATATATCACATTTTCAAATATCTATTTTTATCCATTTTACTCGATTTCCTAAACGGTTCAAGATAGGACATCGCGGTTTTCACCAGTGGATTAAGCACCTCATTTTACATGAAATAAGTCTTATAAGTCTACTCTCAAGAGTTGATAAAGGTACAAACGAATAAAATGTTTAAATATCACATTTTCATATATCTATTATTCTCCATTTTACTCGATCATCTAAACGGTTAAAGATAGGACATCGAGGTTTTTACCAGTGGATTTAGCACATTATCTTACATAAAATAAGTCCTATAAGTCTACTCTCAAGAGTTGATAACGGTAAAAACGAATAAAATGTTTATATATCACATTTTCAAATATTTATTTTTCTCCATTTTATTCGATCTCCTATACGGTTCAAGATAGGACATCGCGGTTTTCACCAGTGGATTTAGCACCTCATTTTACATAAAATAAGTCCTATAAGTCTACTCTTAAGAGTTGATAAAGGTACAAACGAATAAAATGTTTATATATCACATTTTCAAATATCTATTATTCTCCATTTTACTCGATCTCCTAAACGGTTAAAGATAGGACATCGCGGTTTTCACCAGTAGATTTAGCACCTCATTTTACATGAAATAAGTCTTATAAGTCTACTCTCAAGAGTTGATAAAGGTACAAACGAATAAATTGTTTATATACCACATTATCAAATATCTATTATACTCCATTTTACTCGATCTCCTAAACGGTTAAAGATAGGACATCGCGGTTTTCACCAGTGGATTTAGCACTATATTTTACATAAAATAAGTCCTATAAGTCTACTCTCAAGAGTTGATAAAAGTACAAACGAATAAAATTTTTATATATCACATTTTCAAATATCTATTATTCTCAAATTTACTCGATCTCCTAAACGGTTAAAGATTGGACATCGCGGTTTTTACCAGTGGATTTAGCACATTATCTTACATAAAATAAGTCCTATAAGTCTACTCTCAAGAGTTGATAAAGGTACAAACGAATAAAATGTTTATATATCACATTTTCAAATATCTATTATTCTCCATTTCACTCGATCTCCTAAACGGTTAAAGATAGGACATCGAGGTTTCACCAGTGGATTTAGCGCCTCATTTTACATAATATTGGTCCTATAAGTCTACTCTCAAGAGTTGCTAAAGGTAAAATCGAATAAAATGTTTATATATCACATTTTCAAATATCTATTTTTCTCCATTTTACTCGATCTCCTAAACGGTTCAAGATAGGACATCGCGGTTTTTACCAGTGGATTTAGCACCTCATTTCACATAAAATAGGTCCTATAAGTCTACTCTCAAGAGTTGATAAAGGTACAAACGAATAAAATGTTTATATATCACATTTTCAAATATCTATTTTTATCCATTTTACTCGATTTCCTAAACGGTTCAAGATAGGACAACGCGGTTTTCACCAGTGGATTAAGCACCTCATTTTACATGAAATAAGTCTTATAAGTCTACTCTCAAGAGTTGATAAAGGTACAAACGAATAAAATGTTTAAATATCACATTTTCATATATCTATTATTCTCCATTTTACTCGATCATCTAAACGGTTAAAGATAGGACATCGAGGTTTTCACCAGTGCATTTAGCACCTCATTTTACATAAAATAGGTCCTATAAGTCTACTCTCAAAAGTTGATAAAGGTAAAAACGAATAAAATGTTTATATATCACATTTTCAAATTTCTATTATTCTCCATTTTACTCGATCTCCTAAACGGTTAAAGATAGGACATTGCGGTTTTCACCAGTAGATTTAGCACCTCATTTTACATGAAATAAGTCTTATAAGTCTACTCTCAAGAGTTGATAAAGGTACAAACGAATAAAATGTTTATATATCACATTTTCAAATATCTATTATTCTCCATTTTACTCGATCATCTAAACGGTTAAAGATAGGACATCGAGGTTTTCACCAGTGCATTTAGCACCTCATTTTACATAAAATAGGTCCTATAAGTCTACTCTCAAAAGTTGATAAAGGTAAAAACGAATAAAATGTTTATATATCACATTTTCAAATTTCTATTATTCTCCATTTTACTCGATCTCCTAAACGGTTAAAGATAGGACATCGCGGATTTCACCAGTGGATTTAGCACCTCATTTTACATAAAATAAGTCCTATAAGTCTACTCTTAAGAGTTGATAAAGGTAAAAACGAATAAAATGTTTATATATCACAATTTCAAATTTCTATTATTCTCCATTTTACTCGATCTCCTAAACGGTTAAAGATAGGACATCGCGGATTTCACCAGTGGATTTAGCACCTCATTTTACATAAAATAAGTCCTATAAGTCTACTCTTAAGAGTTGATAAAGGTAAAAACGAATAAAATGTTTATATATCACATTTTCAAATTTCTATTATTCTCCATTTTACTCGATCTCCTAAACGGTTCAAGATAGGACATCGCGGTTTTCACCAGTGGATTTAGCACTATATTTTACATAAAATAAGTCCTATAAGTCTACTCTCAAGAGTTGATAAAAGTACAAACGAATAAAATTTTTATATATCACATTTTCAAATATCTATTATTCTCAATTTTACTCGATCTCCTAAACGGTTAAGGATTGGACATCGCGGTTTTTACCAGTGGATTTAGCACATTATCTTACATAAAATAAGTCCTATAAGTCTACTCTCAAGAGTTGATAAAGGTACAAACGAATAAAATGTTTATATATCACATTTTCAAATATCTATTATTCTCCATTTCACTCGATCTCCTAAACGGTTAAAGATAGGACATCGAGGTTTCACCAGTGGATTTAGCGCCTCATTTTACATAATATTGGTCCTATAAGTCTACTCTCAAGAGTTGCTAAAGGTAAAATCGAATAAAATGTTTATATATCACATTTTCAAATATCTATTTTTCTCCATTTTACTCGATCTCCTAAACGGTTCAAGATAGGACATCGCGGTTTTTACCAGTGGATTTAGCACCTCATTTCACATAAAATAGGTCCTATAAGTCTACTCTCAAGAGTTGATAAAGGTACAAACGAATAAAATGTTTATATATCACATTTTCAAATATCTATTTTTATCCATTTTACTCGATTTCCTAAACGGTTCAAGATAGGACATCGCGGTTTTCACCAGTGGATTAAGCACCTCATTTTACATGAAATAAGTCTTATAAGTCTACTCTCAAGAGTTGATAATGGTACAAACGAATAAAATGTTTATATATCACATTTTCAAATATCTATTATTCTCCATTTTACTCGATCTCCTAAACGGTTAAAGATAGGACATCGCGGTTTTCACCAGTAGATTTAGCACCTCATTTTACATGAAATAAGTCTTATAAGTCTACTCTCAAGAGTTGATAAAGGTACAAACGAATAAATTGTTTATATACCACATTATCAAATATCTATTATACTCCATTTTACTCGATCTCCTAAACGGTTAAAGATAGGACATCGCGGTTTTCACCAGTGGATTTAGCACTATATTTTACATAAAATAAGTCCTATAAGTCTACTCTCAAGAGTTGATAAAAGTACAAACGAATAAAATTTTTATATATCACATTTTCAAATATCTATTATTCTCAAATTTACTCGATCTCCTAAACGGTTAAAGATTGGACATCGCGGTTTTTACCAGTGGATTTAGCACATTATCTTACATAAAATAAGTCCTATAAGTCTACTCTCAAGAGTTGATAAAGGTACAAACGAATAAAATGTTTATATATCACATTTTCAAATATCTATTATTCTCCATTTCACTCGATCTCCTAAACGGTTAAAGATAGGACATCGAGGTTTCACCAGTGGATTTAGCGCCTCATTTTACATAATATTGGTCCTATAAGTCTACTCTCAAGAGTTGCTAAAGGTAAAATCGAATAAAATGTTTATATATCACATTTTCAAATATCTATTTTTCTCCATTTTACTCGATCTCCTAAACGGTTCAAGATAGGACATCGCGGTTTTTACCAGTGGATTTAGCACCTCATTTCACATAAAATAGGTCCTATAAGTCTACTCTCAAGAGTTGATAAAGGTACAAACGAATAAAATGTTTATATATCACATTTTCAAATATCTATTTTTATCCATTTTACTCGATTTCCTAAACGGTTCAAGATAGGACAACGCGGTTTTCACCAGTGGATTAAGCACCTCATTTTACATGAAATAAGTCTTATAAGTCTACTCTCAAGAGTTGATAAAGGTACAAACGAATAAAATGTTTAAATATCACATTTTCATATATCTATTATTCTCCATTTTACTCGATCATCTAAACGGTTAAAGATAGGACATCGAGGTTTTCACCAGTGCATTTAGCACCTCATTTTACATAAAATAGGTCCTATAAGTCTACTCTCAAAAGTTGATAAAGGTAAAAACGAATAAAATGTTTATATATCACATTTTCAAATTTCTATTATTCTCCATTTTACTCGATCTCCTAAACGGTTAAAGATAGGACATTGCGGTTTTCACCAGTAGATTTAGCACCTCATTTTACATGAAATAAGTCTTATAAGTCTACTCTCAAGAGTTGATAAAGGTACAAACGAATAAAATGTTTATATATCACATTTTCAAATATCTATTATTCTCCATTTTACTCGATCATCTAAACGGTTAAAGATAGGACATCGAGGTTTTCACCAGTGCATTTAGCACCTCATTTTACATAAAATAGGTCCTATAAGTCTACTCTCAAAAGTTGATAAAGGTAAAAACGAATAAAATGTTTATATATCACATTTTCAAATTTCTATTATTCTCCATTTTACTCGATCTCCTAAACGGTTAAAGATAGGACATCGCGGATTTCACCAGTGGATTTAGCACCTCATTTTACATAAAATAAGTCCTATAAGTCTACTCTTAAGAGTTGATAAAGGTAAAAACGAATAAAATGTTTATATATCACAATTTCAAATTTCTATTATTCTCCATTTTACTCGATCTCCTAAACGGTTAAAGATAGGACATCGCGGATTTCACCAGTGGATTTAGCACCTCATTTTACATAAAATAAGTCCTATAAGTCTACTCTTAAGAGTTGATAAAGGTAAAAACGAATAAAATGTTTATATATCACATTTTCAAATTTCTATTATTCTCCATTTTACTCGATCTCCTAAACGGTTCAAGATAGGACATCGCGGCTTTCACCAGTGGATGTAGCACCTCATTTTACATAAAATATGTCCTATAAGTCTACTCTCAAGAGTTGATAAAGGTACAAACGAACAAAATGTTTATATACCACATTATCAAATATCTATTATACTCCATTTTACTCGATCTCCTAAACGGTTAAAGATAGGACATCGCGGTTTTCACCAGTGAATTTAGCACCTCATTTTACATAAAATAGGTCCTATAAGTCTACTCTTAAGAGTTGATAACGGTAAAAACGAATAAAATGTTTATATATCACATTTTCAAATATTTATTTTTCTCCATTTTATTCGATCTCCTATACGGTTCAAGATAGAACATCGCGGTTTTCACCAGTGGATTTAGCACCTCATTTTACATAAAATAAGTCCTATAAGTCTACTCTTAAGAGTTGATAAAGGTACAAACGAATAAAATGTTTATATATCACATTTTCAAATATCTATTATTCTCCATTTTACTCGATCTCCTAAACGGTTAAAGATAGGACATCGCGGTTTTCACCAGTAGATTTAGCACCTCATTTTACATGAAATAAGTCTTATAAGTCTACTCTCAAGAGTTGATAAAGGTACAAACGAATAAATTGTTTATATACCACATTATCAAATATCTATTATACTCCATTTTACTCGATCTCCTAAACGGTTAAAGATAGGACATCGCGGTTTTCACCAGTGGATTTAGCACTATATTTTACATAAAATAAGTCCTATAAGTCTACTCTCAAGAGTTGATAAAAGTACAAACGAATAAAATTTTTATATATCACATTTTCAAATATCTATTATTCTCAATTTTACTCGATCTCCTAAACGGTTAAAGATTGGACATCGCGGTTTTTACCAGTGGATTTAGCACATTATCTTACATAAAATAAGTCCTATAAGTCTACTCTCAAGAGTTGATAAAGGTACAAACGAATAAAATGTTTATATATCACATTTTCAAATATCTATTATTCTCCATTTTACTCGATCTCCTAAACGGTTAAAGATAGGACATCGCGGTTTTCACCAGTGAATTCAGCACCTCATTTTACATAAAATAGGTCCTATAAGTCTACTCTCAAGAGTTGATAATGGTAAAAACGAATAAAATGTTTATATATCACATTTTCAAATATCTATTATTCTCCATTTTACTCGATCTCCTAAACGGATAAAGATAGGACATCGCGGTTTTAACCAGTGGATTTAGCACCTCATTTTACATAAAATAAGTCTTATAAGTCTACTTTCAAGAGTTGATAAAGGTACAAACGAATAAAATGTTTATATATCACATTTTTAAATATCTATTATTTTCTATTTTACTCGATCTCCTAAACGGTTAAAGAAAGGACATCGCGGTTTTCACCAGTGGATTTGGCACCTCATTTTCATAAAATAAGTCCTATAAGTCTACTCTCAAGAGTTGATAAAGGTACAAACGAATAAAATGTTTATATATCACATTTTCAAATATCTATTATTCTCCATTTTACTCGATCTCCTAAACAATTAAAGATAGGACATCGCGGTTTTTACCAGTGGATTTAGCACCTTATTTTACATAAAATAAGTCCTATAAGTCTACTCTCAAGAGTTGATAAAGGTACAAACAAATAAAATGTTTATATATCACATTTTCAAATATCTATTATTCTCCATTTTACTCGATCTCCTAAACGGTTAAAGATAGGACATCGCGGTTTTAACCAGTGGATTTAGCACCTCATTTTACATAAAATAAGTCCTATAAGTCTACTCTCAAGGGTTGATAAAGGTACAAACAAGTAAAATGTTTATATATCACATTTTCAAATATCTATTATTCTCCATTTTACTCGATCTCCTAAACGGTTAAAGATAGGACATCGAGGTTTTTACCAGTGGATTTAGCACCTCATTTTACATAAAATAGGTCCTATAAGTCTACTCTCAAGAGTTGATAAAGGTAAAAACGAATAAAATGTTTATATATCACATTTTCAAATATCTGTTATTATCAATTTTACTCGATCTCTTAAACGGTTAAAGATTGGACATCGCGGTTTTTACCAGTGGATTTAGCACCTTATCTTACATAAAATATGTCCTATAAGTCTACTCTCAAGAGTTGATAAAGGTACAAACGAATAAAATGTTTATATATCACATTTTCAAATATCTATTATTCTCCATTTTACTCGATCTCCTAAACGGTTAAAGATAGGACATCGCGGTTTTCACCAGTGAATTCAGCACCTCATTTTACATAAAATAGGTCCTATAAGTCTACTCTCAAGAGTTGATAATGGTAAAAACGAATAAAATGTTTATATATCACATTTTCAAATATCTATTATTCTCCATTTTACTCGATCTCCTAAACGGATAAAGATAGGACATCGCGGTTTTAACCAGTGGATTTAGCACCTCATTTTACATAAAATAAGTCTTATAAGTCTACTTTCAAGAGTTGATAAAGGTACAAACGAATAAAATGTTTAAATATCACATTTTCAAATATCTATTATTTTCTATTTTACTCGATCTCCTAAACGGTTAAAGATAGGACATCGCGGTTTTCACCAGTGGATTTGGCACCTCATTTTCATAAAATAAGTCCTATAAGTCTACTCTCAAGAGTTGATAAAGGTACAAACGAATAAAATGTTTATATATCACATTTTCAAATATCTATTATTCTCCATTTTACTCGATCTCCTAAACAATTAAAGATAGGACATCGCGGTTTTCACCAGTGGATTTAGCACCTCATTTTACTTAAAATAAGTCTTATAAGTCTACTCTCAAGAGTTGATAATGGTTCAAACGAATAAACTGTTTATATATCACATTATCAAATATCAATTAATCTCCATTTTACTCGATCTCCTAAACGGTTAAAGATAGGACATCGCGGTTTTTACCAGTGGATTTAGAACCTCATTTTATATAAAATAGGTCCTATAAGTCTACTCTCATGGGTTGATAAAGGTAAAAACGAATTAAATGTTTATATATCACATTTTCAAATATCTATTATTCTCCATTTTACTCGATCACCTAAACAGTTAAAGATAGGACATCGCGGTTTTCACCAGTGGATTTAGCACCTCATTTTACATAAAATAAGTCCTATAAGTCTACTCTCAAATGTTGATAAAGGTAAAAACGAATAAAATGTTTATATATCACATTTTCAAATATCTATTATTCTCCATTTTACTCGATCTCCTAAACGGTTAAAGATAGGACATCGCGGTTTTCACCAGTGGATTTAGCACCTCATTTTACATATAATAAGTCCTATAAGTCTACTCTCAAAAGTTGATAAAGGTACAAACGAATAAAATGTTTATATATCACATTTTCAAATATCTATTAATATCCATTTTACTCGATCTCCTAAACGGTTAAAGATAGGACATCGCGGTTTTCACCAGTGGATTTAGCACCTCATTTTACATAGAATATGTCCTATAAGTCTACTCTCAAGAGTTGATAAAGGTACAAACGAATAAAATGAATATATATCACATTTTCAAATATCTATTATTCTCCATTTTACTCCATCTCCTAAACGGTTAAAGATAGGACATCGCGGTTTTCACCAGTGGATTTAGCACTATATTTTACATAAAATAAGTCCTATAAGTCTACTCTCAAAAGTTGATAAAGGTACAAACGAATAAAATGTTTATATATCACATTTTCCAATATCTATTAATATCCATTTTACTCGATCTCCTAAACGGTTAAAGATAGGACATCGCGGTTTTCACCAGTGGATTTAGCACCTCATTTTACATAGAATATGTCCTATAAGTCTACTCTCAAGAGTTGATCAAGGTACAAACGAATAAAATGATTATATATCACATTTTCAAATATCTATTATTTTCCATTTTACTCGATCTCCTAGACGGTGATAGATAGGACATCGCGGTTTTCTCCAGTGGATTTAGCACCTCATTTCACATAAAATATGTCCTATAAGTCTTCTCTCAAGGGTTGATAAAGGTACAAACGAATAAAATGTTTATATATCACTTTTTCAAATATCTATTATTCTCCATTTTACTCAATCTCCTAAACGGTTAAAGATAGGACATCGCGGTTTTCACCAGTGGATTTAGCACCTTATTTTACATAAAATAAGTCCTATAAGTCTACTCTCAAGAGTTGATAAAGGTACAAACAAATAAAATGTTTATATATCACATTTTCAAATATCTATTATTCTCCATTTTACTCGATCTCCTAAACGGTTAAAGATAGGACATCGCGGTTTTAACCAGTGGATTTATCACCTCATTTTACATAAAATCAGTCTTATAAGTCTACTCTCAAGGGTTGATAAAGGTACAAACAAGTAAAATGTTTATATATCACATTTTCAAATATCTATTATTCTTCATTTTACTCGATCTCTTAAACGGTTAAAGATTGGACATCGCGGCTTTCACCAGTGAATTCAGCACCTCATTTTACATAAAATAGGTCCTATAAGTCTACTCTCAAGAGTTGATAATGGTAAAAACGAATAAAATGTTTATATATCACATTTTCAAATATCTATTATTCTCCATTTTACTCGATCTCCTAAACGGATAAAGATAGGACATCGCAGTTTTAGCCAGTGGATTTAGCACCTCATTTTACATAAAATATGTCTTATAAGTCTACTTTCAAGAGTTGATAAAGGTACAAACGAATAAAATGTTTAAATATCACATTTTCAAATATCTATTATTTTCTATTTTACTCGATCTCCTAAACGGTTAAAGATAGGACATCGCGGTTTTCACCAGTGGATTTGGCACCTCATTTTCATAAAATAAGTCCTATAAGTCTACTCTCAAGAGTTGATAAAGGTACAAACGAATAAAATGTTTATATATCACATTTTCAAATATCTATTATTCTCCATTTTACTCGATCTCCTAAACAATTAAAGATAGGACATCGCGGTTTTCACCAGTGGATTTAGCACCTCATTTTACTTAAAATAAGTCTTATAAGTCTACTCTCAAGAGTTGATAATGGTTCAAACGAATAAACTGTTTATATATCACATTATCAAATATCAATTATTCTCCATTTTACTCGATCTCCTAAACGGTTAAAGATAGGACATCGCGGGTTTCACCAGTGAATTTAGCACTATATTTTACATAAAATAAGTCCTATAAGTCTACTCTAAAGAGTTGATAAAGGTAAAAACGAATAAAATGTTTATATATCACATTTTCAAATATCTATTATTCTCCATTTTACTCGATCTCCTAAACGGTTAAAGATAGGACATCGCGGTTTTCACCAGTGGATTTAGCACCTCATTTTACATATAATAAGTCCTATAAGTCTACTCTCAAAAGTTGATAAAGGTACAAACGAATAAAATGTTTATATATCACATTTTCAAATATCTATTAATATCCATTTTACTCGATCTCCTAAACGGTTAAAGATAGGACATCGCGGTTTTCACCAGTGGATTTAGCACCTCATTTTACATAGAATATGTCCTATAAGTCTACTCTCAAGAGTTGATAAAGGTACAAACGAATAAAATGTTTAAATATCACATTTTCAAATATCTATTATTTTCTATTTTACTTGATCTCCTAAACGGTTAAAGATAGGATATCGTGGTTTTTACCAGTGGAATTAGCACCTTATTTTACATAAAATAAGCCTTATAAGTCTATTCTTAAGAGTTGATAAAGGTACAAACGAATAAAATGTTTATATATCACATTTTAAAATATCTATTATTCTCCATTTCACTCGATCTCCTAAACGGTTAAAGATAGGACATCGCGGGTTTCACCAGTGAATTTAGCACTATATTTTACATAAAATAAGTCCTATAAGTCTACTCTAAAGAGTTGATAAAGGTAAAAACGAATAAAATGTTTATATATCACATTTTCAAATATCTATTATTCTCCATTTTACTCGATCTCCTAAACGGTTAAAGATAGGACATCGCGGTTTTCACCAGTGGATTTAGCACCTCATTTTACATATAATAAGTCCTATAAGTCTACTCCCAAAAGTTGATAAAGGTACAAACGAATAAAATGTTTATATATCACATTTTCAAATATCTATTAATATCCATTTTACTCGATCTCCTAAACGGTTAAAGATAGGACATTGCGGTTTTCACCAGAGGATTTAGTACCTCATTTTACATAAAATAAGACCTATAAGTCTTCTCTCAAGAGTTGATAAAGGTACAAACGAATAAAATGTTTATATATCGCATTTTCAATAATCTATTATTCTCCATTATACTCGATCTCCTAAACGGTTAAAGATAGGACATCGAGGTTTTTACCAGTGGATTTAGCACCTCATTTTACATAAAATAGGTCCTATAAGTCTACTCTCAAGAGTTGATAAAGGTAAAAACGAATAAAATGTTTATATATCACATTTTCAAATATTTATTTTTCTCCATTTTACTCGATCTCCTATACGGTTCAAGATAGGACATCGCGGTTTTCTCCAGTGGATTTAGCACCTCATTTTACATAAAATAAGTCCTATAAGTCTACTCTTAAGAGTTGATAAAGGTACAAACGAATAAAATGTTTATATGTCACATTTTCAAATATCTATTATTTTCCATTTTACTCCATCTCCTAAACGGTTAAAGATAGGACATCGCGGTTTTCACCAGTGGATTTAGCATCTCATTTTACATAAAATAAGTCCTATAAGTCTACTCCCAAAAGTTGATAAAGGTACAAACGAATAAAATGTTTATATATCACATTTTCAAATATCTATTAATATCCATTTTACTCGATCTCCTAAACGGTTAAAGATAGGACATTGCGGTTTTCACCAGAGGATTTAGTACCTCATTTTACATAAAATAAGACCTATAAGTCTTCTCTCAAGAGTTGATAAAGGTAGAAACGAATAACATGTTTATATATCGCATTTTCAATAATCTATTATTCTCCATTATACTCGATCTCCTAAACGGTTAAAGATAGGACATCGAGGTTTTTACCAGTGGATTTAGCACCTCATTTTACATAAAATAGGTCCTATAAGTCTACTCTCAAGAGTTGATAAAGGTAAAAACGAATAAAATGTTTATATATCACATTTTCAAATATTTATTTTTCTCCATTTTACTCGATCTCCTATACGGTTCAAGATAGGACATCGCGGTTTTCTCCAGTGGATTTAGCACCTCATTTTACATAAAATAAGTCCTATAAGTCTACTCTTAAGAGTTGATAAAGGTACAAACGAATAAAATGTTTATATGTCACATTTTCAAATATCTATTATTTTCCATTTTACTCCATCTCCTAAACGGTTAAAGATAGGACATCGCGGTTTTCACCAGTGGATTTAGCATCTCATTTTACATAAAATAAGTCCTATAAGTCTACTCTTAAGAGTTGATAAAGGTACAAACGAATAAAATGTTTATATATCACATTTTCAAATATCTATTATTCTCCATTTTACTCGATCTCCTAAACGGTTAAAGATAGGACATCGCGGTTTTCACCAGTGGATTTAGCACCTCATTTTACATAAAATAACTCCTATAAGTCTACTCTCAAGAGTTGATAAAGTTACAAACGAATAAAATGTTTATATATCACATTTTCAAATATCTGTTATTATCAATTTTACTCGATCTCTTAAACGGTTAAAGATAGGACATCGCGGTTTTTACCAGTGGATTTAGCACCTTATCTTACATAAAATAAGTCCTATAAGTCTACTCTCAAGAGTTGATAAAGGTACAAACGAATAAAATGTTTATATATCTCATTTTCAAATATTTATTATTCTCCATTTTACTCGATCTCCTAAACGGTTAAAGATAGGACATCGCGGTTTTCACCAGTGAATTCAGCACCTCATTTTACATAAAATAGGTCCTATAAGTCTACTCTCAAGAGTTGATAAAGGTAAAAACGAATAAAATGTTTATATATCACATTTTCAAATATCTATTATTATCCATTTTACTCGATCTCCTAAACGGATAAAGATAGGACATCGCGGTTTTAACCAGAGGATTTAGCACCTCATTTTACATAAAATAAGTTCTATAAGTCTACTTTCAAGAGTTGATAAAGGTACAAACGAATAAAATGTTTATATATCATATTATCAAATATCTATTATTATCCATTTTACTCGATCTCCTAAACGGTTAAAGATAGGACATCGCGGTTTTCACCAGTGAATTTGGCACCTCATTTTCATAAAATAAGTCTTATAAGTCTACTCTCAAGAGTTGATAAAGGTACAAACGAATAAAATGTTTATATATCACATTTTCAAATATCTATTATTCTCCATTTTACTCGATCTCCTAAACAATTAAAGATAGGACATCGCGGCTTTTACCAGTGGAATTAGCACCTTATTTTACATGAAATAAGTCTTATAAGTCTATTCTTAAGAGTTGATAAAGGAACAAACGAATAAAATGCTTATATATCACATTTTAAAATATCTATTATTCTCAATTTTACTCGATCTCCTAAACGGTTAAAGATAGGACATCGCGGTTTTCACCAGTAAATTTAGTACCTCATTTTACATAAAATAGGTCCTATAAGTCTACTCTCAAGAGTTGATAAAGGTACAAACGAATAAAATGTTTATATATCACATTTTCAAATATCTATTTTTCTCCATTTTACTCGATCTCCTAAACGGTTCAAGATAGGACATCGCGGTTTTCACCAGTGGATTTAGCACCTCATTTTACAGAAAATAAGTCCTATAAGTCTACTCTTAAGAGTTGATAAAGGTACAAACGAATAAAATGTTTATATGTCACATATTCAAATATCTATTATTCTCCATTTTACTCGATCTCTTAAACGGTTAAAAATAGGACATCGCGGTTTTTACCAGTGGATTTAGCACCTCATTTTACATAAAATAAGTCCTATAAGTCTACTCTCAAGAGTTGATAAAGGTACAAACGAATAAAATGTTTATGTATCACATTTTCAAATATCTATTATTCTCCATTTTACTCGATCTCCTAAACGGTTAAAGATAGGACATCGCGGTTTTCATCAGTGGATTTAGCACCTCATTTTACTTAAAATAAGTCTTATAAGTCTACTCTCAAGAGTTGATAAAGGTACAAACGAATAAAATGTTTATGTATCACATTATAAAATATCTATTATTCTCCATTTTACTCGATCTCCTAAACGGTTAAAGATAGGACATCGCGGTTTTCACCAGTCGATTTAGCACCTCATTTTACATAAAATAAGTCCTATAAGTCTACTCTCAAGAGTTGATAAAGGTTCAAACGAATAAAATGTTTATATATCACATTTTCAAATATCTATTATTTTCTATTTTACTCGATCTCCTAAACGGTTAAAGATAGGACATCGTGGTTTTCACCAGAGGATTTAGCACCTTATTTTACATAAAATAAGTCCTATAAGTCTACTCTTAAAAGTTGATAAAGGCACAAACGAATAAAATGTTTTTATATCACATTTTAAAATATCTATTATTCTTCATTTCACTCGATCTCCTAAACGGTTAAAGATAGGACATCGCGGTTTTCACCAGTGGATTTAGCACCTCATTTTACATAAAATAAGTCCTATAAGTCTACTCTCAAGAGTTGATAAAGGTACAAACGAATAAAATGTTTATATATCACATTTTCAAATATATATTATTCTCCATTTTACTCGATCTCCTAAACGGTTAAAGATAGGACATCGCGGATTTCACCAGTGGATTTAGCACCTCATTTTACACAAAATAAGTCCTATAAGTCTACTCTCAAGAGTTGATAATGGTACAAACGAATAAAATGTTTATATATCAAATTTTCAAATATCTATTATTTTCCATTTTACTCCATCTCCTAAACGGTTAAAGATAGGACATCGCGGATTTCACCAGTGGATTTAGCACCTCATTTTACACAAAATAAGTCCTATAAGTCTACTCTCAAGAGTTGATAATGGTACAAACGAATAAAATGTTTATATATCAAATTTTCAAATATCTATTATTCTCCATTTTACTCCATCTCCTAAACGGTTAAAGATAGGACATCGCGGTTTTCACCAGTGGATTTAGCACCTCATTTTACATAAAATAAGTCCTATAAGTCTACTCTCAAGAGTTGATAAAGGTACAAACGAATAAAATTTTTATATATCACATTTTCAAATATCTATTATTCTCAATTTTACTCGATATCCTAAACGGTTAAAGATAGGACATCGCGGTTTTCACCAGTAAATTTAGTACCTCATTTTACATAAAATAGGTCCTATAAGTCTACTCTCAAGAGTTGATAAAGGTACAAACGAATAAAATGTTTATATATCACATTTTCAAATATCTATTTTTCTCCATTTTACTCGATCTCCTAAACCGTTCAAGATGGGACATCGCAGTTTTCACCAGTGGATTTAGCACCTCATTTTACAGAAAATAAGTCCTATAAGTCTACTCTTAAGAGTTGATAAAGGTACAAACGAATAAAATGTTTATATATCACATATTCAAATATATGTTATTCTCCATTTTACTCGATCTCTTAAACGGTTACAAATATGGGACATCGCGGTTTTTACCAGTGGATTTAGCACCTCATTTTACATAAAATAAGTCCTATAAGTCTACTCTCAAGAGTTGATAAAGGTACAAACGAATAAAATGTTTATATATCACATTTTCAAATATCTATTATTCACCATTTTACTCGATCTCCTAAACGGTTAAAGATAGGACATCGCGGTTTTCACCAGTGGATTTAGCACCTCATTTTACATAAAATAAGTCCTATAAGTCTAATCTTAAGAGTTGATAAAGGTACAAACGAATAAAATGTTTATATATCACATTTTCAAATATCTATTATTCTCGATTTTACTCGATCTCCTAAACAATTAAAGATAGGACATCGCGGTTTTCACCAGTGGATTTAGCACCTCATTTTACATAAAACAAGTCCTATAAGTCTACTCTCAAGAGTTGATAAGGGTACAAACGAATAAAATGTTTATATACCACATTATCAAATATCTATTATTCTCCATTTTACTCGATCTCCTAAACGGATAAAGATAGGACATCGCGGTTTTTACCAGTGAATTTAGCACCTCATTTTACTTAAAATAAGTCTTATAAGTCTACTCTCAAGAGTTGATAAAGGTACAAACGAATAAAATGTTTATATATCACATTATCAAATATCTATTATTCTCCATTTTACTCGATTTTCTAAACGGTTAAAGATAGGACATCGCGGTTTTTACCAGTGGATTAAGCACCTCATTTTACATAAAATAAGTCCTATAAGTCTACTCTCAAGAGTTGATAAAGGTACAAACGAATAAAATTTTTATATATCACATTTTCAAATATCTATTATTCTCCATTTTATTTGATCTCCTAAACGGTTAAAGATATCACATCGCGGTTTTTACCAGTGGATTTAGCACCTCATTTTACATAAAATAAGTCCTATATGTCTACTCTCAAGAGTTGATAAAGGTACAAACGAATAAAATTTTTATATATCACATTTTCAAATATCTATTATTCTCCATTTTACTCGATCTCCTAAACGGTTAAAGATATCACATCGCGGTTTTCTCCAGTGAATTTAGCACCTCATTTTACATAAAATAGGTCCTATAAGTCTACCCTCAAGAGTTGATCAAGGTACAAACGAATAAAATGTTTATATATCACATTATCAAATATCTATTATTCTCCATTTTACTCGTTCTCCAAAACGGTTAAAGATAGGACATCGCGGTTTTCACCAGTGGATTTAGCACCTCATTTTACATAAATTAAGTCTTATAAGTCTACTCTCAAGAGTTGATAAAGGTACAAACAAATAAAATGTTTTTATATCACATTTTCAAATATCTATTATTCTCCATTTTACTCCATCTCCTAATCGGTTAAAGATTGGACATCGTGGTTTTCACCAGTGGATTTAGCACCTTATTTTACATAAAATAAGTCCTATAAGTCTACTCTTAAGAGTTGATAAAGGTACAAACGAATAAAATGTTTATATATCACATTTTAAAATATCTATTATTCTCCATTTCACTCGATCTCCTAAACGGTTAAAGATAAGACATCGCGGTTTTCACAAGTGGATTTAGCACCTCATTTTACATAAAATAAGTCCTATAAGTCTACTCTCAAAAGTTGATAAAGGTACAAACGAATAAAATTTTTATATATCACATTTTCAAATATCTATTATTCTCCATTTTACTCGATCTCCTAAACGGTTAAAGATATCACATCGCGGTTTTCTCCAGTGAATTTAGCACCTCATTTTACATAAAATAGGTCCTATAAGTCTACCCTCAAGAGTTGATCAAGGTACAAACGAATAAAATGTTTATATATCACATTATCAAATATCTATTATTCTCCATTTTACTCGTTCTCCAAAACGGTTAAAGATAGGACATCGCGGTTTTCACCAGTGGATTTAGCACCTCATTTTACATAAATTAAGTCTTATAAGTCTACTCTCAAGAGTTGATAAAGGTACAAACAAATAAAATGTTTTTATATCACATTTTCAAATATCTATTATTCTCCATTTTACTCCATCTCCTAAACGGTTAAAGATAGGACATCGCGGTTTTCACCAGTGGATTTAGCACCTCATTTTACATAAAATAAGTCCTATAAGTCTACTCTCAAGAGTTGATAAAGGTACAAACGAATAAAATTTTTATATATCACATTTTCAAATATCTATTATTCTCAATTTTACTCGATATCCTAAACGGTTAAAGATAGGACATCGCGGTTTTCACCAGTAAATTTAGAACCTCATTTTACATAAAATAGGTTCTATAAGTCTACTCTCAAGAGTTGATAAAGGTACACACAAATAAAATGTTTTTATATCACATTTTCAAATATCTATTATTCTCAATTTTACTCGATATCCTAAACGGTTAAAGATAGAACATCGCGGTTTTCAGCAGTGGATTTAGCACTATATTTTACATAAAATAAGTCCTATAAGTCTACTCTCAAGAGTTGATAAAGGTACAAACGAATAAAATGTTTATATATCACATTTTCAAATATCTATTATTCTTCATTTTACTCGATCTCCTAAACGGTTAAAGATAGGACATCGCGGTTTTCACCAGTGGATTTAGAACCTCATTTTACATAAAATAGGTTCTATAAGTCTACTCTCAAGAGTTGATAAAGGTACAAACGAATAAAATGTTTATATATCACATTTTCAAATATCTATTATTTTCCATTTTACTCGATCTCCTAAACGGTTAAAGATAGGACATCGCGGTTTCCACCAGTGGATTTAGCACCTCATTTTACATAAAATAGGTCCTATAAGTCTACTCTCAAGAGTTGATAAAGGTAAAAACGAATAAAATGTTTATATATCACATTTTCAAATATCTATTATTTTCTATTTTACTCGATCTCCTAAACGGTAAAAGATTAGACATCGCGGTTTTCACCAGTGGATTTAGAATCTCATTTTACATAAAATATGTCCTATAAGTCTACTCTCAAGGGTTGATAAAGGTACAAACGAATAAAATGTTTATATATCACATTTTCAAATATCTATTTTTCTCCATTTAACTCGATCTCCTAAACGGTTCAAGATAGGACATCGCGGTTTTCACCAGTGGATTTAGCACCTCATTTTACATAAAATAAGTCCTATAAGTCTACTCTCAAGAGTTGATAAAGGTACAAACGAATAAAATGTTTATATATCACATTTTCAAATATCTATTATTCTCCATCTTACTCGATCTCCTAAACGGTTAAAGATAGGACATCGCGGTTTTCACCAGTGGATTTAGCACCTCATTTTACTTAAAATAAGTCTTATAAGTCTACTCTCAAGAGTTGATAAAGGTACAAACGAATAAAATGTTTATATATCACATTATAAAATATCTATTATTCTCCATTTTACTCGATCTCCTAAACGGTTAAAGATAGGACATCGCGGTTTTCACCAGTCGATTTAGCACCTCATTTTACATAAAATAAGTCCTATAAGTCTACTCTCAAGAGTTGATAAAGGTACAAACGAATAAAATGTTTATATATCACATTTTCAAATATCTATTATTTTCTATTTTACTCGACCTCCTAAACGGTTAAAGATAGGACATCGCGGTTTTAACCAGTGGATTTAGCACCTCATTTTACATAAAATAAGTCCTATAAGTCTACTCTCAAGAGTTGATAAAGGTACAAACGAATAAAATGTTTATATATCACATTTTCAAATATCTATTATTTTCTATTTTACTCGATCTCCTAAACGGTTAAAGATAGGACATCGCGGTTTTCACAAGTGGATTTAGCACCTTATTTTACATAAAATAAGTCCTATAAGTCTACTCTTAAGAGTTGATAAAGGTACAAACGAATAAAATGTTTATATATCACATTTTAAAATATCTATTATTCTCCATTTCACTCGATCTCCTAAACGGTTAAAGATAAGACATCGCGGTTTTCACCAGTGGATTTAGCACCTCATTTTACATATAATAAGTCCTATAAGTCTACTCTCAAAAGCTGATAAAGGTACAAACGAATAAAATGTTTATATATCACATTTTCAAATATCTATTAATATCCATTTTACTCGATCTCCTAAACGGTTAAAGATAGGACATCGCGGTTTTCACCAGAGGATTTAGTACCTCATTTTACATAAAATAAGACCTATAAGTCTCCTCTCAAGAGTTCATAAAGGTACAAACGAATAAAATTTTTATATATCACATTTTAAAATATCTATTATTCTCCATTTCACTCGATCTCCTAAACGGTTAAAGATAGAACATCGCGGTTTTCACCAGTGGATTTAGAACCTCATTTTACATAAAATAGGTCCTATAAGTCTACTCTCAAAAGTTGATAAAGGTATAAAAGAATAAAATGTTTATATGTCGCATTTTCAAATATCTATTATTCTCCATTTTACTCGATCTCCTAAACGGTTAAAGATATCACATCGCGGTTTTCACCAGTGGATTTAGCACCTCATTTTACATAAAATAGGTACTATAAGTCTACTCTCAAGAGTTGATAAAGGTAAAAACGAATAAAATGTTTATATATCACATATTCAAATTTCTAATATTCTCCATTTTACTCGATCTCCTAAACGGTTAATGATAGGACATCGCGGTTTTCACCAGTGGATTTAGCACCTCATTTTACATAAAATAGGTCCTATAAGTCTACCCTCATGAGTTGATCAAGGTACATACGAATAAAATGTTAATATATCACATTTTCAAATATCTATTATTCTCCATTTTACTCGATCTCCTAAACGGTAAAAGATAGGACATCAAGGTTTTCATCAGTGGATTTAGCACCTCATTTAACATATAATAGGTCCTATAAGTCTACTCTCAGGAGTTGATAAAGGTACAAACGAATAAAATGTTTAAATATCACATATTCAAATTTCTAATATTCTCCATTTTACTCGATCTCCTAAACGGTTAATGATAGGACATCGTGGTTTTCACCAGTGGATTTAGCACCTCATTTTACATAAAATAAGTCCTATAAGTCTACTCTTAAGAGTTGATAAAGGTACAAACGAATAAAATGTTTATATATCACATTTTAAAATATCTATTATTCTCCATTTCACTCGATCTCCTAAACGGTTAAAGATAAGACATCGCGGTTTTCACAAGTGGATTTAGCACCTCATTTTACATAAAATAAGTCCTATAAGTCTACTCTCTAAAGTTGATAAAGGTACAAACGAATAAAATGTTTATATATCACATTTTCAAATATCTATTAATATCCATTTTACTCGATCTCCTAAACGGTTAAAGATAGGACATCGCGGTTTTCACCAGAGGATTTAGTACCTCATTTTACATAAAATAAGACCTACAAGTCTCCTCTCAAGAGTTGATAAAGGTACAAACGAATAAAATGTTTATATATCACATTTTCAAATATCTATTATTCTCCATTTTACTCGATCTCCTAAACGGTTAAAGATAGTACATCGCGGTTTTCACCAGTGGATTTAGCACCTCATTTTACTTAAAATAAGTCTTATAAGTCTACTCTCAAGAGTTGATAAAGGTACAAACGAATAAAATGTTTATATATCACATTTTCAAATATCTATTATTCTCCATCTTACTCGATCTCCTAAACGGTTAAAGATAGGACATCGCGGTTTTCACCAGTGGATTGAGCACCTCATTTTACTTAAAATAAGTCTTATAAGTCTACTTTCAAGAGTTGATAAAGGTACAAACGAATAAAATGTTTATATATCACATTATAAAATATCTATTATTCTCCAATTTACTCGATCTCCTAAACGGTTAAAGATAGGACATCGCGGTTTTCACCAGTCGATTTAGCACCTCATTTTACATAAAATAAGTCCTATAAGTCTACTCTCAAGAGTTGATAAAGGTACAAACGAATAAAATGTTTATATATCACATTTTCAAATATCTATTATTTTCTATTTTACTCGACCTCCTAAACGGTTAAAGATAGGACATCGCGGTTTTAACCAGTGGATTTAGCACCTCATTTTACATAAAATAAGTCCTATAAGTCTACTCTCAAGAGTTGATAAAGGTACAAACGAATAAAATGTTTATATATCACATTTTCAAATATCTATTATTTTCTATTTTACTCGATCTCCTAAACGGTTAAAGATAGGACATCGCGGTTTTCACAAGTGGATTTAGCACCTTATTTTACGTAAAATAAGTCCTATAAGTCTACTCTTAAGAGTTGATAAAGGTACAAACGAATAAAATGTTTATATATCACATTTTAAAATATCTATTATTCTCCATTTCACTCGATCTCCTAAACGGTTAAAGATAAGACATCGCGGTTTTCACCAGTGGATTTAGCACCTCATTTTACATATAATAAGTCCTATAAGTCTACTCTCAAAAGCTGATAAAGGTACAAACGAATAAAATGTTTATATATCACATTTTCAAATATCTATTAATATCCATTTTACTCGATCTCCTAAACGGTTAAAGATAGGACATCGCGGTTTTCACCAGAGGATTTAGTACCTCATTTTACATAAAATAAGACCTATAAGTCTCCTCTCAAGAGTTCATAAAGGTACAAACGAATAAAATTTTTATATATCACATTTTAAAATATCTATTATTCTCCATTTCACTCGATCTCCTAAACGGTTAAAGATAGAACATCGCGGTTTTCACCAGTGGATTTAGAACCTCATTTTACATAAAATAGGTCCTATAAGTCTACTCTCAAAAGTTGATAAAGGTATAAAAGAATAAAATGTTTATATGTCGCATTTTCAAATATCTATTATTCTCCATTTTACTCGATCTCCTAAACGGTTAAAGATATCACATCGCGGTTTTCACCAGTGGATTTAGCACCTCATTTTACATAAAATAGGTACTATAAGTCTACTCTCAAGAGTTGATAAAGGTAAAAACGAATAAAATGTTTATATATCACATATTCAAATTTCTAATATTCTCCATTTTACTCGATCTCCTAAACGGTTAATGATAGGACATCGCGGTTTTCACCAGTGGATTTAGCACCTCATTTTACATAAAATAGGTCCTATAAGTCTACTCTCAAAAGTTGATAAAGGTATAAAAGAATAAAATGTTTATATGTCGCATTTTCAAATATCTATTATTCTCCATTTTACTCGATCTCCTAAACGGTTAAAGATATCACATCGCGGTTTTCACCAGTGGATTTAGCACCTCATTTTACATAAAATAGGTACTATAAGTCTACTCTCAAGAGTTGATAAAGGTAAAAACGAATAAAATGTTTATATATCACATATTCAAATTTCTAATATTCTCCATTTTACTCGATCTCCTAAACGGTTAAAGATAGGACATCGCGGTTTTCACCAGAGGATTTAGTACCTCATTTTACATAAAATAAGACCTACAAGTCTCCTCTCAAGAGTTGATAAAGGTACAAACGAATAAAATGTTTATATATCACATTTTCAAATATCTATTATTCTCCATTTTACTCGATCTCCTAAACGGTTAAAGATAGGACATCGCGGTTTTCACCAGAGGATTTAGTACCTCATTTTACATAAAATAAGACCTATAAGTCTCCTCTCAAGAGTTCATAAAGGTACAAACGAATAAAATTTTTATATATCACATTTTAAAATATCTATTATTCTCCATTTCACTCGATCTCCTAAACGGTTAAAGATAGAACATCGCGGTTTTCACCAGTGGATTTAGAACCTCATTTTACATAAAATAGGTCCTATAAGTCTACTCTCAAAAGTTGATAAAGGTATAAAAGAATAAAATGTTTATATGTCGCATTTTCAAATATCTATTATTCTCCATTTTACTCGATCTCCTAAACGGTTAAAGATATCACATCGCGGTTTTCACCAGTGGATTTAGCACCTCATTTTACATAAAATAGGTACTATAAGTCTACTCTCAAGAGTTGATAAAGGTAAAAACGAATAAAATGTTTATATATCACATATTCAAATTTCTAATATTCTCCATTTTACTCGATCTCCTAAACGGTTAAAGATAGGACATCGCGGTTTTCACCAGAGGATTTAGTACCTCATTTTACATAAAATAAGACCTACAAGTCTCCTCTCAAGAGTTGATAAAGGTACAAACGAATAAAATGTTTATATATCACATTTTCAAATATCTATTATTCTCCATTTTACTCGATCTCCTAAACGGTTAAAGATAGTACATCGCGGTTTTCACCAGTGGATTTAGCACCTCATTTTACTTAAAATAAGTCTTATAAGTCTACTCTCAAGAGTTGATAAAGGTACAAACGAATAAAATGTTTATATATCACATTTTCAAATATCTATTATTCTCCATCTTACTCGATCTCCTAAACGGTTAAAGATAGGACATCGCGGTTTTCACCAGTGGATTTAGCACCTCATTTTACTTAAAATAAGTCTTATAAGTCTACTCTCAAGAGTTGATAAAGGTACAAACGAATAAAATGTTTATATATCACATTATAAAATATCTATTATTCTCCATTTTACTCGATCTCCTAAACGGTTAAAGATAGGACATCGCGGTTTTCACCAGTCGATTTAGCACCTCATTTTACATAAAATAAGTCCTATAAGTCTACTCTCAAGAGTTGATAAAGGTACAAACGAATAAAATGTTTATATATCACATTTTCAAATATCTATTATTTTCTAATTTACTCGATCTCCTAAACGGTTAAAGATAGGACATCGCGGTTTTCACAAGTGGATTTAGCACCTCATTTTACATAAAATAGGTCCTATAAGTCTACTCTCAAGAGTTGATAAAGGTAAAAACGAATAAAATGTTTATATATCACATTTTCAAATATCTATTATTTTCTATTTTACTCGATCTCCTAAACGGTAAAAGATTAGACATCGCGGTTTTCACCAGTGGATTTAGAACCTCATTTTACATAAAATATGTCCTATAAGTCTACTCTCATGGGTTGATAAAGGTACAAACGAATAAAATGTTTATATATCACATTTTCAAATATCTATTATTCTCCATCTTACTCGATCTCCTAAACGGTTAAAGATAGGACATCGCGGTTTTCACCAGTGGATTTAGCACCTCATTTTACATAAAATAAGTCCTATAAGTCTACTCTCAAGAGTTGATAAAGGTACAAACGAATAAAATGTTTATATATCACATTTTCAAATATCTATTATTTTCTATTTTACTCGATCTCCTAAACGGTTAAAGATAGGACATCGCGGTTTTCACAAGTGGATTTAGCACCTTATTTTACATAAAATAAGTCCTATAAGTCTACTCTTAAGAGTTGATAAAGGTACAAACGAATAAAATGTTTATATATCACATTTTAAAATATCTATTATTCTCCATTTCACTCGATCTCCTAAACGGTTAAAGATAAGACATCGCGGTTTTCACCAGTGGATTTAGCACCTCATTTTACATATAATAAGTCCTATAAGTCTACTCTCAAAAGCTGATAAAGGTACAAACGAATAAAATGTTTATATATCACATTTTCAAATATCTATTAATATCCATTTTACTCGATCTCCTAAACGGTTAAAGATAGGACATCGCGGTTTTCACCAGAGGATTTAGTACCTCATTTTACATAAAATAAGACCTATAAGTCTCCTCTCAAGAGTTCATAAAGGTACAAACGAATAAAATTTTTATATATCACATTTTAAAATATCTATTATTCTCCATTTCACTCGATCTCCTAAACGGTTAAAGATAGAACATCGCGGTTTTCACCAGTGGATTTAGAACCTCATTTTACATAAAATAGGTCCTATAAGTCTACTCTCAAAAGTTGATAAAGGTATAAAAGAATAAAATGTTTATATGTCGCATTTTCAAATATCTATTATTCTCCATTTTACTCGATCTCCAAAACGGTTAAAGATATCACATCGCGGTTTTCACCAGTGGATTTAGCACCTCATTTTACATAAAATAGGTACTATAAGTCTACTCTCAAGAGTTGATAAAGGTAAAAACGAATAAAATGTTTATATATCACATATTCAAATTTCTAATATTCTCCATTTTACTCGATCTCCTAAACGGTTAATGATAGGACATCGCGGTTTTCACCAGTGGATTTAGCACCTCATTTTACATAAAATAGGTCCTATAAGTCTACCCTCATGAGTTGATCAAGGTACATACGAATAAAATGTTAATATATCACATTTTCAAATATCTATTATTCTCCATTTTACTCGATCTCCTAAACGGTAAAAGATAGGACATCAAGGTTTTCATCAGTGGATTTAGCACCTCATTTAACATATAATAGGTCCTATAAGTCTACTCTCAGGAGTTGATAAAGGTACAAACGAATAAAATGTTTAAATATCACATATTCAAATTTCTAATATTCTCCATTTTACTCGATCTCCTAAACGGTTAATGATAGGACATCGTGGTTTTCACCAGTGGATTTAGCACCTCATTTTACATAAAATAAGTCCTATAAGTCTACTCTTAAGAGTTGATAAAGGTACAAACGAATAAAATGTTTATATATCACATTTTAAAATATCTATTATTCTCCATTTCACTCGATCTCCTAAACGGTTAAAGATAAGACATCGCGGTTTTCACAAGTGGATTTAGCACCTCATTTTACATAAAATAAGTTCTATAAGTCTACTCTCTAAAGTTGATAAAGGTACAAACGAATAAAATGTTTATATATCACATTTTCAAATATCTATTAATATCCATTTTACTCGATCTCCTAAACGGTTAAAGATAGGACATCGCGGTTTTCAGCAGTAGATTTAGCACTATATTTTACATAAAATAAGTCCTATAAGTCTACTCTCAAGAGTTGATAAAGGTACAAACGAATAAAATGTTTTTATATCACATTTTCAAATATCTATTATTCTTCATTTTACTCGATCTCCTAAACGGTTAAAGATAGGACATCGCGGTTTTAACCAGTGGATTTAGCACCTCATTTTACATAAAATAAGTCCTATAGGTCTACTCTCAAGAGTTGATAAAGGTACAAACGAATAAAATGTTTATATATCACATTTTCAAATATCTATTATTCTCCATTTTACTCGATCTCCTAAACGGTTAAAGATAGGACATCGCGGTTTTAACCAGTGGATTTAGCACCTCATTTTGCATA
The DNA here is from genome assembly GCA_963930825.1 of Silvanus unidentatus. Taxonomy (NCBI): domain Eukaryota; kingdom Metazoa; phylum Arthropoda; class Insecta; order Coleoptera; family Silvanidae; genus Silvanus; species Silvanus unidentatus. Next base: position 77,154 of record CAWVOD010000057.1, on the reverse strand, counting down.
AAATAAGTCATATAAGTCTACTCTCAAGAGTTGATAAAGGTACAAATGAATAAATTGTTTATATATCACATTTTCAAATATCTATTATTTTCTATTTTACTCGATCTCCTAAACGGTTAAAGATAGGACATCGCGGTTTTCACTAGAGGATTTAGCACCTTATTTTACATAAAATAAGTCCTATAAGTCTACTCTCAAGAGTTGATAAAGGTACAAACGAATAAAATGTTTGTATATCACATTTTCAAATATCTATTTTTCTCCATTTTACTAGATCTCCTAAACGGTTCAAGATAGGACATCGCGGTTTTCACCAGTGGATTTAGCACCTCATTTTACATAAAATATGTCCTATAAGTCTACTCTCAAGAGTTGATAAAGGTACAAACGAATAAAATGTTTGTATATCACATTTTCAAATATCTATTTTTCTCCATTTTACTAGATCTCCTAAACGGTTCAAGATAGGACATCGCGGTTTTCACCAGTGGATTTAGCACCTCAGTTTACAGAAAATAAGTCCTGTAAGTCTACTCTTAAGAGTTGATAAAGGTACAAACGAATAAAATGTTTATATATCACATATTCAAATATCTATTATTCTCCATTTTACTCGATCTCTTAAACGGTTAAAAATAGGACATCGCGGTTTTTACCAGTGGATTTAGCACCTCATTTTACATAAAATAAGTCCTATAAGTCTACTCTCAAGAGTTGATAAAGGTACAAACGAATAAAATGTTTATGTATCACATTTTCAAATATCTTTTATTCTCCATTTTGCTCGATCTCCTAAACGGTGAAAGATAGGACATCGCGGTTTTCACCAGTGGATTTAGCACCTCATTTTACTTAAAATAAGTCTTATAAGTCGACTCTCAAGAGTTGATAAAGGTACAAACGAATAAAATGTTTATGTATCACATTATAAAATATCTATTATTCTCCATTTTACTCGATCTCCTAAACGGTTAAAGATAGGACATCGCGGTTTTCACCAGTCGATTTAGCACCTCATTTTACATAAAATAAGTCCTATAAGTCTACCCTCATGAGTTGATCAAGGTACATACGAATAAAATGTTAATATATCACATTTTCAAATATCTATTATTCTCCATTTTACTCGATCTCCTAAACGGTAAAAGATAGGACATCAAGGTTTTCATCAGTGGATTTAGCACCTCATTTAACATATAATAGGTCCTATAAGTCTACTCTCAGGAGTTGATAAAGGTACAAACGAATAAAATGTTTAAATATCACATATTCAAATTTCTAATATTCTCCATTTTACTCGATCTCCTAAACGGTTAATGATAGGACATCGTGGTTTTCACCAGTGGATTTAGCACCTCATTTTACATAAAATAAGTCCTATAAGTCTACTCTTAAGAGTTGATAAAGGTACAAACGAATAAAATGTTTATATATCACATTTTAAAATATCTATTATTCTCCATTTCACTCGATCTCCTAAACGGTTAAAGATAAGACATCGCGGTTTTCACAAGTGGATTTAGCACCTCATTTTACATAAAATAAGTCCTATAAGTCTACTCTCTAAAGTTGATAAAGGTACAAACGAATAAAATGTTTATATATCACATTTTCAAATATCTATTAATATCCATTTTACTCGATCTCCTAAACGGTTAAAGATAGGACATCGCGGTTTTCACCAGAGGATTTAGTACCTCATTTTACATAAAATAAGACCTACAAGTCTCCTCTCAAGAGTTGATAAAGGTACAAACGAATAAAATGATTATATATCACATTTTCAAATATCTATTATTCTCCATTTTACTCGATCTCCTAAACGGTTAAAGATAGTACATCGCGGTTTTCACCAGTGGATTCAGCACCTCATTTTACATAAAATAAGTTTTATAAGTCTACTCTCAAGAGTTGATAAATATACAAACGAATAAAATGTTTATATATCACATTTTCAAATATCTATTATTCTTCATTTTACTCGATCTCCTAAACGGTTAAAGATAGGACATCGCGGTTTTCAGCAGTGGATTTAGCACTATATTTTACATAAAATAAGTCCTATAAGTCTACTCTCAAGAGTTGATAAAGGTACAAACGAATAAAATGTTTTTATATCACATTTTCAAATATCTATTATTCTTCATTTTACTCGATCTCCTAAACGGTTAAAGATAGGACATCGCGGTTTTAACCAGTGGATTTAGCACCTCATTTTACATAAAATAAGTCCTATAGGTCTACTCTCAAGAGTTGATAAAGGTACAAACGAATAAAATGTTTATATATCACATTTTCAAATATCTATTATTCTCCATTTTACTCGATCTCCTAAACGGTTAAAGATAGGACATCGCGGTTTTAACCAGTGGATTTAGCACCTCATTTTGCATAAAATAAGTCATATAAGTCTACTCTCAAGAGTTGATAAAGGTACAAATGAATAAATTGTTTATATATCACATTTTCAAATATCTATTATTTTCTATTTTACTCGATCTCCTAAACGGTTAAAGATAGGACATCGCGGTTTTCACTAGAGGATTTAGCACCTTATTTTACATAAAATAAGTCCTATAAGTCTACTCTCAAGAGTTGATAAAGGTACAAACGAATAAAATGTTTGTATATCACATTTTCAAATATCTATTTTTCTCCATTTTACTAGATCTCCTAAACGGTTTAAGATAGGACATCGCGGTTATCACCAGTGGATTTAGCACCTCATTTTACATAAAATATGTCCTATAAGTCTACTCTCAAGAGTTGATAAAGGTACAAACGAATAAAATGTTTGTATATCACATTTTCAAATATCTATTTTTCTCCATTTTACTAGATCTCCTAAACGGTTCAAGATAGGACATCGCGGTTTTCACCAGTGGATTTAGCACCTCAGTTTACATAAAATAGGTACTATAAGTCTACTCTCAAGAGTTGATAAAGGTAAAAACGAATAAAATGTTTATATATCACATATTCAAATTTCTAATATTCTCCATTTTACTCGATCTCCTAAACGGTTAATGATAGGACATCGCGGTTTTCACCAGTGGATTTAGCACCTCATTTTACATAAAATAGGTCCTATAAGTCTACCCTCATGAGTTGATCAAGGTACATACGAATAAAATGTTAATATATCACATTTTCAAATATCTATTATTCTCCATTTTACTCGATCTCCTAAACGGTAAAAGATAGGACATCAAGGTTTTCATCAGTGGATTTAGCACCTCATTTAACATATAATAGGTCCTATAAGTCTACTCTCAGGAGTTGATAAAGGTACAAACGAATAAAATGTTTAAATATCACATATTCAAATTTCTAATATTCTCCATTTTACTCGATCTCCTAAACGGTTAATGAAAGGACATCGTGGTTTTCACCAGTGGATTTAGCACCTCATTTTACTTAAAATAAGTCCTATAAGTCTACTCTTAAGAGTTGATAAAGGTACAAACGAATAAAATGTTTATATATCACATTTTAAAATATCTATTATTCTCCATTTCACTCGATCTCCTAAACGGTTAAAGATAAGACATCGCGGTTTTCACAAGTGGATTTAGCACCTCATTTTACATAAAATAAGTTCTATAAGTCTACTCTCTAAAGTTGATAAAGGTACAAACGAATAAAATGTTTATATATCACATTTTCAAATATCTATTAATATCCATTTTACTCGATCTCCTAAACGGTTAAAGATAGGACATCGCGGTTTTCACCAGAGGATTTAGTACCTCATTTTACATAAAATAAGACCTACAAGTCTCCTCTCAAGAGTTGATAAAGGTACAAACGAATAAAATGTTTATATATCACATTTTCAAATATCTATTATTCTCCATTTTACTCGATCTCCTGAACGGTTAAAGATACTACATCGCGGTTTTCACCAGTGGATTCAGCACCTCATTTTACATAAAATAAGTTTTATAAGTCTACTCTCAAGAGTTGATAAATATACAAACGAATAAAATGTTTATATATCACATTTTCAAATATCTATTATTCCTTATTTTACTCGATCTCCTAAACGGTTAAAGATAGGACATCGCGGTTTTCAGCAGTGGATTTAGCACTATATTTTACATAAAATAAGTCCTATAAGTCTACTCTCAAGAGTTGATAAAGGTACAAACGAATAAAATGTTTTTATATCACATTTTCAAATATCTATTATTCTTCATTTTACTCGATCTCCTAAACGGTTAAAGATAGGACATCGCGGTTTTAACCAGTGGATTTAGCACCTCATTTTACATAAAATAAGTCCTATAGGTCTACTCTCAAGAGTTGATAAAGGTACAAACGAATAAAATGTTTATATATCACATTTTCAAATATCTATTATTCTCCATTTTACTCGATCTCCTAAACGGTTAAAGATAGGACATCGCGGTTTTAATTAGTGGATTTAGCACCTCATTTTGCATAAAATAAGTCATATAAGTCTACTCTCAAGAGTTGATAAAGGTACAAATGAATAAATTGTTTATATATCACATTTTCAAATATCTATTATTTTCTATTTTACTCGATCTCCTAAACGGTTAAAGATAGGACATCGCGGTTTTCACTAGAGGATTTAGCACCTTATTTTACATAAAATAAGTCCTATAAGTCTACTCTCAAGAGTTGATAAAGGTACAAACGAATAAAATGTTTGTATATCACATTTTCAAATATCTATTTTTCTCCATTTTACTAGATCTCCTAAACGGTTCAAGATAGGACATCGCGGTTTTCACCAGTGGATTTAGCACCTCATTTTACATAAAATATGTCCTATAAGTCTACTCTCAAGAGTTGATAAAGGTACAAACGAATAAAATGTTTATATATCACATATTCAAATATCTATTATTCTCCATTTTACTCGATCTCTTAAACGGTTAAAAATAGGACATCGCGGTTTTTACCAGTGGATTTAGCACCTCATTTTACATAAAATAAGTCCTATAAGTCTACTCTCAAGAGTTGATAAAGGTACAAACGAATAAAATGTTTATGTATCACATTTTCAAATATCTTTTATTCTCCATTTTGCTCGATCTCCTAAACGGTGAAAGATAGGACATCGCGGTTTTCACCAGTGGATTTAGCACCTCATTTTACTTAAAATAAGTCTTATAAGTCGACTCTCAAGAGTTGATAAAGGTACAAACGAATAAAATGTTTATGTATCACATTATAAAATATCTATTATTCTCCATTTTACTCGATCTCCTAAACGGTTAAAGATAGGACATCGCGGTTTTCACCAGTCGATTTAGCACCTCATTTTACATAAAATAAGTCCTATAAGTCTACCCTCATGAGTTGATCAAGGTACATACGAATAAAATGTTAATATATCACATTTTCAAATATCTATTATTCTCCATTTTACTCGATCTCCTAAACGGTAAAAGATAGGACATCAAGGTTTTCATCAGTGGATTTAGCACCTCATTTAACATATAATAGGTCCTATAAGTCTACTCTCAGGAGTTGATAAAGGTACAAACGAATAAAATGTTTAAATATCACATATTCAAATTTCTAATATTCTCCATTTTACTCGATCTCCTAAACGGTTAATGATAGGACATCGTGGTTTTCACCAGTGGATTTAGCACCTCATTTTACATAAAATAAGTCCTATAAGTCTACTCTTAAGAGTTGATAAAGGTACAAACGAATAAAATGTTTATATATCACATTTTAAAATATCTATTATTCTCCATTTCACTCGATCTCCTAAACGGTTAAAGATAAGACATCGCGGTTTTCACAAGTGGATTTAGCACCTCATTTTACATAAAATAAGTCCTATAAGTCTACTCTCTAAAGTTGATAAAGGTACAAACGAATAAAATGTTTATATATCACATTTTCAAATATCTATTAATATCCATTTTACTCGATCTCCTAAACGGTTAAAGATAGGACATCGCGGTTTTCACCAGAGGATATAGTACCTCAATTTACATAAAATAAGACCTACAAGTCTCCTCTCAAGAGTTGATAAAGGTACAAACGAATAAAATGTTTATATATCACATTTTCAAATATCTATTATTCTCCATTTTACTCGATCTCCTAAACGGTTAAAGATAGTACATCGCGGTTTTCACCAGTGGATTCAGCACCTCATTTTACATAAAATAAGTTTTATAAGTCTACTCTCAAGAGTTGATAAATATACAAACGAATAAAATGTTTATATATCACATTTTCAAATATCTATTATTCTTCATTTTACTCGATCTCCTAAACGGTTAAAGATAGGACATCGCGGTTTTCAGCAGTGGATTTAGCACTATATTTTACATAAAATAAGTCCTATAAGTCTACTCTCAAGAGTTGATAAAGGTACAAACGAATAAAATGTTTATATATCACATTTTCAAATATCTATTATTCTCCATTTTACTCGATCTCCTAAACGGTTAAAGATAGGACATCGCGGTTTTAACCAGTGGATTTAGCACCTCATTTTGCATAAAATAAGTCATATAAGTCTACTCTCAAGAGTTGATAAAGGTACAAATGAATAAATTGTTTATATATCACATTTTCAAATATCTATTATTTTCTATTTTACTCGATCTCCTAAACGGTTAAAGATAGGACATCGCGGTTTTCACTAGAGGATTTAGCACCTTATTTTACATAAAATAAGTCCTATAAGTCTACTCTCAAGAGTTGATAAAGGTACAAACGAATAAAATGTTTGTATATCACATTTTCAAATATCTATTTTTCTCCATTTTACTAGATCTCCTAAACGGTTCAAGATAGGACATCGCGGTTTTCACCAGTGGATTTAGCACCTCATTTTACATAAAATATGTCCTATAAGTCTACTCTCAAGAGTTGATAAAGGTACAAACGAATAAAATGTTTGTATATCACATTTTCAAATATCTATTTTTCTCCATTTTACTAGATCTCCTAAACGGTTCAAGATAGGACATCGCGGTTTTCACCAGTGGATTTAGCACCTCAGTTTACAGAAAATAAGTCCTGTAAGTCTACTCTTAAGAGTTGATAAAGGTACAAACGAATAAAATGTTTATATATCACATATTCAAATATCTATTATTCTCCATTTTACTCGATCTCTTAAACGGTTAAAAATAGGACATCGCGGTTTTTACCAGTGGATTTAGCACCTCATTTTACATAAAATAAGTCCTATAAGTCTACTCTCAAGAGTTGATAAAGGTACAAACGAATAAAATGTTTATGTATCACATTTTCAAATATCTTTTATTCTCCATTTTGCTCGATCTCCTAAACGGTGAAAGATAGGACATCGCGGTTTTCACCAGTGGATTTAGCACCTCATTTTACTTAAAATAAGTCTTATAAGTCGACTCTCAAGAGTTGATAAAGGTACAAACGAATAAAATGTTTATGTATCACATTATAAAATATCTATTATTCTCCATTTTACTCGATCTCCTAAACGGTTAAAGATAGGACATCGCGGTTTTCACCAGTCGATTTAGCACCTCATTTTACATAAAATAAGTCCTATAAGTCTACTCTCAAGAGTTGATAAAGGTACAAACGAATAAAATGTTTATATATCACATTTTCAAATATCTATTATTCTCCATTTTACTCGATCTCCTAAACGGTTAAAGATAGGACATCGCGGTTTTAACCAGTGGATTTAGCACCTCATTTTACATAAAATAAGTCTTATAAGTCTACTCTCAAGGGTTGATAAAGGTACAAACGAATAAAATGTTTATATATCACATTTTCAAATATCTATTATTCTCCATTTTAGTCGATCTCCTAAACGGTTAAAGATAGGACATCGCGGTTTTAACCAGTGGATTTAGCACCTCATTTTACATAAAATAAGTCCTATAAGTCTACTCTCAAGAGTTGATAAAGGTACAAATGAATAAATTGTTTATATATCACATTTTCAAATATCTATTATTTTCTATTTTACTCGATCTCCTAAACGGTTAAAGATAGGACATCGCGGTTTTCACCAGAGGATTTAGCACCTTATTTTACATAAAATAAGTCCTATAACTCTACTCTTAAGAGTTGATAAAGGCACAAACAAATAAAATGTTTATATATCACATTTTAAAATATCTATTATTCTTCATTTCACCTCGATCTCCTAAACGGTTAAAGATAGGACATCGCGGTTTTAACCAGTGGATTAAGCACCTCATTTTACACAAAATAAGTCCTATAAGTCTTTTCTCAAAAGTTGATAATGGTACAAACGAATAAAATGTTTATATATCAAATTTTCAAATATCTATTATTCTCCATTTTACTCCATCTCCTAAACGGTTAAAGATAGGACATCGCGGTTTTCACCAGTGGATTTAGCACCTCATTTTACATAAAATAAGTCCTATAAGTCTACTCTCAAGAGTTGATAAAGGTACAAACGAATTAAATTTTTATATATCACATTTTCAAATATCTATTATTCTCAATTTTACTCGATCTCCTAAACGGTTAAAGATAGGACATCGCGGTTTTCACCAGTAAATTTAGTACCTCATTTTACATAAGATAGGTCCTATAAGTCTACTCTCAAGAGTTGAAAAAGGTACAAACGAATAAAATGTTTATATATCACATTTTCAAATATCTATTTTTCTCCATTTTACTAGATCTCCTAAACGGTTCAAGATAGGACAACGCGGTTTTCACCAGTGGATTTAGCACCTCAGTTTACAGAAAATAAGTCCTATAAGTCTACTCTTAAGAGTTGATAAAGGTACAAACGAATAAAATGTTTATATATCACATATTCAAATATCTATTATTTTCCATTTTACTCGATCTCTTAAACGGTTAAAGATAGGACATCGCGGTTTTCATCAGTGGATTTAGCACCTTATTTTACATAAAATAAGTCCTATAAGTCTACTCTCAAGAGTTGATAAAGGTACAAACGAATAAAATTTTTATATATCACATTTTCAAATATCTATTATTCTCAATTTTACTCGATATCCTAACCGGTTAAAGATAGGACATCGCGGTTTTCACCAGTAAATTTAGTACCTCATTTTACATATAATAGGTCCTATAAGTCTACTCTCAAGAGTTGATAAAGGTACAAACGAATAAAATGTTTATATATCACATTTTCAAATATCTATTTTTCTCCATTTTACTCGATCTCCTAAACGGTTCAAGATAGGACATCGCGGTTTTCACTAGTGGATTTAGCACCTCATTTTACAGCAAATAAGTCCTATAAGTCTACTCTTAAGAGTTGATAAAGGTACAAACGAATAAAATGTTTATATGTCACATATTCAAATATCTATTATTCTCCATTTTACTCGATCTCTTAAACGGTTAAAAATAGGACATCGCGGTTTTTACCAGTGGATTTAGCACCTCATTTTACATAAAATAAGTCCTATAAGTCTACTCTCAAGAGTTGATAAAAGTACAAACGAATAAAATGTTTATGTATCACATTTTCAAATATCTATTATTCTCCATTTTACTCGATCTCCTAAACGGTTAAAGATAGGACATTGCGGTTTTCATCAGTGGATTTAGCACCTCATTTTACTTAAAATAAGTCTTATAAGTCTACTCTCAAGAGTTGATAAAGGTACAAACGAATAAAATGTTTATGTATCACATTATAAAATATCTATTATTCTCCATTTTACTCGATCTCCTAAACGGTTAAAGATAGGACATCGCGGTTTTAACCAGTGGATTTAGCACCTCATTTTACATAAAATAAGTCCTATAAGTCTACTCTCAAGAGTTGATAAAGGTACAAATGAATAAATTGTTTATATATCACATTTTCAAATATCTATTATTTTCTATTTTACTCGATCTCCTAAACGGTTAAAGATAGGACATCGCGGTTTTCACCAGAGGATTTAGCACCTTATTTTACATAAAATAAGTCCTATAACTCTACTCTTAAGAGTTGATAAAGGCACAAACGAATAAAATGTTTATATATCACATTTTAAAATATCTATTATTCTTCATTTCACCTCGATCTCCTAAACGGTTAAAGATAGGACATCGCGGTTTTAACCAGTGGATTAAGCACCTCATTTTACACAAAATAAGTCCTATAAGTCTACTCTCAAAAGTTGATAATGGTACAAACGAATAAAACGTTTATATATCAAATTTTCAAATATCTATTATTCTCCATTTTACTCCATCTTCTAAACGGTTAAAGATAGGACATCGCGGTTTTCATCAGTGGATTTAGCACCTCATTTTACTTAAAATAAGTCTTATAAGTCTACTCTCAAGAGTTGATAAAGGTACAAACGAATAAAATGTTTATGTATCACATTATAAAATATCTATTATTCTCCATTTTACTCGATCTCCTAAACGGTTTAAGATAGGACATCGCGGTTTTCACCAGTCGATTTAGCACCTCATTTTACATAAAATAAGTCCTATAAGTCTACTCTCAAGAGTTGATAAAGGTACAAACGAATAAAATGTTTATATATCACATTTTCAAATATCTATTATTTTCTATTTTACTCGATCTCCTAAACGGTTAAAGATAGGACATCGTGGTTTTCACCAGAGGATTTAGCACCTTATTTTTCATAAAATAAGTCCTATAAGTCTACTCTTAAGAGTTGATAAAGGCACAAACGAATAAAATGTTTTTATATCACATTTTAAAATATCTATTATTCTTCATTTCACTCGATCTCCTAAACGGTTAAAGATAGGACATCGCGGTTTTCACCAGTGGATTTAGCACCTCATTTTACATAAAATAAGTCCTATAAGTCTACTCTCAAGAGTTGATAAAGGTACAAACGAATAAAATGTTTATATATCACATTTTCAAATATCTATTATTCTCCATTTTACTCGATCTCCTAAACGGTTAAAGATAGGACATCGCGGATTTCACCAGTGGATTTAGCACCTCATTTTACACAAAATAAGTCCTATAAGTCTACTCTCAAAAGTTGATAAAGGTACAAACGAATAAAATTTTTATATATCACATTTTCAAATATCTATTATTCTCCATTTTACTCGATCTCTTAAACGGTTAAAAATAGGACATCGCGGTTTTTACCAGTGGATTTAGCACCTCATTTTACATAAAATAAGTCCTATAAGTCTACTCTCAAGAGTTGATAAAGGTACAAACGAATAAAATGTTTATGTATGACATTTTCAAATATCTATTATTCTCCATTTTACTCGATCTCCTAAACGGTTAAAGATAGGACATCGCGGTTTTCATCAGTGGATTTAGCACCTCATTTTACATAAAATAAGTCCTATAAGTCTACTCTCAAGAGTTGATAAAGGTACAAACGAATAAAATGTTTATGTATCACATTTTCAAATATCTATTATTCTCCATTTTACTCGATCTCCTAAACGGTTAAAGATAGGACATCGCGGTTTTCATCAGTGGATTTAGCACCTCATTTTACTTAAAATAAGTCTTATAAGTCTACTCTCAAGAGTTGATAAAGGTACAAACGAATAAAATGTTTATGTATCACATTATAAAATATCTATTATTCTCCATTTTACTCGATCTCCTAAACGGTTAAAGATAGGACATCGCGGTTTTCACCAGAGGATTTAGCACCTTATTTTACATAAAATAAGTCCTATAACTCTACTCTTAAGAGTTGATAAAGGCACAAACGAATAAAATGTTTATATATCACATTTTAAAATATCTATTATTCTTCATTTCACCTCGATCTCCTAAACGGTTAAAGATAGGACATCGCGGTTTTAACCAGTGGATTAAGCACCTCATTTTACACAAAATAAGTCCTATAAGTCTACTCTCAAAAGTTGATAATGGTACAAACGAATAAAATGTTTATATATCAAATTTTCAAATATCTATTATTCTCCATTTTACTCCATCTTCTAAACGGTTAAAGATAGGACATCGCGGTTTTCATCAGTGGATTTAGCACCTCATTTTACTTAAAATAAGTCTTATAAGTCTACTCTCAAGAGTTGATAAAGGTACAAACGAATAAAATGTTTATGTATCACATTATAAAATATCTATTATTCTCCATTTTACTCGATCTCCTAAACGGTTAAAGATAGGACATCGCGGTTTTCACCAGTCGATTTAGCACCTCATTTTACATAAAATAAGTCCTATAAGTCTACTCTCAAGAGTTGATAAAGGTACAAACGAATAAAATGTTTATATATCACATTTTCAAATATCTATTATTCTCCATTTTACTCGATCTCTTAAACGGTTAAAAATAGGACATCGCGGTTTTCACCAGTGGATTTAGCACCTCATTTTACACAAAATAAGTCCTATAAGTCTACTCTCAAGAGTTGATAATGGTACAAACGAATAAAATGTTTATATATCAAATTTTCAAATATCTATTATTCTCCATTTTACTCCATCTCCTAAACGGTTAAAGATAGGACATCGCGGTTTTCACCAGTGGATTTAGCACCTCATTTTACATAAAATAAGTCCTATAAGTCTACTCTCAAGAGTTGATAAAGGTACAAACGAATAAAATTTTTATATATCACATTTTCAAATATCTATTATTCTCCATTTTACTCGATCTCTTAAACGGTTAAAAATAGGACATCGCGGTTTTTACCAGTGGATTTAGCACCTCATTTTACATAAAATAAGTCCTATAAGTCTACTCTCAAGAGTTGATAAAGGTACAAACGAATAAAATGTTTATGTATCTCATTTTCAAATATCTATTATTCTCCATTTTACTCGATCTCCTAAACGGTTAAAGATAGGACATCGCGGTTTTCATCAGTGGATTTAGCACCTCATTTTACTTAAAATAAGTCTTATAAGTCTACTCTCAAGAGTTGATAAAGGTACAAACGAATAAAATGTTTATGTATCACATTATAAAATATCTATTATTCTCCATTTTACTCGATCTCCTAAACGGTTAAAGATAGGACATCGCGGTTTTCACCAGTCGATTTAGCACCTCATTTTACATAAAATAAGTCCTATAAGTCAACTCTCAAGAGTTGATAAAGGTACAAACGAATAAAATGTTTATATATCACATTTTCAAATATCTATTATTCTCCATTTTACTCGATCTCCTAAACGGTTAAAGATAGGACATCGCGGTTTTAACCAGTGGATTTAGCACCTCATTTTACATAAAATTAGTCCTATAAGTCTACTCTCAAGAGTTGATAAAGGTACAAACGAATAAAATGTTTATATATCACATTTTCAAATATCTATTATTCTCCATTTTAGTCGATCTCCTAAACGGTTAAAGATAGGACATCGCGGTTTTAACCAGTGGATTTAGCACCTCATTTTACATAAAATAAGTCCTATAAGTCTACTCTCAAGAGTTGATAAAGGTACAAATGAATAAATTGTTTATATATCACATTTTCAAATATCTATTATTTTCTATTTTACTCGATCTCCTAAACGGTTAAAGATAGGACATCGCGGTTTTCACCAGAGGATTTAGCACCTTATTTTACATAAAATAAGTCCTATAACTCTACTCTTAAGAGTTGATAAAGGCACAAACGAATAAAATGTTTATATATCACATTTTAAAATATCTATTATTCTTCATTTCACCTCGATCTCCTGAACGGTTAAAGATAGGACATCGCGGTTTTAACCAGTGGATTAAGCACCTCATTTTACACAAAATAAGTCCTATAAGTCTACTCTCAAAAGTTGATAATGGTACAAACGAATAAAATGTTTATATATCAAATTTTCAAATATCTATTATTCTCCATTTTACTCCATCTCCTAAACGGTTAAAGATAGGACATCGCGGTTTTCACCAGTGGATTTAGCACCTCATTTTACATAAAATAAGTCCTATAAGTCTACTCTCAAGAGTTGATAAAGGTACAAACGAATAAAATTTTTATATATCACATTTTCAAATATCTATTATTCTCAATTTTACTCGATCTCCTAAACGGTTAAAGATAGGACATCGCGGTTTTCACCAGTAAATTTAGTACCTCATTTTACTTAAAATAAGTCTTATAAGTCTACTCCCAAGAGTTGATAAAGGTACAAACGAATAAAATGTTTATGTATCACATTATAAAATATCTATTATTCTCCATTTTACTCGATCTCCTAAACGGTTAAAGATAGGACATCGCGGTTTTCACCAGTCGATTTAGCACCTCATTTTACATAAAATAAGTCCTATAAGTCTACTCTCAAGAGTTGATAAAGGTACAAACGAATAAAATGTTTATATATCACATTTTCAAATATCTATTATTCTCCATTTTACTCGATCTCCTAAACGGTTAAAGATAGGACATCGCGGTTTTAACCAGTGGATTTAGCACCTCATTTTACATAAAATAAGTCCTATAAGTCTACTCTCAAGAGTTGATAAAGGTACAAACGAATAAAATGTTTATATATCACATTTTCAAATATCTATTATTCTCCATTTTAGTCGATCTCCTAAACGGTTAAAGATAGGACATCGCGGTTTTAACCAGTGGATTTAGCACCTCATTTTACATAAAATAAGTCCTATAAGTCTACTCTCAAGAGTTGATAAAGGTACAAATGAATAAATTGTTTATATATCACATTTTCAAATATCTATTATTTTCTATTTTACTCGATCTCCTAAACGGTTAAAGATAGGACATCGCGGTTTTCACCAGAGGATTTAGCACCTTATTTTACATAAAATAAGTCCTATAACTCTACTCTTAAGAGTTGATAAAGGCTCAAACGAATAAAATGTTTATATATCACATTTTAAAATATCTATTATTCTTCATTTCACCTCGATCTCCTAAACGGTTAAAGATAGGACATCGCGGTTTTAACCAGTGGATTAAGCACCTTATTTTACACAAAATAAGTCCTATAAGTCTACTCTCAAAAGTTGATAATGGTACAAACGAATAAAATGTTTATATATCAAATTTTCAAATATCTATTATTCTCCATTTTACTCCATCTCCTAAACGGTTAAAGATAGGACATCGCGGTTTTCACCAGTGGATTTAGCACCTCATTTTACATAAAATAAGTCCTATAAGTCTACTCTCAAGAGTTGATAAAGGTACAAACGAATAAAATTTTTATATATCACATTTTCAAATATCTATTATTCTCAATTTTACTCGATCTCCTAAACGGTTAAAGATAGGACATCGCGGTTTTCACCAGTAAATTTAGTACCTCATTTTACATAAAATAGGTCCTATAAGTCTACTCTCAAGAGTTGAAAAAGGTACAAACGAATAAAATGTTTATATATCACATTTTCAAATATCTATTTTTCTCCATTTTACTAGATCTCCTAAACGGTTCAAGATAGGACATCGCGGTTTTCACCAGTGGATTTAGCACCTCAGTTTACAGAAAATAAGTCCTATAAGTCTACTCTTAAGAGTTGATAAAGGTACAAACGAATAAAATGTTTATATATCACATATTCAAATATCTATTATTCTCCATTTTACTCGATCTCTTAAACGGTTAAAAATAGGACATCGCGGTTTTTACCAGTGGATTTAGCACCTCATTTTACATAAAATAAGTCCTATAAGTCTACTCTCAAGAGTTGATAAAGGTACAAACGAATAAAATGTTTATGTATCACATTTTCAAATATCTATTATTCTCCATTTTACTCGATCTCCTAAACGGTTAAAGATAGGACATCGCGGGTTTCATCAGTAAATTTAGCACCTCATTTTACATAAAATAAGTCCTATAAGTCTACTCTCAAGAGTTGATAAAGGTACAAACGAATAAAATTTTTATATATCACATTTTCAAATATCTATTATTCTCAATTTTACTCGATATCCTAACCGGTTAAAGATAGGACATCGCGGTTTTCACCAGTAAATTTAGTACCTCATTTTACATATAATAGGTCCTATAAGTCTACTCTCAAGAGTTGATAAAGGTACAAACGAATAAAATGTTTATATATCACATTTTCAAATATCTATTTTTCTCCATTTTACTCGATCTCCTAAACGGTTCAAGATAGGACATCGCGGTTTTCACCAGTGGATTAAGCACCTCATTTTACAGAAAATAAGTCCTATAAGTCTACTCTTAAGAGTTGATAAAGGTACAAACGAATAAAATGTTTATATGTCACATATTCAAATATCTATTATTCTCCATTTTACTCGATCTCTTAAACGGTTAAAAATAGGACATCGCGGTTTTTACCAGTGGATTTAGCACCTCATTTTACATAAAATAAGTCCTATAAGTCTACTCTCAAGAGTTGATAAAGGTACAAACGAATAAAATGTTTATGTATCACATTTTCAAATATCTATTATTCTCCATTTTACTCGATCTCCTAAACGGTTAAAGATAGGACATCGCGGTTTTCATCAGTGGATTTAGCACCTCATTTTACTTAAAATAAGTCTTATAAGTCTACTCTCAAGAGTTGATAAAGGTACAAACGAATAAAATGTTTATGTATCACATTATAAAATATCTAATATTCTCCATTTTACTCGATCTCCTAAACGGTTAAAGATAGGACATCGCGGTTTTCACCAGTCGATTTAGCACCTCATTTTACATAAAATAAGTCCTATAAGTCTACTCTCAAGAGTTGATAAAGGTACAAACGAATAAAATGTTTATATATCACATTTTCAAATATCTATTATTTTCTATTTTACTCGATCTCCTAAACGGTTAAAGATAGGACATCGTGGTTTTCACCAGAGGATTTAGCACCTCATTTTACATAAAATAAGTCCTATAAGTCTACTCTCAAGAGTTGATAAAGGCACAAACGAATAAAATGTTTTTATATCACATTTTAAAATATCTATTATTCTTCATTTCACTCGATCTCCTAAACGGTTAAAGATAGGACATCGTGGTTTTCACCAGTGGATTTAGCACCTCATTTTACATAAAATAAGTCCTATAAGTCTACTCTCAAGAGTTGATAAAGGTACAAACGAATAAAATGTTTATATATCACATTTTCAAATATCTATCATTCTCCATTTTACTCCATCTCCTAAACGGTTAAAGATAGGACATCACGGTTTTCACCAGTGGATTTAGCACCTCATTTTACATAAAATAAGTCCTATAAGTCTACTCTCAAGAGTTGATAAAAGTACAAACGAATAAAATTTTTATATATCACATTTTCAAATATCTATTATTTTCTATTTTACTCGATCTCCTAAACGGTTAAAGATAGGACATCGCAGTTTTCACCAGAGGATTTAGCACCTTATTTTACATAAAATAAGTCCTATAAGTCTACTCGTAAGAGTTGATAAAGGCACAAACGAATAAAATGTTTATATATCACATTTTCAAATATCTATTATTCTCCATTTTACTCGATCTCTTAAACGGTTAAAAATAGGACATTGCGGTTTTTACCAGTGGATTTAGCACCTCATTTTACATAATATAAGTCCTAAAAGTCTACTCTCAAGAGTTGATAAAGATACAAACGAATAAAATGTTTATATATCACATTTTCAAATATCTATTATTCTCCATTTTACTCGATCTCCTAAACGGTTAAAGATAGGACATCGCGGTTTTCACCAGTGGATTTAGCACCTCATTTTACATATAATAAGTCCTATAAGTCTACTCTCAAAAGTTGATAAAGGTACAAACGAATAAAATGTTTATATATCACATTTTCAAATATCTATCATTCTCCATTTTACTCCATCTCCTAAACGGTTAAAGATAGGACATCGCGGATTTCACCAATGGATTAATCACCTCATTTTACATAAAATAAGTCCTATAGGTCTACTCTCAAGAGTTGATAAAGGTACAAACGAATAAAATGTTTATAAATCACATTTTCAAATATCTATTATTCTCCATTTTACTCGATCTCCTAAACGGTTAACGATAGGACATCGCGGTTTTCACCAGTGGATTAAGCACCTCATTTTACTTAAAATAAGTCTTATAAGTCTACTCTCAAGAGTTGATAAAAATACAAACGAATAAAATGTTTATATATCACATTATAAAATATCTATTATTCTCCATTTTACTCGATCTCCAAAACGGTTAAAGATAGGACATCGCGGTTTTCACCAGTCGATTTAGCACCCCATTTTACATAAAATAACTCCTATAAGTCTACTTTCAAGAGTTAATAAAGGTAGAAACGAATAAAATGTTTATATATCACATTTTCAAATATCTGTTATCATTAATTTTACTCGATCTCTTAAACGAATAGAGATAGGACATCGCGGTTTTTACCAGTGGATTTAGCACCTTATTTTACATAAAATAAGTCCTATAAGTCTACTCTCAAGAGTTGATAAAGGAACAAACGAATAAAATGTTTATATATCATATTATCAAATATCTATTATTCTCCATTATACTCGATCTCCTAAACGGTTAAAGATAGGACATAGCGGATTTTACCAGTGGATTTAGCACCTCATTTTACATAAAATAAGTCCTATAAGTCTACTCTCAAGAGTTGATAAAATTACAAACAAATAAAATGATTATATATCACATTTTCAAATATCTATTATTCTCCATTTTACTCCATCTCCTAAACGGTTAAAGATTGGACATCGCGGTTTTCACCAGTGGATTTAGAACCTCATTTTACATAAAATAGGTCCTATAAGTCTACTCTCAAGAGTTGATAAAGGTAAAAACGAATAAAATGTTTATATATCACATTTTCAAATATCTATTATTCTCCATTTTACTCGATCTCCTAAACGGTTAAAGATATCACATCGCGGTTTTCACCAGTGGATTTAGCACCTCATTTTACATAAAATAAGTCTTATAAGTCTACTCTCAAGAGTTGATAAAGGTACAAACGAATAAAATGTTTATATATCACATTATCAAATATCTATTATTCTCCATTTTACTCGATCTCCTAAACGGTTAAAGATAGGACATCGCGGTTTTCACCAGTGGATTTAGCACCTTATTTTACATAAAATAAGTCCTATAAGTCTACTCTTAAGAGTTGATAAAGGTACAAACAAATAAAATGTTTATATATCACATTTTCAAATATCTATTAATATCCATTTTACTCGATCTCCTAAACGGTTAAAGATAGGACATCGCGGTTTTCTCCAGAGGACTTAGTACCTCATTTTACAGAAAATAAGTCCGATAAGTCTACTCTTAAGAGTTGATAAAAGTACAAAAGAATAAAATGATTATATACCACATTTTCAAATATCTATTATTCTCCATTTTACTCGATCTCCTAAACGGTTAAAGGTAGGACATCGCGGATTTCACCAGTGGATTTAGCACCTCACTTTACATAAAATAAGTCTTATAAGTCTACTTTCAAAAGTTGATAAAGGTGTAAACGAATAAAATATTTATATATCACATTTTCAAATATCTATTGTTTTCCATTTTACTCGATCTCCTAAACGGTAAAAGATAGGACATCGCGGTTATCACCAGTGGATTTAGCACCTCATTTTACATAAAATAAGTCCTATAAGTCTACTCTCAAGAGTTGATAAAGGTACAAACGAATAAAATGTTTATATATCACATTATCAAATATCTATTATTCTCCATTTTACTCGATCTCCAAAACGGTTAAAGATAGGACATCGCGGTTCTCACCAGTGGATTTAGCACCTTATTTTACATAAAATAAGTCCTATAAGTCTACTCTCAAGAGTTGATAAAGGTACAAACGAATAAAATGTTTATATATCACATTTTCAAATATCTATTATTTTCTATTTTACTCGATCTCCTAAACGGTTAAAGATAGGACATCGTGGTTTTCGCCAGAGGATTTAGCACCTTATTTTACATAAAATAAGTCCTATAAGTCTACTCTTAAGAGTTGATAAAGGCACAAACGAATAAAATGTTTTTATATCACATTTTAAAATATCTATTATTCTTCATTTCACTCGATCTCCTAAACGGTTAAAGATAGGACATCGCGGTTTTCTCCAGTGGATTTAGCACCTCATTTTACATAAAATAAGTCCTATAAGTCTACTCTCAAGAGTTGATAAAGGTACAAACGAATAAAATGTTTATATATCACATTTTCAAATATCTATTATTTTCTATTTTACTCGATCTCCTAAACAATTAAAGATAGGACATCGCGGTTTTCACCAGAGGATTTAGCACCTTATTTTACATAAAATAAGTCCTATAAGTCTACTCTTAAGAGTTGATAAAGGCACAAACGAATAAAATGTTTATATATCACATTTTCAAATATCTATTATTCTCCATTTTACTCGATCTCTTAAACGGTTAAAAATAGGACATTGCGGTTTTTACCAGTGGATTTAGCACCTCATTTTACATAATATAAGTCCTATAAGTCTACTCTCAAGAGTTGATAAAGGTACAAACGAATAAAATGTTTATATATCACATTTTCAAATATCTATTATTCTCCATTTTACTCGATCTCCTAAACGGTTAAAGATAGGACATCGCGGTTTTCACCAGTGGATTTAGCACCTCATTTTACATATAATAAGTCCTATAAGTCTACTCTCAAAAGTTGATAAAGGTACAAACGAATAAAATGTTTATATATCACATTTTCAAATATCTATTATTCTCCATTTTACTCCATCTCCTAAACGGTTAAAGATAGGACATCACGGTTTTCACCAGTGGATTTAGCACCTCATTTTACATTAAATAAGTCCTATAAGTCTACTCTCAAGAGTTGATAAAAGTACAAACGAATAAAATTTTTATATATCACATTTTCAAATATCTATTATTTTCTATTTTACTCGATCTCCTAAACGGTTAAAGATAGGACATCGCAGTTTTCACCAGTGGATTTAGCACCTCATTTTACATATAATAAGTCCTATAAGTCTACTCTCAAAAGTTGATAAAGGTACAAACGAATAAAATGTTTATATATCACATTTTCAAATATCTATTATTCTCCATTTTACTCCATCTCCTAAACGGTTAAAGATAGGACATCACGGTTTTCACCAGTGGATTTAGCATCTCATTTTACAGAAAATAAGTCCTATAAGTCTACTCTTAAGAGTTGATAAAGGTACAAACGAATAAAATGTTTATATATCACATATTCAAATATCTATTATTCTCCATTTTACTCGATCTCCTAAACGGTTAAAAATAGGACATCGCGGTTTTCACCAGTGGATTTAGCACCTCATTTTACATAAAATAAGTCCTATAGGTCTACTCTCAAGTGTTGATAAAAGTACAAACGAATAAAATTTTTATATATCACATTTTCAAATATCTATTATTTTCTATTTTACTCGATCTCCTAAACGGTTAAAGATAGGACATCGCAGTTTTCACCAGTGGATTTAGC
The DNA here is from genome assembly GCA_963930825.1 of Silvanus unidentatus. Classification (NCBI taxonomy): domain Eukaryota; kingdom Metazoa; phylum Arthropoda; class Insecta; order Coleoptera; family Silvanidae; genus Silvanus; species Silvanus unidentatus. The sequence continues at coordinate 55,789 of CAWVOD010000057.1, read as the reverse complement.
ACCTCATTTTACATATAATAAGTCCTATAAGTCTACTCTCAAAAGTTGATAAAGGTACAAACGAATAAAATGTTTATATATCACATTTTCAAATATCTATTATTCTCCATTTTACTCCATCTCCTAAACGGTTAAAGATAGGACATCACGGTTTTCACCAGTGGATTTAGCACCTCATTTTACAGAAAATAAGTCCTATAAGTCTACTCTTAAGAGTTGATAAAGGTACAAACGAATAAAATGTTTATATATCACATTTTCAAATATCTATTATTCTCCATTTTACTCGATCTCCTAAACGGTTAACGATAGGACATCGCGGTTTTCACCAGTATATTAAGCACCTCATTTTACTTAAAATAAGTCTTATAAGTCTACTCTCAAGAGTTGATAAAGGTACAAACGAATAAAATGTTTATATATCACATTATAAAATATCTATTATTCTCCATTTTACTCGATCTCCTAAACGGTTAACGATAGGACATCGCGGTTTTCACCAGTATATTAAGCACCTCATTTTACATAAAATAAGTCTTATAAGTCTACTCTCAAGAGTTGATAAAGGTACAAACGAATAAAATGTTTATATATCACATTATCAAATATCTATTATTCTCCATTTTACTCGATCTCCTAAACGGTTAAAGATAGGACATCGCAGTTTTCACCAGTGGATTTAGCACCTCATTTTACATATAATAAGTCCTATAAGTCTACTCTCAAAAGTTGATAAAGGTACAAACGAATAAAATGTTTATATATCACATTTTCAAATATCTATTATTCTCCATTTTACTCCATCTCCTAAACGGTTAAAGATAGGACATCACGGTTTTCACCAGTGGATTTAGCATCTCATTTTACAGAAAATAAGTCCTATAAGTCTACTCTTAAGAGTTGATAAAGGTACAAACGAATAAAATGTTTATATATCACATATTCAAATATCTATTATTCTCCATTTTACTCGATCTCCTAAACGGTTAAAAATAGGACATCGCGGTTTTCACCAGTGGATTTAGCACCTCATTTTACATAAAATAAGTCCTATAGGTCTACTCTCAAGTGTTGATAAAAGTACAAACGAATAAAATTTTTATATATCACATTTTCAAATATCTATTATTTTCTATTTTACTCGATCTCCTAAACGGTTAAAGATAGGACATCGCAGTTTTCACCAGTGGATTTAGCACCTCATTTTACATATAATAAGTCCTATAAGTCTACTCTCAAAAGTTGATAAAGGTACAAACGAATAAAATGTTTATATATCACATTATAAAATATCTATTATTCTCCATTTTACTCGATCTCCTAAACGGTTAACGATAGGACATCGCGGTTTTCACCAGTATATTAAGCACCTTATTTTACTTAAAATAAGTCTTATAAGTCTACTCTCAAGAGTTGATAAAGGTACAAACGAATAAAATGTTTATATATCACATTATAAAATATCTATTATTCTCCATTTTACTCGATCTCCAAAACGGTTAAAGATAGGACATCGCGGTTTTCACCAGTCGATTTAGCACCCCATTTTACATAAAATAACTCCTATAAGTCTACTTTCAAGAGTTAATAAAGGTAGAAACGAATAAAATGTTTATATATCACATTTTCAAATATCTGTTATTATTAATTTTACTCGATCTCTTAAACGAATAGAGATAGGACATCGCGGTTTTTACCAGTGGATTTAGCACCTTATTTTACATAAAATAAGTCCTATAAGTCTACTCTCAAGAGTTGATAAAGGAACAAACGAATAAAATGTTTATATATCATATTATCAAATATCTATTATTCTCCATTATACTCGATCTCCTAAACGGTTAAAGATAGGACATAGCGGATTTTACCAGTGGATTTAGCACCTCATTTTACATAAAATAAGTCCTATAAGTCTACTCTCAAGAGTTGATAAAGTTACAAACAAATGAAATGATTATATATCACATTTTCAAATATCTATTATTCTCCATTTTACTCCATCTCCTAAACGGTTAAAGATTGGACATCGCGGTTTTCACCAGTTTATTTAGAACCTCATTTTACATAAAATAGGTCCTATAAGTCTACTCTCAAGAGTTGATAAAGGTAAAAACGAATAAAATGTTTATATATCACATTTTCAAATATCTATTATTCTCCATTTTACTCGATCTCCTAAACGGTTAAAGATATCACATCGCGGTTATCACCAGTGGATTTAGCACCTTATTTTACATAAAATAAGTCCTATAAGTCTACTCTTAAGAGTTGATAAAGGTACAAACAAATAAAATGTTTATATATCACATTTTCAAATATCTATTAATATCCATTTTACTCGATCTCCTAAACGGTTAAAGATAGGACATCGCGGATTTCACCAGTGGATTTAGCACCTCATTTTACATAAAATAAGTCTTATAAGTCTACTCTTAAAAGTTGATAAAGGTATAAACGTATAAAATATTTATATATCACATTTTCAAATATCTATTGTTTTCCATTTTACTCGATCTCCTAAACGGTAAAAGATAGGACATCGCGGTTATCACCAGTGGATTTAGCACCTCATTTTACATAAAATAAGTCCTATAAGTCTACTCTCAAGAGTTGATAAAGGTACAAACGAATAAAATGTTTATATATCACATTTTCAAATATCAATTATTCTTCATTTCACTCGATCTCCTAAACGGTTAAAGATAGGACATCGCGGTTTTCACCAGTGGATTTAGCACCTCATTTTACATAAAATAAGTCCTATAAGTCTACTCTCAAGAGTTGATAAAGGTACAAACGAATAAAATGTTTATATATCACATTTTCAAATATCTATTATTTTCTATTTTACTCGATCTCCTAAACGGTTAAAGATAGGACATCGCAGTTTTCACCAGTGGATTTAGCACCTCATTTTACATATAATAAGTCCTATAAGTCTACTCTCAAAAGTTGATAAAGGTACAAACGAACAAAATGTTTATATATCACATTTTCAAATATCTATTATTTTCTATTTTACTCGATCTCCTAAACGGTTAAAGATAGGACATCGCAGTTTTCACCAGTGGATTTAGCACCTCATTTTACATATAATAAGTCCTATAAGTCTACTCTCAAAAGTTGATAAAGGTACAAACGAATAAAATGTTTATATATCACATTTTCAAATATCTATTATTCTCCATTTTACTCCATCTCCTAAACGGTTAAAGATAGGACATCACGGTTTTCACCAGTGGATTTAGCACCTCATTTTACAGAAAATAAGTCCTATAAGTCTACTCTTAAGAGTTGATAAAGGTACAAACGAATAAAATGTTTATATATCACATATTCAAATATCTATTATTCTCCATTTTACTCGATCTCCTAAACGGTTAAAAATAGGACATCGCGGTTTTCACCAGTGGATTTAGCACCTCATTTTACATAAAATAAGTCCTATAAGTTTACTCTTAAGAGTTGATAAAGGTACAAAAGAATAAAATGTTTATATATCACATTTTCAAATATTTATTATTCTCCATTTTACTCGATCTCCTAAACAATTAAAGATAGGACATCGCGGTTTTCACCAGTGGATTTAGCACCTCATTTTACATAAAATAAGTCCTATAAGTCTACTCTCAAGAGTTGATAAAAGTACAAACGAATAAAATTTTTATATATCACATTTTCAAATATCTATTATTTTCTATTTTACTCGATCTCCTAAACGGTTAAAGATAGGACATCGCAGTTTTCACCAGTGGATTTAGCACCTCATTTTACATATAATAAGTCCTATAAGTCTACTCTCAAAAGTTGATAAAGGTACAAACGAATAAAATGTTTATATATCACATTTTCAAATATCTATTATTCTCCATTTTACTCCATCTCCTAAACGGTTAAAGATAGGACATCACGGTTTTCACCAGTGGATTTAGCACCTTATTTTACAGAAAATAAGTCCTATAAGTCTACTCTTAAGAGTTGATAAAGGTACAAACGAATAAAATGTTTATATATCACATATTCAAATATCTATTATTCTCCATTTTACTCGATCTCCTAAACGGTTAAAAATAGGACATCGCGGTTTTCACCAGTGGATTTAGCACCTCATTTTACATAAAATAAGTCCTATAAGTCTACTCTTAAGAGTTGATAAAGGTACAAAAGAATAAAATGTTTATATATCACATTTTCAAATATTTATTATTCTCCATTTTACTCGATCTCCTAAACAATTTAAGATAGGACATCGCGGATTTCACCAGTGGATTAAGCACCTCATTTTACATAAAATAAGTCCTATAGGTCTACTCTCAAGAGTTGATAAAGGTACAAACGAATAAAATGTTTATAAATCACATTTTCAAATATCTGTTATTATTAATTTTACTCGATCTCTTAAACGAATAGAGATAGGACATCGCGGTTTTTACCAGTGGATTTAGCACCTCATTTTACATAAAATAAGTCCTATAAGTCTACTCTCAAGAGTTGATAAAGGAACAAACGAATAAAATGTTTATATATCATATTATCAAATATCTATTATTCTCCATTATACTCGATCTCCTAAACGGTTAAAGATAGGACATAGCGGATTTTACCAGTGGATTTAGCACCCCATTTTACATAAAATAAGTCCTATAAGTCTACTCTCAAGAGTTGATAAAATTACAAACAAATAAAATGATTATATATCACATTTTCAAATATCTATTATTCTCCATTTTACTCCATCTCCTAAACGGTTAAAGATTGGACATCGCGGTTTTCACCAGTGGATTTAGAACCTCATTTTACATAAAATAGGTCCTATAAGTCTACTCTCAAGAGTTGATAAAGGTAAAAACGAATAAAATGTTTATATTTCACATTTTCAAATATCTATTATTCTCCATTTTACTCGATCTCCTAAACGGTTAAAGATATCACATCGCGGTTTTCACCAGTGGATTTAGCACCTCATTTTACATAAAATAAGTCTTATAAGTCTACTCTCAAGAGTTGATAAAGGTACAAACGAATAAAATGTTTATATATCACATTATCAAATATCTATTATTCTCCATTTTACTCGATCTCCTAAACGGTTAAAGATAGGACATCGCGGTTTTCACCAGTGGACTTAGCACCTTATTTTACATAAAATAAGTCCTATAAGTCTACTCTTAAGAGTTGATAAAGGTACAAACAAATAAAATGTTTATATATCACATTTTCAAATATCTATTAATATCCATTTTACTCGATCTCCTAAACGGTTAAAGATAGGACATCGCGGTTTTCTCCAGAGGACTTAGTACCTCATTTTACAGAAAATAAGTCCGATAAGTCTACTCTTAAGAGTTGATAAAAGTACAAAAGAATAAAATGATTATATACCACATTTTCAAATATCTATTATTCTCCATTTTACTCGATCTCCTAAACGGTTAAAGGTAGGACATCGCGGATTTCACCAGTGGATTTAGCACTTTATTTTACATAAAATAAGTCTTATAAGTCTACTCTTAAAAGTTGATAAAGGTATAAACGTATAAAATATTTATATATCACATTTTCAAATATCTATTGTTTTCCATTTTACTCGATCTCCTAAACGGTAAAAGATAGGACATCGCGGTTATCACCAGTGGATTTAGCACCTCATTTTACATAAAATAAGTCCTATAAGTCTACTCTCAAGAGTTGATAAAGGTACAAACGAATAAAATGTTTATATATCACATTATCAAATATCTATTATTCTCCATTTTACTCGATCTCCAAAACGGTTAAAGATAGGACATCGCGGTTCTCACCAGTGGATTTAGCACCTTATTTTACATAAAATAAGTCCTATAAGTCTACTCTCAAGAGTTGATAAAGGTACAAACAAATAAAATGTTTATATATCACATTTTCAAATATCTATTATTTTCTATTTTACTCGATCTCCTAAACGGTTAAAGATAGGACATCGTGGTTTTCACCAGAGGATTTAGCACCTTATTTTACATAAAATAAGTCCTATAAGTCTACTCTTAAGAGTTGATAAAGGCACAAACGAATAAAATGTTTTTATATCACATTTTAAAATATCTATTATTCTCCATTTTACTCGATCTCCAAAACGGTTAAAGATAGGACATCGCGGTTCTCACCAGTGGATTTAGCACCTTATTTTACATAAAATAAGTCCTATAAGTCTACTCTCAAGAGTTGATAAAGGTACAAAAGAATAAAATGTTTATATATCACATTTTCAAATATTTATTATTCTCCATTTAACTCGATCTCCTAAACAATTAAAGATAGGACATCGCAGTTTTCACCAGTGGATTTAGCACCTTATTTTACATAAAATAAGTCCTATAAGTCTACTCTCAAGAGTTGATAAAGGTACAAAAGAATAAAATGTTTATATATCACATTTTCAAATATCTATTATTCTCCATTTTACTCGATCTCCTAAACGGTTAAAGATATCACATCGCGGTTTTCACCAGTGGATTTAGCACCTTATTTTACATAAAATAAGTCCTATAAGTCTACTCTCAAGAGTTGATAAAGGTAAAAACGAATAAAATGTTTATATATCACATTATCAAATATCTATTATTCTCCATTTTACTCGATCTCCTAAACGGTTAAAGATAGGACATCGCGGTTTTCACCAGTGGATTTAGCACCTTATTTTACATAAAATAAGTCCTATAAGTCTACTCTTAAGAGTTGATAAAGGTACAAACAAATAAAATGTTTATATATCACATTTTCAAATATCTATTAATATCCATTTTACTCGATCTCCTAAACGGTTAAAGATAGGACATCGCGGTTTTCTCCAGAGGACTTAGTACCTCATTTTACAGAAAATAAGTCCGATAAGTCTACTCTTAAGAGTTGATAAAAGTACAAAAGAATAAAATGATTATATACCACATTTTCAAATATCTATTATTCTCCATTTTACTCGATCTCCTAAACGGTTAAAGGTAGGACATCGCGGATTTCACCAGTGGATTTAGCACCTCATTTTACATAAAATAAGTCTTATAAGTCTACTCTCAAAAGTTGATAAAGGTATAAACGTATAAAATATTTATATATCACATTTTCAAATATCTATTGTTTTCCATTTTACTCGATCTCCTAAACGGTAAAAGATAGGACATCGCGGTTATCACCAGTGGATTTAGCACCTCATTTTACATAAAATAAGTCCTATAAGTCTACTCTCAAGAGTTGATAAAGGTACAAACGAATAAAATGTTTATATATCACATTATCAAATATCTATTATTCTCCATTTTACTCCATCTCCTAAACGGTTAAAGATAGGACATCACGGTTTTCACCAGTGGATTTAGCACCTCATTTTACAGAAAATAAGTCCTATAAGTCTACTCTTAAGAGTTGATAAAGGTACAAACGAATAAAATGTTTATATATCACATATTCAAATATCTATTATTCTCCATTTTACTCGATCTCCTAAACGGTTAAAAATAGGACATCGCGGTTTTCACCAGTGGATTTAGCACCTCATTTTACATAAAATAAGTCCTATAAGTCTACTCTTAAGAGTTGATAAAGGTACAAAAGAATAAAATGTTTATATATCACATTTTCAAATATTTATTATTCTCCATTTTACTCGATCTCCTAAACAATTTAAGATAGGACATCGCGGATTTCACCAGTGGATTAAGCACCTCATTTTACATAAAATAAGTCCTATAGGTCTACTCTCAAGAGTTGATAAAGGTACAAACGAATAAAATGTTTATAAATCACATTTTCAAATATCTGTTATTATTAATTTTACTCGATCTCTTAAACGAATAGAGATAGGACATCGCGGTTTTTACCAGTGGATTTAGCACCTTATTTTACATAAAATAAGTCCTATAAGTCTACTCTCAAGAGTTGATAAAGGAACAAACGAATAAAATGTTTATATATCATATTATCAAATATCTATTATTCTCCATTATACTCGATCTCCTAAACGGTTAAAGATAGGACATAGCGGATTTTACCAGTGGATTTAGCACCTCATTTTACATAAAATAAGTCCTATAAGTCTACTCTCAAGAGTTGATAAAATTACAAACAAATAAAATGATTATATATCACATTTTCAAATATCTATTATTCTCCATTTTACTCCATCTCCTAAACGGTTAAAGATTGGACATCGCGGTTTTCACCAGTGGATTTAGAACCTCATTTTACATAAAATAGGTCCTATAAGTCTACTCTCAAGAGTTGATAAAGGTAAAAACGAATAAAATGTTTATATTTCACATTTTCAAATATCTATTATTCTCCATTTTACTCGATCTCCTAAACGGTTAAAGATATCACATCGCGGTTTTCACCAGTGGATTTAGCACCTCATTTTACATAAAATAAGTCTTATAAGTCTACTCTCAAGAGTTGATAAAGGTACAAACGAATAAAATGTTTATATATCACATTATCAAATATCTATTATTCTCCATTTTACTCGATCTCCTAAACGGTTAAAGATAGGACATCGCGGTTTTCACCAGTGGACTTAGCACCTTATTTTACATAAAATAAGTCCTATAAGTCTACTCTTAAGAGTTGATAAAGGTACAAACAAATAAAATGTTTATATATCACATTTTCAAATATCTATTAATATCCATTTTACTCGATCTCCTAAACGGTTAAAGATAGGACATCGCGGTTTTCTCCAGAGGACTTAGTACCTCATTTTACAGAAAATAAGTCCGATAAGTCTACTCTTAAGAGTTGATAAAAGTACAAAAGAATAAAATGATTATATACCACATTTTCAAATATCTATTATTCTCCATTTTACTCGATCTCCTAAACGGTTAAAGGTAGGACATCGCGGATTTCACCAGTGGATTTAGCACCTTATTTTACATAAAATAAGTCTTATAAGTCTACTCTTAAAAGTTGATAAAGGTATAAACGTATAAAATATTTATATATCACATTTTCAAATATCTATTGTTTTCCATTTTACTCGATCTCCTAAACGGTAAAAGATAGGACATCGCGGTTATCACCAGTGGATTTAGCACCTCATTTTACATAAAATAAGTCCTATAAGTCTACTCTCAAGAGTTGATAAAGGTACAAACGAATAAAATGTTTATATATCACATTATCAAATATCTATTATTCTCCATTTTACTCGATCTCCAAAACGGTTAAAGATAGGACATCGCGGTTCTCACCAGTGGATTTAGCACCTTATTTTACATAAAATAAGTCCTATAAGTCTACTCTCAAGAGTTGATAAAGGTACAAACGAATAAAATGTTTATATATCACATTTTCAAATATCTATTATTTTCTATTTTACTCGATCTCCTAAACGGTTAAAGATAGGACATCGTGGTTTTCACCAGAGGATTTAGCACCTTATTTTACATAAAATAAGTCCTATAAGTCTACTCTTAAGAGTTGATAAAGGCACAAACGAATAAAATGTTTTTATATCACATTTTAAAATATCTATTATTCTCCATTTTACTCGATCTCCAAAACGGTTAAAGATAGGACATCGCGGTTCTCACCAGTGGATTTAGCACCTTATTTTACATAAAATAAGTCCTATAAGTCTACTCTCAAGAGTTGATAAAGGTACAAAAGAATAAAATGTTTATATATCACATTTTCAAATATTTATTATTCTCCATTTAACTCGATCTCCTAAACAATTAAAGATAGGACATCGCAGTTTTCACCAGTGGATTTAGCACCTCATTTTACATATAATAAGTCCTATAAGTCTACTCTCAAGAGTTGATAAAGGTAAAAACGAATAAAATGTTTATATATCACATTTTCAAATATCTATTATTCTCCATTTTACTCGATCTCCTAAACGGTTAAAGATATCACATCGCGGTTTTCACCAGTGGATTTAGCACCTTATTTTACATAAAATAAGTCCTATAAGTCTACTCTCAAGAGTTGATAAAGGTAAAAACGAATAAAATGTTTATATATCACATTATCAAATATCTATTATTCTCCATTTTACTCGATCTCCTAAACGGTTAAAGATAGGACATCGCGGTTTTCACCAGTGGATTTAGCACCTTATTTTACATAAAATAAGTCCTATAAGTCTACTCTTAAGAGTTGATAAAGGTACAAACAAATAAAATGTTTATATATCACATTTTCAAATATCTATTAATATCCATTTTACTCGATCTCCTAAACGGTTAAAGATAGGACATCGCGGTTTTCTCCAGAGGACTTAGTACCTCATTTTACAGAAAATAAGTCCGATAAGTCTACTCTTAAGAGTTGATAAAAGTACAAAAGAATAAAATGATTATATACCACATTTTCAAATATCTATTATTCTCCATTTTACTCGATCTCCTAAACGGTTAAAGGTAGGACATCGCGGATTTCACCAGTGGATTTAGCACCTCATTTTACATAAAATAAGTCTTATAAGTCTACTCTCAAAAGTTGATAAAGGTATAAACGTATAAAATATTTATATATCACATTTTCAAATATCTATTGTTTTCCATTTTACTCGATCTCCTAAACGGTAAAAGATAGGACATCGCGGTTATCACCAGTGGATTTAGCACCTCATTTTACATAAAATAAGTCCTATAAGTCTACTCTCAAGAGTTGATAAAGGTACAAACGAATAAAATGTTTATATATCACATTATCAAATATCTATTATTCTCCATTTTACTCGATCTCCAAAACGGTTAAAGATAGGACATCGCGGTTCTCACCAGTGGATTTAGCACCTTATTTTACATAAAATATGTCCTATAAGTCTACTCTCAAGAGTTGATAAAGGTACAAACGAATAAAATGTTTATATATCACATTTTCAAATATCTATTATTTTCTATTTTACTCGATCTCCTAAACGGTTAATGATAGGACATCGTGGTTTTCACCAGAGGATTTAGCACCTTATTTTACATAAAATAAGTCCTATAAGTCTACTCTTAAGAGTTGATAAAGGCACAAACGAATAAAATGTTTTTATATCACATTTTAAAATATCTATTATTCTTCATTTCACTCGATCTCCTAAACGGTTAAAGATAGGACATCGCGGTTTTCACCAGTGGATTTAGCACCTCATTTTACATAAAATAAGTCCTATAAGTCTACTCTCAAGAGTTGATAAAGGTACAAACGAATAAAATGTTTATATATCACATTTTCAAATATCTATTATTTTCTATTTTACTCGATCTCCTAAACAATTAAAGATAGGACATCGCGGTTTTCACCAGAGGATTTAGCACCTTATTTTACATAAAATAAGTCCTATAAGTCTACTCTTAAGAGTTGATAAAGGCACAAACGAATAAAATGTTTATATATCACATTTTCAAATATCTATTATTCTCCATTTTACTCGATCTCTTAAACGGTTAAAAATAGGACATTGCGGTTTTTACCAGTGGATTTAGCACCTCATTTTACATAAAATAAGTCCTATAAGTCTACTCTCAAGAGTTGATAAAGGTACAAACGAATAAAATGTTTATATATCACATTTTCAAATATCTATTATTCTCCATTTTACTCGATCTCCTAAACGGTTAAAGATAGGACATCGCGGTTTTCACCAGTGGATTTAGCACCTCATTTTACATATAATAAGTCCTATAAGTCTACTCTCAAAAGTTGATAAAGGTACAAACGAATAAAATGTTTATATATCACATTTTCAAATATCTATTATTCTCCATTTTACTCCATCTCCTAAACGGTTAAAGATAGGACATCACGGTTTTCACCAGTGGATTTAGCACCTCATTTTACATAAAATAAGTCCTATAAGTCTACTCTCAAGAGTTGATAAAAGTACAAACAAATAAAATTTTTATATATCACATTTTCAAATATCTATTATTTTCTATTTTACTCGATCTCCTAAACGGTTAAAGATAGGACATCGCAGTTTTCACCAGTGGATTTAGCACCTCATTTTACATAAAATAAGTCCTATAAGTCTACTCTCAAGAGTTGATAAAAGTACAAACAAATAAAATGTTTATATATCACATTTTCAAATATCTATTATTCTCCATTTTACTCGATCTCTTAAACGGTTAAAAATAGGACATTGCGGTTTTTACCAGTGGATTTAGCACCTCATTTTACATAATATAAGTCCTATAAGTCTACTCTCAAGAGTTGATAAAGGTACAAACGAATAAAATGTTTATATATCACATTTTCAAATATCTATTATTCTCCATTTTACTCGATCTCCTAAACGGTTAAAGATAGGACATCGCGGTTTTCACCAGTGGATTTAGCACCTCATTTTACATATAATAAGTCCTATAAGTCTACTCTCAAAAGTTGATAAAGGTACAAACGAATAAAATGTTTATATATCACATTTTCAAATATCTATTATTCTCCATTTTACTCCATCTCCTAAACGGTTAAAGATAGGACATCACGGTTTTCACCAGTGGATTTAGCACCTCATTTTACATAAAATAAGTCCTATAAGTCTACTCTCAAGAGTTGATAAAAGTACAAACAAATAAAATTTTTATGTATCACATTTTCAAATATCTATTATTCTCCATTTTACTCGATCTCCTAAACGGTTAAAGGTAGGACATCGCGGATTTCACCAGTGGATTAAGCACCTCATTTTACATAAAATAAGTCCTATAAGTCTACTCTCAAGAGTTGATAAAGGTACAAACGAATAAAATGTTTATATATCACATTTTCAAATATCTATTATTTTCTATTTTACTCGATCTCTTAAACGGTTAAAGATAGGACATCGTGGTTTTCACCAGAGGATTTAGCACCTTATTTTACATAAAATAAGTCCTATAAGTCTACTCTTAAGAGTTGATAAAGGCACAAACGAATAAAATGTTTTTAAATCACATTTTAAAATATCTATTATTCTTCATTTCACTCGATCTCCTAAACGGTTAAAGATAGGACATCGCGGTTTTCACCAGTGGATTTAGCACCTCATTTTACATAAAATAAATCCTATAAGTCTACTCTCAAGAGTTGATAAAGGTACAAACGAATAAAATGTTTATATATCACATTTTCAAATATCTATTATTTTCTATTTTACTCGATCTCCTAAACAATTAAAGATAGGACATCGCGGTTTTCACCAGAGGATTTAGCACCTTATTTTACATAAAATAAGTCCTATAAGTCTACTCTTAAGAGTTGATAAAGGTACAAACGAATAAAATGTTTATAAATCACATTTTCAAATATCTATTATTCTCCATTTTACTCGATCTCCTAAACAATTAAAGATAGGACATCGCGGATTTCACCAGTGGATTAAGCACCTCATTTTACATAAAATAAGTCCTATAGGTCTACTCTCAAGAGTTGATAAAGGTACAAACGAATAAAATGTTTATAAATCACATTTTCAAATATCTATTATTCTCCATTTTACTCGATCTCCTAAACGGTTAAAGATATCACATCGCGGTTTTCACCAGTGGATTTAGCACCTTATTTTACATAAAATAAGTCTTATAAGTCTACTCTCAAGAGTTGATAAAGGTACAAACGAATAAAATGTTTATATATCACATTATCAAATATCTATTATTCTCCATTTTACTCGATCTCCTAAACGGTTAAAGATAGGACATCGCGGTTTTCACCAGTGGATTTAGCACCTTATTTTACATAAAATAAGTCCTATAAGTCTACTCTTAAGAGTTGATAAAGGTACAAACAAATAAAATGTTTATATATCACATTTTCAAATATCTATTAATATCCATTTTACTCGATCTCCTAAACGGTTAAAGATAGGACGTCGCGGTTTTCTCCAGAGGACTTAGTACCTCATTTTACAGAAAATAAGTCCTATAAGTCTACTCTTAAGAGTTGATAAAAGTACAAAAGAATAAAATGATTATATACCACATTTTCAAATATCTATTATTCTCCATTTTACTCGATCTCCTAAACGGTTAAAGGTAGGACATCGCGGATTTCACCAGTGGATTTAGCACCTCATTTTACATAAAATAAGTCTTATAAGTCTACTCTCAAAAGTTGATAAAGGTATAAACGTATAAAATATTTATATATCACATTTTCAAATATCTATTGTTTTCCATTTTACTCGATCTCCTAAACGGTAAAAGATAGGACATCGCGGTTATCACCAGTGGATTTAGCACCTCATTTTACATAAAATAAGTCCTATAAGTCTACTCTCAAGAGTTGATAAAGGTACAAACGAATAAAATGTTTATATATCACATTATCAAATATCTATTATTCTCCATTTTACTCGATCTCCAAAACGGTTAAAGATAGGATATCGCGGTTCTCACCAGTGGATTTAGCCCCTCATTTTACATAAAATAGGTCCTATAAGTCTACCCTCAAGAGTTGATCAAGGTACAAACGAATAAAATGTTTATATATCACATTTTCAAATATCTATTATTCTCCATTTTACTCGATCTCCTAAACGGTTAAAGATAGGACATCGCAGTTTTCACCAGTGGATTTAGCACCTCATTTTACATATAATAAGTCCTATAAGTCTACTCTCAAAAGTTGATAAAGGTACAAACGAATAAAATGTTTATATATCACATTTTCAAATATCTATTCTTCTCCATTTTACTCCATCTCCTAAACGGTTAAAGATAGGACATCACGGTTTTCACCAGTGGATTTAGCACCTCATTTTACATAAAATAAGTCCTATAAGTCTACTCTCAAGAGTTGATAAAGGTACAAACGAATAAAATTTTTATATATCACATTTTCAAATATCTATTATTTTCTATTTTACTCGATCTCCTATACGGTTAAAAATAGGACATCGCGGTTTTCACCAGTGGATTAAGCACCTCATTTTACATAAAATAAGTCCTATAAGTCTACTCTTAAGAGTTGATAAAGGTACAAACGAATAAAATGTTTATATATCACATTTTCAAATATCTATTATTCTCCATTTTACTCGATCTCCTAAACGGTTCAAGATAGGACATCGCGGTTTTCCCCAGTGGATTTAGCACCTCATTTAACATAAAATAAGTCCTATAAGTCTACTCTCAAGAGTTGATAAAGGTACAAACGAATAAAATGTTTATATATCACATTTTAAAATATCTAATATTCTCCATTTCACTCGATCTCCTAAACGGTTAAAGATAGGACATCGCGGTTTTCACCAGTGGATTTAGCACCTCATTTTACATATAATAGGTCCTATAAGTCTACTCTCAAGGGTTGATAAAGGTACAATCGAATAAAGTGTTTATATATCACATTTTCAAATATCTCTTCTCCATTTTACTCGATCTCCTAAAAGGTTAAAGATAGGACATCGCGGTTATCAGTCAATTTAGCATACCTTTATGTTAGTTTATATATCACATTTTCAAATATTCATTATTCTCCATTTTACTCGATCTCCTAAACGGTTAAAGATAGGACATCGCGGTTTTCACCAGTGGATTTAGCACCTCATTTTACATAAAATAAGTCCTATAAGTCTTCTCTCAAGAGTTGATAAAGGTACAAACGAATAAAATGTTTATATATCACATTATCAAATATCTATTATTCTCCATATTACTCGATCTCCAAAACGGTTAAAGATAGGACATCGCGGTTTTCACCAGTGGATTTAGCACCTCATTTTACATAAAATAGGTCCTATAAGTCTACCCTCAAGAGTTGATCAAGGTACAAACGAATAAAATGTTTATATATCACATTTTCAAATATCTATTATTTTCCATTTTACTTGATCTCCTAAACGGTAAAAGATAGGACATAGCGGTTTTCATCAGTGGATTATGCACCCCATTTTACATAAAAATAAGTCCTATAAGTCTACTCTCAAGAGTTGATAAAGGTAAAAACGAATAAAATGTTTATATATCACATTTTCAAATATCTATTTTTATCCATTTTACTCGATCTACTAAACGGTTCAAGATAGGACATCGCGGTTTTCACCAGTGGATTTAGCACCTCATTTTACATAAAATATGTCCTATAAGTCTTCTCTCAAGAGTTGATAAAGATACAAACGAATAAAATGTTTATATATCACATTTTCAAATATCAATTTTTCTATATTTTACTCGATCTCCAAAACTGTTAAAGATAGGACATCGCGGTTTTCACCAGTGGATTTAGCACTGTATTTTACATAAAATAAGTCCTATAAGTCTTCTCTCAAGAGTCGATAAAGGTACAAACGAATAAAATGTTTATATATCACATTTTCAAATATCTATTATTCTCCATTTTACTCAATCTCCTAAACGGTTAAAGATAGGACATCGCGGTTTTCACCAGTGGATTTAGCACCTTATTTTACATAAAATAAGTCCTATAAGTCTACTCTCAAGAGTTGATAAAGGTACAAACAAATAAAATGTTTATATATCACATTTTCAAATAACTATTATTCTCCATTTTACTCGATCTCCTAAACGGTTAAAGATAGGACATCGCGGTTTTCACCAGTGGATTTAGCACCTCATTTTACATAAAATATGTCCTATAAGTCTACTCTCAAGGGTTGATAAAGGTACAAACGAATAAAATGTTTATATATGACATTTTCAAATATCTATTTTTCTCCATTTTTTCTCGATCTCCTAAACGGTTCAAGATAGGACATCGCGGTTTTCACCAGTGAATTTAGCACCTCATTTTACAGAAAATAAGTCCTATAAGTCTACTCTCAAGAGTTGATAAAGGTACAAACGAATAAAATGTTTATATATCACATTTTCAAATATCTATTTTTCTCCATTTTTTCTCGATCTCCTAAACGGTTCAAGATAGGACATCGCGGCTTTCACCAGTGAATTTAGCACCTCATTTTACAGAAAATAAGTCCTATAAGTCTACTCTTAAGAGTTGATAAAGGTACAAACGAATAAAATGTTTATATATCACATTTTCAAATATCTATTATTCTCCATTTTACTCGATCTCCTAAACGGTTAAAGATAGGACATCGCGGATTTCACCAGTGGATTTAGCACCTCATTTTACATAAAATAAGTCCTATAAGTCTACTCTCAAGAGTTGATAAAGGTACCAACGAATAAAATGTTTATATATCACATTTTCAAATATCTATTATTTTCCATTTTATTCGATCTCCTAAACGGTTAAAGATAGGACATCGCGGTTTTCACCAGTGGATTTAGCACCTCATTTTACATAAAATAAGTCCATTAAGTCTACTCTCAAGAGTTGATAAAGGAACAAACGAATAAAGTGTTTATATATCACATTTTCAAATATCTCTTCTCCATTTTACTCGATCTCCTAAACGGTTAAAGATAGGACATCGCGGTTTTCACCAGTGGATTTAACACATCATTTTACATAAAATAAGTCCTATAAGTCTACTCTCAAGAGTTGATAAAGGAACAAACGAATAAAGTGTTTATATATCATATTTTCAAATATCTATTATTCTCCATTTTACTCGATCTCCTAAACGGTTAAAGATAGGACATCGCGGATTTCACCAGTGGATTTAGCACCTCATTTTACATAAAATAGGTCCTATAAGTCTACCCTCAAGAGTTGATCAAGGTACAAACGAATAAAATGTTTATATATCACATTTTCAAATATCTATTATTTTCCATTTTACTCGATCTCCTAAACGGTAAAAGATAGGACATAGCGGTTTTCATCAGTGGATTATGCACCCCATTTTACATAAAAATAAGTCCTATAAGTCTACTCTCAAGAGTTGATAAAGGTAAAAACGAATAAAATGTTTATATATCACATTTTCAAATATCTATTTTTCTCCATTTTACTCGATTTACTAAACGGTTCAAGATAGGACATCGCGGTTTTCACCAGTGGATTTAGCACCTCATTTTACATAAAATAAGTCCTATAAGTCTTCTCTCAAGAGTTGATAAAGATACAAACGAATAAAATGTTTATATGTATATCACATTATCAAATATCTATTATTCTATATTTTACTCGATCTCCAAAACGGTTATAGATAGGACATTGCGGTTTTCACCAGTGGATTTAGCACCTCATTTTACATAAAATAGGTCCTATAAATCTACCCTCAAGAGTTGATAAAGGTAAAATCGAATAAAATGTTTATATATCACATTTTCAAATATCAATTTTTCTATATTTTACTCGATCTCCAAAACTGTTAAAGATAGGACATCGCGGTTTTCACCAGTGGATTTAGCACTGTATTTTACATAAAATAAGTCCTATAAGTCTACTCTCAAGAGTCGATAAAGGTACAAACGAATAAAATGTTTATATATCACATTTTCAAATATCTATTATTCTCCATTTTACTTAATCTCCTAAACGGTTAATGATAGGACATCGCGGTTTTCACCAGTGGATTTAGCACCTTATTTTACATAAAATAAGTCCTATAAGTCTACTCTCAAGAGTTGATAAAGGTACAAACAAATAAAATGTTTATATATCACATTTTCAAATAACTATTATTCTCCATTTTACTCGATCTCCTAAACGGTTAAAGATAGGACATCGCGGTTTTCACCAGTGGATTTAGCACCTCATTTTACATAAAATATGTCCTCTAAGTCTACTCTCAAGGGTTGATAAAGGTACAAACGAATAAAATGTTTATATATCACATTTTCAAATATCTATTTTTCTCCATTTTTTCTCGATCTCCTAAACGGTTCAAGATAGGACATCGCGGTTTTCACCAGTGAATTTAGCACCTCATTTTACAGAAAATAAGTCCTATAAGTCTACTCTCAAGAGTTGATAAAGGTACAAACGAATAAAATGTTTATATATCACATTTTCAAATATCTATTTTTCTCCATTTTTTCTCGATCTCCTAAACGGTTCAAGATAGGACATCGCGGTTTTCACCAGTGAATTTAGCACCTCATTTTACAGAAAATAAGTCCTATAAGTCTACTCTCAAGAGTTGATAAAGGTACAAACGAATAAAATGTTTATATATCACATTTTCAAATATCTATTATTTTCCATTTTATTCGATCTCCTAAACGGTTAAAGATAGGACATCGCGGTTTTCACCAGTGGATTTAGCACCTCATTTTACATAAAATAAGTCCAATAAGTCTACTCTCAAGAGTTGATAAAGGAACAAACAAATAAAGTGTTTATATATCACATTTTCAAATATCTCTTTTCCATTTTACTCGATCTCCTAAACGGTTAAAGATAGGACATCGCGGATTTCACCAGTGGATTTAGCACCTCATTTTACATAAAATAAGTCCTATAAGTCTACTCTCAAGAGTTGATAAAGGTACAAACGAATAAAATGTTTATATATCACATTTTCAAATATTTATTATTCTCCATTTTACTCGATCTCCTAAACGGTTCAAGATAGGACATCGCGGTTTTCCCCAGTGGATTTAGCACCTCATTTAACATAAAATAAGTCCTATAAGTCTACTCTCAAGAGTTGATAAAGGTACAAACGAATAAAATGTTTATATATCACATTTTAAAATATCTAATATTCTCCATTTCACTCGATCTCCTAAACGGTTAAAGATAGGACATCGCGGTTTTCACCAGTGGATTTAACACCTCATTTTACATATAATAGGTCCTATAAGTCTACTCTCAAGAGTTGATAAAGGTACAATCGAATAAAGTGTTTATATATCACATTTTCAAATATCTCTTCTCCATTTTACTCGATCTCCTAAAAGGTTAAAGATAGGACATCGCGGTTATCAGTCAATTTAGCATACCTTTATGTTAGTTTATATATCACATTTTCAAATATTCATTATTCTCCATTTTACTCGATCTCCTAAACGGTTAAAGATAGGACATCGCGGTTTTCACCAGTGGATTTAGCACCTCATTTTACATAAAATAAGTCCTATAAGTCTTCTCTCAAGAGTTGATAAAGGTACAAACGAATAAAATGTTTATATATCACATTATCAAATATCTATTATTCTCCATATTACTCGATCTCCTAAACGGTTAAAGATAGGACATCGCGGATTTCACCAGTGGATTTAGCACCTCATTTTACATAAAATAAGTCCTATAAGTCTACTCTCAAGAGTTGATAAAGGTACCAACGAATAAAATGTTTATATATCACATTTTCAAATATCTATTATTTTCCATTTTATTCGATCTCCTAAACGGTTAAAGATAGGACATCGCGGTTTTCACCAGTGGATTTAGCACCTCATTTTACATAAAATAAGTCCAATAAGTCTACTCTCAAGAGTTGATAAAGGAACAAACGAATAAAGTGTTTATATATCACATTTTCAAATATCTCTTCTCCATTTTACTCGATCTCCTAAACGGTTAAAGATAGGACATCGCGGATTTCACCAGTGGATTTAGCACCTCATTTTACATAAAATAAGTCCTATAAGTCTACTCTCAAGAGTTGATAAAGGAACAAACGAATAAAGTGTTTATATATCACATTTTCAAATATCTCTTCTCCATTTTACTCGATCTCCTAAACGGTTGAAGATAGGACATCGCGGTTTTCCCCAGTGGATTTAACACATCATTTTACATAAAATAAGTCCTATAAGTCTACTCTCAAGAGTTGATAAAGGTACAAACGAATAAAGTGTTTATATATCATATTTTCAAATATCTATTATTCTCCATTTTACTCGATCTCCTAAACGGTTAAAGATAGGACATCGCGGATTTCACCAGTGGATTAAGCACCTCATTTTACATAAAATAGGTCCTATAAGTCTACCTTCAAGAGTTGATCAAGGTACAAACGAATAAAATGTTTATATATCACATTTTCAAATATCAATTATTTTCCATTTTACTCGATCTCCTAAACGGTAAAAGATAGGACATAGCGGTTTTCATCAGTGGATTATGCACCCCATTTTACATAAAAATAAGTCCTATAAGTCTACTCTCAAGAGTTGATAAAGGTAAAAACGAATAAAATGTTTATATATCACATTTTCAAATATCTATTTTTCTCCATTTTACTCGATTTACTAAACGGTTCAAGATAGGACATCGCGGTTTTCACCAGTGGATTTAGCACCTCATTTTACATAAAATAAGTCCTATAAGTCTTCTCTCAAGAGTTGATAAAGATACAAACGAATAAAATGTTTATATATATATCACATTATCAAATATCTATTATTCTATATTTTACTCGATCTCCAAAACGGTTATAGATAGGACATTGCGGTTTTCACCAGTGGATTTAGCACCTCATTTTACATAAAATAGGTCCTATAAATCTACCCTCAAGAGTTGATAAAGGTAAAATCGAATAAAATGTTTATATATCACATTTTCAAATATCAATTTTTCTATATTTTACTCGATCTCCAAAACTGTTAAAGATAGGACATCGCGGTTTTCACCAGTGGATTTAGCACCTCATTTTACATATAATAGGTCCTATAAGTCTACTCTCAAGAGTTGATAAAGGTACAATCGAATAAAGTGTTTATATATCACATTTTCAAATATCTCTTCTCCATTTTACTCGATCTCCTAAAAGGTTAAAGATAGGACATCGCGGTTATCAGTCAATTTAGCATACCTTTATGTTAGTTTATATATCACATTTTCAAATATTCATTATTCTCCATTTTACTCGATCTCCTAAACGGTTAAAGATAGGACATCGCGGTTTTCACCAGTGGATTTAGCACCTCATTTTACATAAAATAAGTCCTATAAGTCTTCTCTCAAGAGTTGATAAAGGTACAAACGAATAAAATGTTTATATATCACATTATCAAATATCTATTATTCTCCATATTACTCGATCTCCTAAACGGTTAAAGATAGGACATCGCGGATTTCACCAGTGGATTTAGCACCTCATTTTACATAAAATAAGTCCTATAAGTCTACTCTCAAGAGTTGATAAAGGTACCAACGAATAAAATGTTTATATATCACATTTTCAAATATCTATTATTTTCCATTTTATTCGATCTCCTAAACGGTTAAAGATAGGACATCGCGGTTTTCACCAGTGGATTTAGCACCTCATTTTACATAAAATAAGTCCAATAAGTCTACTCTCAAGAGTTGATAAAGGAACAAACGAATAAAGTGTTTATATATCACATTATCAAATATCTCTTCTCCATTTTACTCGATCTCCTAAACGGTTAAAGATAGGACATCGCGGATTTCACCAGTGGATTTAGCACCTCATTTTACATAAAATAAGTCCTATAAGTCTACTCTCAAGAGTTGATAAAGGAACAAACGAATAAAGTGTTTATATATCACATTTTCAAATATCTCTTCTCCATTTTACTCGATCTCCTAAACGGTTGAAGATAGGACATCGCGGTTTTCACCAGTGGATTTAACACATCATTTTACATAAAATAAGTCCTATAAGTCTACTCTCAAGAGTTGATAAAGGAACAAACGAATAAAGTGTTTATATATCATATTTTCAAATATCTATTATTCTCCATTTTACTCGATCTCCTAAACGGTTAAAGATAGGACATCGCGGATTTCACCAGTGGATTAAGCACCTCATTTTACATAAAATAGGTCCTATAAGTCTACCCTCAAGAGTTGATCAAGGTACAAACGAATAAAATGTTTATATATCACATTTTCAAATATCTATTATTTTCCATTTTACTCGATCTCCTAAACGGTAAAAGATAGGACATAGCGGTTTTCATCAGTGGATTATGCACCCCATTTTACATAAAAATAAGTCCTATAAGTCTACTCTCAAGAGTTGATAAAGGTAAAAACGAATAAAATGTTTATATATCACATTTTCAAATATCTATTTTTCTCCATTTTACTCGATTTACTAATCGGTTCAAGATAGGACATCGCGGTTTTCACCAGTGGATTTAGCACCTCATTTTACATAAAATAAGTCCTATAAGTCTTCTCTCAAGAGTTGATAAAGATACAAACGAATAAAATGTTTATATGTATATCACATTATCAAATATCTATTATTCTATATTTTACTCGATCTCCAAAACGGTTATAGATAGGACATTGCGGTTTTCACCAGTGGATTTAGCACCTCATTTTACATAAAATAGGTCCTATAAATCTACCCTCAAGAATTGATAAAGGTAAAATCGAATAAAATGTTTATATATCACATTTTCAAATATCAATTTTTCTATATTTTACTCGATCTCCAAAACTGTTAAAGATAGGACATCGCGGTTTTCACCAGTGGATTTAGCACCTCATTTTACATATAATAGGTCCTATAAGTCTACTCTCAAGAGTTGATAAAGGTACAATCGAATAAAGTGTTTATATATCACATTTTCAAATATCTCTTCTCCATTTTACTCGATCTCCTAAAAGGTTAAAGATAGGACATCGCGGTTATCAGTCAATTTAGCATACCTTTATGTTAGTTTATATATCACATTTTCAAATATTCATTATTTTCCATTTTACTCGATCTCCTAAACGGTTAAAGATAGGACATCGCGGTTTTCACCAGTGGATTTAGCACCTCATTTTACATAAAATAAGTCCTATAAGTCTTCTCTCAAGAGTTGATAAAGGTACAAACGAATAAAATGTTTATATATCACATTATCAAATATCTATTATTCTCCATATTACTCGATCTCCTAAACGGTTAAAGATAGGACATCGCGGATTTCACCAGTGGATTTAGCACCTCATTTTACATAAAATAAGTCCTATAAGTCTACTCTCAAGAGTTGATAAAGGTACCAACGAATAAAATGTTTATATATCACATTTTCAAATATCTATTATTTTCCATTTTATTCGATCTCCTAAACGGTTAAAGATAGGACATCGCGGTTTTCACCAGTGGATTTAGCACCTCATTTTACATAAAATAAGTCCAATAAGTCTACTCTCAAGAGTTGATAATGGAACAAACGAATAAAGTGTTTATATATCACATTTTCAAATATCTCTTCTCCATTTTACTCGATCTCCTAAACGGTTAAAGATAGGACATCGCGGATTTCACCAGTGGATTTAGCACCTCATTTTACATAAAATAAGTCCTATAAGTCTACTCTCAAGAGTTGATAAAGGAACAAACGAATAAAGTGTTTATATATCACATTTTCAAATATCTCTTCTCCATTTTACTCGATCTCCTAAACGGTTGAAGATAGGACATCGCGGTTTTCACCAGTGGATTTAACACATCATTTTACATAATATAAGTCCTATAAGTCTACTCTCAAGAGTTGATAAAGGAACAAACGAATAAAGTGTTTATATATCATATTTTCAAATATCTATTATTCTCCATTTTACTCGATCTCCTAAACGGTTAAAGATAGGACATCGCGGATTTCACCAGTGGATTTAGCACCTCATTTTACATAAAATAGGTCCTATAAGTCTACCCTCAAGAGTTGATCAAGGTACAAACGAATAAAATGTTTATATATCACATTTTCAAATATCTATTATTTTCCATTTTACTCGATCTCCTAAACGGTAAAAGATAGGACATAGCGGTTTTCATCAGTGGATTATGCACCCCATTTTACATAAAAATAAGTCCTATAAGTCTACTCTCAAGAGTTGATAAAGGTAAAAACGAATAAAATGTTTATATATCACATTTTCAAATATCTATTTTTCTCCATTTTACTCGATTTACTAAACGGTTCAAGATAGGACATCGCGGTTTTCACCAGTGGATTTAGCACCTCATTTTACATAAAATAAGTCCTATAAGTCTTCTCTCAAGAGTTGATAAAGATACAAACGAATAAAATGTTTATATGTATATCACATTATCAAATATCTATTATTCTATATTTTACTCGATCTCCAAAACGGTTATAGATAGGACATTGCGGTTTTCACCAGTGGATTTAGCACCTCATTTTACATAAAATAGGTCCTATAAATCTACCCTCAAGAGTTGATAAAGGTAAAATCGAATAAAATGTTTATATATCACATTTTCAAATATCAATTTTTCTATATTTTACTCGATCTCAAAAACTGTTAAAGATAGGACATCGCGGTTTTCACCAGTGGATTAAGCACTGTATTTTACATAAAATAAGTCCTATAAGTCTACTCTCAAGAGTCGATAAAGGTACAAACGAATAAAATGTTTATATATCACATTTTCAAATATCTATTATTCTCCATTTTACTCAATCTCCTAAACGGTTAAAGATAGGACATCGCGGTTTTCACCAGTGGATTTAGCACCTTATTTTACATAAAATAAGTCCTATAAGTCTACTCTCAAGAGTTGATAAAGGTACAAACAAATAAAATGTTTATATATCACATTTTCAAATAACTATTATTCTCCATTTTACTCGATCTCCTAAACGGTTAAAGATAGGACATCGCGGTTTTCACCAGTGGATTTAGCACCTCATTTTACATAAAATATGTCCTCTAAGTCTACTCTCAAGGGTTGATAAAGGTACAAACGAATAAAATGTTTATATATCACATTTTCAAATATCTATTTTTCTCCATTTTTTCTCGATCTCCTAAACGGTTCAAGATAGGACATCGCGGTTTTCACCAGTGAATTTAGCACCTCATTTTACAGAAAATAAGTCCTATAAGTCTACTCTCAAGAGTTGATAAAGGTACAAACGAATAAAATGTTTATATATCACATTTTCAAATATCTATTTTTCTCCATTTTTTCTCGATCTCCTAAACGGTTCAAGATAGGACATCGCGGTTTTCACCAGTGAATTTAGCACCTCATTTTACAGAAAATAAGTCCTATAAGTCTACTCTCAAGAGTTGATAAAGGTACAAACGAATAAAATGTTTATATATCACATTTTCAAATATCTATTTTTCTCCATTTTTTCTCGATCTCCTAAACGGTTCAAGATAGGACATCGCGGTTTTCACCAGTGAATTTAGCACCTCATTTTACAGAAAATAAGTCCTATAAGTCTACTCTCAAGAGTTGATAAAGGTACAAACGAATAAAATGTTTATATATCACATTTTCAAATATCTATTATTTTCCATTTTATTCGATCTCCTAAACGGTTAAAGATAGGACATCGCGGTTTTCACCAGTGGATTTAGCACCTCATTTTACATAAAATAAGTCCAATAAGTCTACTCTCAAGAGTTGATAAAGGAACAAACGAATAAAGTGTTTATATATCACATTTTCAAATATCTCTTTTCCATTTTACTCGATCTCCTAAACGGTTAAAGATAGGACATCGCGGATTTCACCAGTGGATTTAGCACCTCATTTTACATAAAATAAGTCCTATAAGTCTACTCTCAAGAGTTGATAAAGGTACAAACGAATAAAATGTTTATATATCACATTTTCAAATATCTATTATTCTCCATTTTACTCGATCTCCTAAACGGTTCAAGATAGGACATCGCGGTTTTCCCCAGTGGATTTAGCACCTCATTTAACATAAAATAAGTCCTATAAGTCTACTCTCAAGAGTTGATAAAGGTACAAACGAATAAAATGTTTATATATCACATTTTAAAATATCTAATATTCTCCATTTCACTCGATCTCCTAAACGGTTAAAGATAAGACATCGCGGTTTTCACCAGTGGATTTAGCACCTCATTTTACATATAATAGGTCCTATAAGTCTACTCTCAAGAGTTGATAAAGGTACAATCGAATAAAGTGTTTATATATCACATTTTCAAATATCTCTTCTCCATTTTACTCGATCTCCTAAAAGGTTAAAGATAGGACATCGCGGTTATCAGTCAATTTAGCATACCTTTATGTTAGTTTATATATCACATTTTCAAATATTCATTATTCTCCATTTTACTCGATCTCCTAAACGGTTAAAGATAGGACATCGCGGTTTTCACCAGTGGATTTAGCACCTCATTTTACATAAAATAAGTCCTATAAGTCTTCTCTCAAGAGTTGATAAAGGTACAAACGAATAAAATGTTTATATATCACATTATCAAATATCTATTATTCTCCATATTACTCGATCTCCAAAACGGTTAAAGATAGGACATCGCGGTTTTCACCAGTGGATTTAGCACCTCATTTTACATAAAATAGGTCCTATAAGTCTACCCTCAAGAGTTGATCAAGGTACAAACGAATAAAATGTTTATATATCACATTTTCAAATATCTATTATTTTCCATTTTACTTGATCACCTAAACGGTAAAAGATAGGACATAGCGGTTTTCATCAGTGGATTATGCACCCCATTTTACATAAAAATAAGTCCTATAAGTCTACTCTCAAGAGTTGATAAAGGTAAAAACGAATAAAATGTTTATATATCACATTTTCAAATATCTATTATTCTCCATTTTACTCCATCTCCTAAACGGTTAATGATAGGACATCGCGGTTTTCACCAGTGGATTAAGCACCTCATTTTACATAAAATAAGTCCTATAGGTCTACTCTCAAGAGTTGATAAAGGTACAAACGAATAAAATTTTTATATATCACATTTTCAAATATCTATTATTCTCAATTTTACTCGATCTCCTAAACGGTTAAAGATAGGACATCGCGGTTTTCACCAGTGGATTTAGCACCTCATTTTACATAAAATAGGTCCTATAATCTACTCTAAAATGTTGATAAAGGTACAAACGAATAAAATGTTTATATATCACATTTTCAAATATCTGTTATTATTAATTTTACTCGATCTCTTAAACGGTTAGAGATAGGACATCGCGGTTTTTACCAGTGGATTTAGCACCTTATTTTACATAAAATAAGTCCTATAAGTCTACTCTCAGGAGTTGATAAAGGTACAAACGAATAATGTGTTTATGTATCACATTTTCAAATATCTATTATTCTCCATTTTACTCGATCTCCTAAACGGTTAAAGATAGGACATCGCGGTTTTCACCAGTGGATTTAGCACCTTATTTTACATAAAATAAGTCCTATAAGTCTACTCTTAAGAGTTGATAAAGGCACAAACGAATAAAATGTTTATATATCACATTTTAAAATATCTATTATTTTCCATTTCACTCGATCTCCTAAACGGTTAAAGATAGGACATCGCGGTTTTCACCAGTGGATTTAGCACCTCATTTTACATAAAATAAGTTCTATAAGTCTACTCTCAAGAGTTGATAAAGGTACAAACGAATAAAATGTTTATATATCACATTTTCAAATATCTATTATTCTCCATTTTACTCGATCTCCTAAACGGTTAAAGATAGGACATCGCGGTTTTAACCAGTGGATTTTGCACCTTATTTTACATAAAATAAGTTCTATAAGTCTACTCTCAAGAGTTGATAAAGGTACAAACGAATAAAATGTTTAAATATCACATTTTCAAATATCTATTATTTTCTATTTTACTCGATCTCCTAAACGGTTAAAGATAGGACATCGTGGTTTTAACCAGTGGATTCAGCACCTTATTTTACATAAAATATGTCCTATAAGTCTACTCTTAAGAGTTGATAAAGGTACAAACGAATAAAATGTTTATATATCACATTTTAAAATATCTATTATTCTCAATTTTACTCGATCTCCTAACCGGTTAAAGATAGGACATCGCGGTTTTCACCAGTAAATTTAGCACCTCATTTTACATAAAATAGTTCCTATAAGTCTACTCTCAAGAGTTGATAAAGGTTCAAACGAATAAAATGATTATATATCACATTTTCAAATATCTATTTTTCTCCATTTTACTCGATCTCCTAAACGGTTCAAGATAGGACATCGCGGTTTTCACCAGTGGATTTAGCACCTCATTTTACATAAAATAAGTCCTATAAGTCTACTCTCAAGAGTTGATAAAGGTACAAACGAATAAAATTTTTATATATCACATTTTCAAATATCTATTATTCTCAATTTTACTCGATCTCCTAAACGGTTAAAGATAGGACATCGCGGTTTTCACCAGTATATTTAGCACCTTATTTTACATAAAATAAGTCCTATAAGTCTACTCTTAAGAGTTGATAAAGGCACAAACGAATAAAATGTTTATATATCACATTTTAAAATATCTATTATTCTCCATTTCACTCGATCTCCTAAACGGTTAAAGATAGGACATCGCGGTTTTCACCAGTGGATTTAGCACCTCATTTTACATAAAATAAGTCCTATAAGTCTACTCTCAAGAGTTGATAAAGGTACAAACGAATAAAATGTTTATATATCACATTTTCAAATATCTATTATTCTCCATTTTACTCGATCTCCTAAACGGTTAAAGATAGGACATCGCGGTTTTAACCAGTGGATTTTGCACCTTATTTTACATAAAATAAGTTCTATAAGTCTACTCTCAAGAGTTGATAAAGGTACAAACGAATAAAATGTTTAAATATCACATTTTCAAATATCTATTATTTTCTATTTTACTCGATCTCCTAAACGGTTAAAGATAGGACATCGCGGTTTTAACCAGTGGATTCAGCACCTTATTTTACATAAAATATGTCCTATAAGTCTACTCTTAAGAGTTGATAAAGGTACAAACGAATAAAATGTTTATATATCACATTTTAAAATATCTATTATTCTCAATTTTACTCGATCTCCTAACCGGTTAAAGATAGGACATCGCGGTTTTCACCAGTAAATTTAGCACCTCATTTTACATAAAATAGTTCCTATAAGTCTACTCTCAAGAGTTGATAAAGGTACAAACGAATAAAATGATTATATATCACATTTTCAAATATCTATTTTTCTCCATTTTACTCGATCTCCTAAACGGTTCAAGATAGGACATCGCGGTTTTCACCAGTGGATTTAGCACCTCATTTTACATAAAATAAGTCCTATAAGTCTACTCTCAAGAGTTGATAAAGGTACAAACGAATAAAATTTTTATATATCACATTTTCAAATATCTATTATTCTCAATTTTACTCGATCTCCTAACCGGTTAAAGATAGGACATCGCGGTTTTCACCAGTAAATTTAGCACCTCATTTTACATAAAAAAGGTCCTATAAGTCTACTCTCAAGAGTTGATAAAGGTACAAACGAATAAAATGTTTATATATCACATTTTCAAATAACTATTTTTCTCCATTTTACTCGATCTCCTAAACGGTTCAAGATAAGACATCGCGGTTTTCACCAGTGGATTTAGCACCTCATTTTACAGAAAATAAGTCCTATAAGTCTACTCTTAAGAGTTGATAAAGGTACAAACGAATAAAATGTTTATATATCACATATTCAAATATCTATTATTCTCCATTTTACTCGATCTCCTAAACGGTTAAAGATAGGACATCGCGGTTTTCACCAGTGGATTTAGCACCTTATTTTACATAAAATAAGTCCTATAAGTCTACTCTTAAGAGTTGATAAAAGCACAAACGAATAAAATGTTTATATATCACATTTTAAAATATCTATTATTCTCCATTTCACTCGATCTCCTAAACGGTTTAAGATAGGACATCGGGGTTTTCATTAGTGGATTTAGCACCTCATTTTACATAAAATAAGTCCTATAAGTCTACTCTCAAGAGTTGATCAAGGTACAAACGAACAAAATGTTTATATATCACATTTTCAAATATCTATTATTCTACCTTTTACTCGATATCCTAAACGGTTCAAGATAGGACATCGGGGTTTTCATTAGTGGATTTAGCACCTCATTTTACATAAAATAAGTCCTATAAGTCTACTCTCAAGAGTTGATCAAGGTACAAACGAACAAAATGTTTATATATCACATTTTCAAATATCTATTATTCTCCATTTTACTCGATCTCCTAAACGGTTCAAGATAAGACATCGGGGTTTTCATTAGTGGATTTAGCACCTCATTTTACATAAAATAAGTCCTATAAGTCTACTCTCAAGAGTTGATAAAGGTACAAACGAATAAAATGTTTATATATCACATTATCAAATATCTATTATTCTCCATTTTACTCGATCTCTTAAACGGTTAAAGATAGGACATCGCGGTTTTCACCAGTGAATTTAGCACCTCATTTTACATAAAATATGTCCTATAAGTCTACTCTCAAGAGTTGATAAAGGTACAAACGAACAAAATGTTTATATATCACATTTTCAAATATCTATTATTCTACCTTTTACTCGATCTCCTAAACGGTTCAAAATAGGACATCGCGGTTTTCACCAGTGTATTTAGCACCTTATTTTACATAAAATAAGTCCTATAAGTCTACTCTTAAGAGTTGATAAAGGCACAAACGAATAAAATGTTTATATATCACATTTTCAAATATCTATTATTCTCCATTATACTCGATCTCCTAAACGGTTAAAGATAAAACATCGAGGTTTTCACC
The DNA here is from genome assembly GCA_963930825.1 of Silvanus unidentatus. NCBI lineage: Eukaryota > Metazoa > Arthropoda > Insecta > Coleoptera > Silvanidae > Silvanus > Silvanus unidentatus. Next base: position 24,480 of record CAWVOD010000057.1, on the reverse strand, counting down.
AGTGGATTTAGCACCTCATTTTACATAAAATAGGTCCTATAAGTCTACTCTCAAGAGTTGATAAAGGTAAAAACGAATAAAATGTATATATATCACATTTTCAAATATTTATTTTTCTCTATTTTACTCGATCTCCTATACGGTTCAAGATAGGATATCGCGGTTTTCACCAGTGGATTTGGCACCTCATTTTCATAAAATAAGTCCTATAAGTCTACTCTCAAGAGTTAATAAAGGTACAAACGAATAAACTGTTTTTATATCACATTTTCAAATATCTATTATTCTCCATTTTACTCAATCTCCTAAACGGTTAAAGATAGGACATCGCGGTTTTCACCAGTGGATTTAGCACCATATTTTACATAAAATAAGTCCTATAAGTCTACTCTCAAGAGTTGATAAAGGTACAAACAAATAAAATGTTTATATATCACATTTTCAAATATCTATTATTCTCCATTTTACTCGATCTCCTAAACGGTTAAAGATAGGACATCGCGGTTTTAACCAGTGGATTTAGCACCTCATTTTACATAAAATAAGTCCTATAAGTCTACTCTCAAGAGTTGATAAAGGTAAAAACGAATAAAATGTTTATATATCACATTTTCAAATATCTATTATTCTCCATTTTACTCGATCTCCTAAACGGTTAAAGATAGGACATCGCGGTTTTCACCAGTGGATTTAGCACCTCATTTTACATAAAATAGGTCCTATAATCTACTCTAAAATGTTGATAAAGGTACAAACGAATAAAATGTTTATATATCACATTTTCAAATATCTGTTATTATTAATTTTACTCGATCTCTTAAACGGTTAGAGATAGGACATCGCGGTTTATACCAGTGGATTTAGCACCTTATTTTACATAAAATAAGTCCTATAAGTCTACTCTCAGGAGTTGATAAAGGTACAAACGAATAATGTGTTTATATATCACATTTTCAAATATCTATTATTCTCCATTTTACTCGATCTCCTAAACGGTTAAAGATAGGACATCGCGGTTTTCACCAGTGGATTTAGCACCTTATTTTACATAAAATAAGTCCTATAAGTCTACTCTTAAGAGTTGATAAAGGCACAAACGAATAAAATGTTTATATATCACATTTTAAAATATCTATTATTCTCCATTTCACTCGATCTCCTAAACGGTTAAAGATAGACATCGCGGTTTTCACCAGTGGATTTAGCACCTCATTTTACATAAAATAAGTCCTATAAGTCTACTCTCAAGAGTTGATAAAGGTACAAACGAATAAAATGTTTATATATCACATTTTCAAATATCTATTATTCTCCATTTTACTCGATCTCCTAAACGGTTAAAGATAGGACATCGCGGTTTTAACCAGTGGATTTTGCACCTTATTTTACATAAAATAAGTTCTATAAGTCTACTCTCAAGAGTTGATAAAGGTACAAACGAATAAAATGTTTAAATATCACATTTTCAAATATCTATTATTTTCTATTTTACTCGATCTCCTAAACGGTTAAAGATAGGACATCGCGGTTTTAACCAGTGGATTCAGCACCTTATTTTACATAAAATATGTCCTATAAGTCTACTCTTAAGAGTTGATAAAGGTACAAACGAATAAAATGTTTATATATCACATTTTAAAATATCTATTATTCTCAATTTTACTCGATCTCCTAACCGGTTAAAGATAGGACATCGCGGTTTTCACCAGTAAATTTAGCACCTCATTTTACATAAAATAGTTCCTATAAGTCTACTCTCAAGAGTTGATAAAGGTACAAACGAATAAAATGATTATATATCACATTTTCAAATATCTATTTTTCTCCATTTTACTCGATCTCCTAAACGGTTCAAGATAGGACATCGCGGTTTTCACCAGTGGATTTAGCACCTCATTTTACATAAAATAAGTCCTATAAGTCTACTCTCAAGAGTTGATAAAGGTACAAACGAATAAAATTTTTATATATCACATTTTCAAATATCTATTATTCTCAATTTTACTCGATCTCCTAACCGGTTAAAGATAGGACATCGCGGTTTTCACCAGTAAATTTAGCACCTCATTTTACATAAAATAGGTCCTATAAGTCTACTCTCAAGAGTTGATAAAGGTACAAACGAATAAAATGTTTATATATCACATTTTCAAATAACTATTTTTCTCCATTTTACTCGATCTCCTAAACGGTTCAAGATAAGACATCGCGGTTTTCACCAGTGGATTTAGCACCTCATTTTACAGAAAATAAGTCCTATAAGTCTACTCTTAAGAGTTGATAAAGGTACAAACGAATAAAATGTTTATATATCACATATTCAAATATCTATTATTCTCCATTTTACTCGATCTCCTAAACGGTTAAAGATAGGACATCGCGGTTTTCACCAGTGGATTTAGCACCTTATTTTACATAAAATAAGTCCTATAAATCTACTCTTAAGAGTCGATAAAGGCACAAACGAATAAAATGTTTATATATCACATTTTAAAATATCTATTATTCTCCATTTCACTCGATCTCCTAAACGGTTTAAGATAGGACATCGGGGTTTTCATTAGTGGATTTAGCACCTCATTTTACATAAAATAAGTCCTATAAGTCTACTCTCAAGAGTTGATCAAGGTACAAACGAACAAAATGTTTATATAACACATTTTCAAATATCTATTATTCTACCTTTTACTCGATATCCTAAACGGTTCAAGATAGGACATCGGGGCTTTCATTAGTGGATTTAGCACCTCATTTTACATAAAATAAGTCCTATAAGTCTACTCTCAAGAGTTGATCAAGGTACAAACGAACAAAATGTTTATATATCACATTTTCAAATATCTATTATTCTCCATTTTACTCGATCTCCTAAACGGTTCAAGATAAGACATCGGGGTTTTCATTAGTGGATTTAGCACCTCATTTTACATAAAATAAGTCCTATAAGTCTACTTTTAAGAGTTGATAAAGGCACAAACGAATAAAATGTTTATATATCACATTTTCAAATATCTATTATTCTCCATTATACTCGATCTCCTAAACGGTTAAAGATAGGACATCGAGGTTTTCACCAGTGGATTTAGCACCTCATTTTACATAAAATAGGTCCTATAAGTCTACTCTCAAGAGTTGATAAAGGTAAAAACGAATAAAATGTATATATATCACATTTTCAAATATTTATTTTTCTCTATTTTACTCGATCTCCTATACGGTTCAAGATAGGATATCGCGGTTTTCACCAGTGGATTTGGCACCTCATTTTCATAAAATAAGTCCTATAAGTCTACTCTCAAGAGTTAATAAAGGTACAAACGAATAAACTGTTTTTATATCACATTTTCAAATATCTATTATTCTCCATTTTACTCAATCTCCTAAACGGTTAAAGATAGGACATCGCGGTTTTCACCAGTGGATTTAGCACCATATTTTACATAAAATAAGTCCTATAAGTCTACTCTCAAGAGTTGATAAAGGTACAAACAAATAAAATGTTTATATATCACATTTTCAAATATCTATTATTCTCCATTTTACTCGATCTCCTAAACGGTTAAAGATAGGACATCGCGGTTTTAACCAGTGGATTTAGCACCTCATTTTACATAAAATAAGTCCTATAAGTCTACTCTCAAGAGTTGATAAAGGTAAAAACGAATAAAATGTTTATATATCACATTTTCAAATATCTATTATTCTCCATTTTACTCGATCTCCTAAACGGTTAAAGATAGGACATCGCGGTTTTCACCAGTGGATTTAGCACCTCATTTTACATAAAATAGGTCCTATAATCTACTCTAAAATGTTGATAAAGGTACAAACGAATAAAATGTTTATATATCACATTTTCAAATATCTGTTATTATTAATTTTACTCGATCTCTTAAACGGTTAGAGATAGGACATCGCGGTTTATACCAGTGGATTTAGCACCTTATTTTACATAAAATAAGTCCTATAAGTCTACTCTCAGGAGTTGATAAAGGTACAAACGAATAATGTGTTTATATATCACATTTTCAAATATCTATTATTCTCCATTTTACTCGATCTCCTAAACGGTTAAAATAGGACATCGCGGTTTTCACCAGTGGATTTAGCACCTTATTTTACATAAAATAAGTCCTATAAGTCTACTCTTAAGAGTTGATAAAGGCACAAACGAATAAAATGTTTATATATCACATTTTAAAATATCTATTATTCTCCATTTCACTCGATCTCCTAAACGGTTAAAGATAGACATCGCGGTTTTCACCAGTGGATTTAGCACCTCATTTTACATAAAATAAGTCCTATAAGTCTACTCTCAAGAGTTGATAAAGGTACAAACGAATAAAATGTTTATATATCACATTTTCAAATATCTATTATTCTCCATTTTACTCGATCTCCTAAACGGTTAAAGATAGGACATCGCGGTTTTAACCAGTGGATTTTGCACCTTATTTTACATAAAATAAGTTCTATAAGTCTACTCTCAAGAGTTGATAAAGGTACAAACGAATAAAATGTTTAAATATCACATTTTCAAATATCTATTATTTTCTATTTTACTCGATCTCCTAAACGGTTAAAGATAGGACATCGCGGTTTTAACCAGTGGATTCAGCACCTTATTTTACATAAAATATGTCCTATAAGTCTACTCTTAAGAGTTGATAAAGGTACAAACGAATAAAATGTTTATATATCACATTTTAAAATATCTATTATTCTCAATTTTACTCGATCTCCTAACCGGTTAAAGATAGGACATCGCGGTTTTCACCAGTAAATTTAGCACCTCATTTTACATAAAATAGTTCCTATAAGTCTACTCTCAAGAGATGATAAAGGTACAAACGAATAAAATGATTATATATCACATTTTCAAATATCTATTTTTCTCCATTTTACTCGATCTCCTAAACGGTTCAAGATAGGACATCGCGGTTTTCACCAGTGGATTTAGCACCTCATTTTACATAAAATAAGTCCTATAAGTCTACTCTCAAGAGTTGATAAAGGTACAAACGAATAAAATTTTTATATATCACATTTTCAAATATCTATTATTCTCAATTTTACTCGATCTCCTAACCGGTTAAAGATAGGACATCGCGGTTTTCACCAGTAAATTTAGCACCTCATTTTACATAAAATAGGTCCTATAAGTCTACTCTCAAGAGTTGATAAAGGTACAAACGAATAAAATGTTTATATATCACATTTTCAAATAACTATTTTTCTCCATTTTACTCGATCTCCTAAACGGTTCAAGATAAGACATCGCGGTTTTCACCAGTGGATTTAGCACCTCATTTTACAGAAAATAAGTCCTATAAGTCTACTCTTAAGAGTTGATAAAGGTACAAACGAATAAAATGTTTATATATCACATATTCAAATATCTATTATTCTCCATTTTACTCGATCTCCTAAACGGTTAAAGATAGGACATCGCGGTTTTCACCAGTGGATTTAGCACCTTATTTTACATAAAATAAGTCCTATAAATCTACTCTTAAGAGTCGATAAAGGCACAAACGAATAAAATGTTTATATATCACATTTTAAAATATCTATTATTCTCCATTTCACTCGATATTCTAAACGGTTTAAGATAGGACATCGGGGTTTTCATTAGTGGATTTAGCACCTCATTTTACATAAAATAAGTCCTATAAGTCTACTCTCAAGAGTTGATCAAGGTACAAACGAACAAAATGTTTATATAACACATTTTCAAATATCTATTATTCTACCTTTTACTCGATATCCTAAACGGTTCAAGATAGGACATCGGGGCTTTCATTAGTGGATTTAGCACCTCATTTTACATAAAATAAGTCCTATAAGTCTACTCTCAAGAGTTGATCAAGGTACAAACGAACAAAATGTTTATATATCACATTTTCAAATATCTATTATTCTCCATTTTACTCGATCTCCTAAACGGTTCAAGATAAGACATCGGGGTTTTCATTAGTGGATTTAGCACCTCATTTTACATAAAATAAGTCCTATAAGTCTACTTTTAAGAGTTGATAAAGGCACAAACGAATAAAATGTTTATATATCACATTTTCAAATATCTATTATTCTCCATTATACTCGATCTCCTAAACGGTTAAAGATAGGACATCGAGGTTTTCACCAGTGGATTTAGCACCTCATTTTACATAAAATAGGTCCTATAAGTCTACTCTCAAGAGTTGATAAAGGTAAAAACGAATAAAATGTATATATATCACATTTTCAAATATTTATTTTTCTCTATTTTACTCGATCTCCTATACGGTTCAAGATAGGACATCGCGGTTTTCACCAGTGGATTTGGCACCTCATTTTCATAAAATAAGTCCTATAAGTCTACTCTCATGAGTTAATAAAGGTACAAACGAATAAAATGTTTATATATCACATTTTAAAATATCTGTTATTATCAATTTTACTCGATCTCTTAAACGGTTAAAGATAGGACATCGCTGTTTTTACCAGTGGATTATGCACCTCATTTTACATAAAATAAGTCCTATAAGTCTACTCTCAAGAGTTGATAAAGGTAAAAACGAATAAAATGTTTATATATCACATTATCAAATATCTATTATTCTCCATTTTACTCGATCTCCTAAACGGTTAAAGATAGGACATCGCGGTTTTCACCAGTGGATGTAGCACCTCATTTTACATAAAATATGTCCTATAAGTCTACTCTTAAGAGTTGATAAAGGTACAAACGAATAAAATGTTTATATATCACATTTTCAAATATCTATTTTTTTCCATTTTACTCGATCTCCTAAACGGTTCAAGATAGGACATCGCGGTTTTCACCAGTGGATGTAGCACCTCATTTTACATAAAATATGTCCTATAAGTCTACTCTTAAGAGTTGATAAAGGTACAAACGAACAAAATGTTTATATATCACATTTTCAAATATCTATTATTCTACATTTTACTCGATCTCCTAAACGGTTCAAGATAGGACATCGGGGTTTTCACCAGTGGATTTAGCACCTCATTTTACATCAAATAAGTCCTATAAGTCTACTCTCAAGAGTTGATGAAGGTACAAACGAACAAAATGTTTATATATCACATTTTCAAATATCTATTATTTTCCATTTTACTCGATCTCCTAAACGGTTCAAGATAGGACAATGCGGTTTTCACCAGTGGATTTAGCACCTCATTTTACATAAAATAAGTCCTATAAGTCTACTCTTAAGAGTTGAAAAAGGTACAAACGAATAAAATGTTTATATATCACATATTCAAATATCTATTATTCTCCATTTTACTCGATCTCCTAAACGGTTAAAGATAGGACATCGCGGATTTCACCAGTGGATTTAGCACCTCATTTTACATAAAATAAGTCCTATAAGTCTACTCTCAAGAGTTGATAAAGGTACAAACGAATAAAATGTTTATATATCACATTTTCAAATGTCTATTTTTCTCCATTTTACTCGATCTCCTAAACGGTTAAAGATAGGACATCGCGGTTTTCACCAGTGGATTTAGCACCTCATTTTACTTAAAATAAGTCTTATAAGTCTACTCTCAAGAGTTGATAAAGGTACAAACGAATAAAATGTTTATATATCACATTATAAAATATCTATTATTCTCCATTTTACTCGATCTCCTAAACGGTTAAAGATAGGACATCGCGGTTTTCACCAGTGGATTTAGCACCTCATTTTACATAAAATAACTCCTATAAGTCTACTCTCAAGAGTTTATAAAGGTACAAACCAATAAAATGATTATATATCACATTTTCAAATATCTATTAATATCCATTTTACTCGATATCCTAAACGGTTAAAGATAGGACATCGCGGTTTTCACCAGTGGATTTAGCACCTCATTTTACATATAATAAGTCCTATTAGTCTACTCTCAAAAGTTGATAAAGGTACAAACGAATATAAAGTTTATATATCACATTTTCAATTATCTATTAATATCCATTTTACTCGATCTCCTAAACGGTTAAAGATATTACATCGCGGTTTTTACCAGTGAATTTAGCACTATATTTTACATAAAATAAGTCCAATAAGTCTACTCTCAAGAGTTGATAAAGGTACAAACGAATAAAATTTTTATATATCACATTTTCAAATATCTATTATTCTCCATTTTACTCGATCTCCTAAATGGTTAAAGATAGGACATCGCGGTTTTCACCAGTGGATTTAGCACCTCATTTTACATAAAATAGGTCCTATAAGTCTACTCTCAAGAGTTAATAAAGGTACAAACGAATAAAATGTTTATATATCACATTTTAAAATATCTGTTATTATCAATTTTACTCGATCTCTTAAACGGTTAAAGATAGGACATCGGGGTTTTCACCAGTAAATTTAGCACCTCATTTTACATCAAATAAGTCCTATAAGTCTACTCTCAAGAGTTGATGAAGGTACAAACGAACAAAATGTTTATATATCACATTTTCAAATATCTATTATTTTCCATTTTACTCGATCTCCTAAACGGTTCAAGATAGGACATTGAGGTTTTCACCAGTGGATTTAGCACCTCATTTTACATAAAATAAGTCCTATAAGTCTACTCTTAAGAGTTGAAAAAGGTACAAACGAATAAAATGTTTATATATCACATATTCAAATATCTATTATTCTCCATTTTACTCGATCTCCTAAACGGTTAAAGATAGGACATCGCGGATTTCACCAGTGGATTTGGCACCTCATTTTACTTATAATAAATCCTATTAGTCTACTTTCAAAAGTTTATAAAGGTACAAACGAATAAAATGATTATATATCACATTTTCAAATATCTATTAATATCCATTTTACTCGATCTCCTAAACGGTTAAAGATAGGACATCGCGGTTTTCACCAGTGAATTTAGCACTATATTTTACATAAAATAAGTCCTATAAGTCTACTCTCAAGAGTTGATAAAGATACAATCGAATAAAATTTTTATATATCACATTTTCAAATATCTATTATTCTCCATTTTACTCGATCTCTTAAACGGTTAAAGATAGGACATCGCTGTTTTTACCAGTGGATTTTGCACCTTATTTTACATAAAATAAGTCCTATAAGTCTACTCTCAAGAGTTGATAAAGGTAAAAACGAATAAAATGTTTATATATCACATTTTCAAATACCTAATATTCTCCATTTTACTCGATCTCCTAATCGGTTAAAGATAGGACATCGCGGTTTTTACCAGTGAATTTAGCACTATATTTTACATAAAATAAGTCCAATAAGTCTACTCTCAAGAGTTGATAAAGGTACAAACGAATAAAATTTTTATATATCACATTTTCAAATATCTATTATTCTCCATTTTGCTCGATCTCCTAAATGGTTAAAGATAGGACATCGCGGTTTTCACCAGTGGATTTAGCACCTCATTTTACATAAAATAGGTCCTATAAGTCTACTCTCACGAGTTGATAAAGGTAAAAACGAATAAAATGATTATATATCACATTATCAAATATCTATTATTCTCCATTTTACTCGATCTCCTAAACGGTTAAAGATAGGACATCGCGGTTTTCACCAGTGAATTTAGCACCTTATTTTACATAAAATAGGTCCTCTAAGTCTACTCTCAAGAGTTGATATAGGTAAAAACGAATAAAATGTTTATATATCACATTTTCAAATATCTATTTTTCTCCATTTTACTCGATCTCCTAAACGGTTCAAGATAGGACATCGCGGTTTTCACCAGTGGATGTAGCACCTCATTTTACATAAAATATGTCCTATAAGTCTACTCTCAAGAGTTGATAAAGGTACAAACGAACAAAATGTTTATATATCACATTTTCAAATATCTATTATTTTCCATTTTACTCGATCTCCTAAACGGTTAAAGATAGGACATCGTGGTTTTCACCAGTGGATTTAGAACCTCATTTTACATAAAATTGGTCCTATAAGTCTACTCTCAAGGGTTGATAAAGGTACAAACGAATAAAAAGTTTATAAATCACATTTTCAAATATCCATTATTTTCCATTTTACTCGATCTCCTAAACGGTTTAAGATAGGACATCGCGGTTTTCACCAGTGGATTAAGCACCTCATTTTACATAAAATAAGTCCTATAAGTCTACTATCAAGAGTTGATAAAGGTACAAACGAATAAAATCTTTATATATCACATTATCAAATATCTATTATTCTCCATTTTACTCGATCTCCTAAACGGTTAAAGATAGGACATCGCGGTTTTCACCAGTGGATTTAGTACCTCATTTTACATAAAATTGGTCCTATAAGTCTACTCTCAAGAGTTGATAAAGGTAAAAACGAATAAAATGTTTATATATCACATTTTCAAACATCTATTATTCTCCATTTTACTCGATCTCCTAAACGGTTAAAGATAGGACATCGCGGTTTTCACCAGTGGATTTAGAACCGCATTTTACATAAAATTGGTCCTATAAGTCTACTCTCAAGAGTTGATAAAGGTAAAAACGAATAAAATGTTTATATATCACATTATCAAATATCTATTATTCTCCATTTTACTCGATCTCCTAAACGGTTAAAGATAGGACATCGCGGTTTTTACCAGTGGATTAAGCACCTCATTTTACATAAAATAAGTCCTATAAGTCTACTCTCAAGAGTTAATAAAGGTACATACAAATAAAATTTTTATATATCACATTTTCAAATATCTATTATTCTCCATTTTATTTGATCTCCTAAACAGTTAAAGATAGGACATCGCGGTTTTTACCAGTGGATTTAGCACCTCATTTTACATTAAATAAGTCCTATAAGTCTACTATCAAGAGTTGATAAAGGTACAAACGAATAAAATGTTTATATATCACATTTTCAAATATCTATTATTTTCCATTTTACTCGATCTCCTAAACGGTTAAAGATAGGACATCGTGGTTTTCACCAGTGGATTTGGCATCTCATTTTACATAAAAGAGGTCCTATAAGTCTACTCTCAAATGTTGATAAAGGTACAAACGAATAAAATGTTTATATATCACATTTTCAAATATCTATTATTCGCCATTTTACTCGATCTCCTAAACGGTTAAAGATAGGACATCGAGGTTTCACCAGTGGATTTAGCATCTCATTTTACATAATATTGGTCCTATAAGTCTACTCTGAAGAGTTGCTAAAGGTAAAAACGAATAAAATGTTTATATATCACATTTTCAAATATCTATTTTTCTCCATTTTACTCGATCCCCTATACGGTTCAAGATAGGACATCGCGGTTTTTACCAGTGGATTTAGCACCTCAATTTACATAAAATAGGTCCTATAAGTCTACTCTCAAGAGTTGATGAAGGTACAAACGAATAAAATGTTTATATATCACATTTTCAAATATCTATTTTTATCCATTATACTCGATCTCCTAAACGGTTCAAGATAGGACATCGCTGTTGTCACCAGTAGATTTAGCACCTCATTTTACATAAAATAGGTCCTATAAGTCTACTCTCAAGAGTTGATAAAGGTACAAACGAATAAAATGTTTATATATCACATTTTCAAATATCCATTTTTATCCATTATACTCGATCTCCTAAACGGTTCAAGATAGGACATCGCGGTTTTTACCAGTGGATTTAGCACCTCATTTTACATAAAATAGGTCCTATAAGTCTACTCTCAAGAGTTGATGAAGGTACAAACGAATAAAATGTTTATATATCACATTTTCAAATATCTATTTTTATCCATTATACTCGATCTCCTAAACGGTTAAAGATAGGACATCGCGGTTTTCACCAGTGAATTTAGCACCTCATTTTACATAAAATAGGTCCTATAAGTCTACTCTCAAGAGTTGATATAGGTAAAAACGAATAAAATGTTTATATATCACATTTTCAAATATCTATTATTCTCCATTTTACTCGATCTCCTAAACGGTTAAAGATAGGACATCGCGGTTTTCACCAGTAGATTTAGCACCTTATTTTACATAAAATAAGTCCTATAAGTCTACTCTTAAGAGTTGATAAAGGCACAAACGAATAAAATATTTATATATCACATTTTCAAATATCTATTATTCTCCATTATACTCGATCTCCTAAACGGTTAAAGATAGGACATCGAGGTTTTCACCAGTGGATTTGGCACCTCATTTTCATAAAATAAGTCCTATAAGTCTACTCTCAAGAGTTATAAAAGGTACAAACGAATAAAATGTTTATATATCACATTTTCAAATATCTGTTATTATCAATTTTACTCGATCTCTTAAACGGTTAAAGATAGGACATCGCTGTTTTTACCAGTGGATTTAGCACCTCATTTTACATAAAATAAGTCCTATAAGTCTACTCTCAAGAGTTGATAAAGGTTAAAACGAATAAAATGTTTATATATCACATTTTCAAATATCTATTATTTTCTATTTTACCCGATCTCCTAAACGGTTAAAGATAGGACATCGCGGTTTTCACCAGTCGATTTAGCACCTTATTTTACATAAAATAAGTCCTATAAGTCTACTCATAAGAGTTGATAAAGGTACAAACGAATAAAATGTTTATATATCACATTTTCAAATATCTATCATTCTCCATTTTACTCGATCTCCTAAACGGTTAAAGATATCACATCGCGGATTTCACCAGTGGATTTAGCACCTCATTTTACATAAAATAGGTCCTATAAGTCTACTCTCAAGAGTTGATAAAGGTAAAAACGAATAAAATGTTTATATATCACATTTTCAAATATCTATTATTGTCCATTTTACTCGATCTCCTAAACGGTAAAAGATAGGACATCGCGGTTTTCACCAGTGGATTTAGCACCTCATTTTACATAAAATAAGTCCTATAAGTCTACTCTCAAGAGTTGATAAAGATACAAACGAATAAAATGTTTATATATCACATTATCAAATATCTAATATTCTCCATTTTACTCGATCTCCAAAACATTTAAAGATAGGACATCGCGGTTTTCACCAGTAGATTTAGCACCTTATTTTACATAAAATAAGTCCTATAAGTCTACTCTTAAGAGTTGATAAAGGCACAAACGAATATAATATTTATATATCACATTTTCAAATATCTATTATTCTCCATTTTACTCGATCTCTTAAACGGTTAAAGATAGGACATCGCTGTTTTTACCAGTGGATTTTGCACCTTATTTTACATAAAATAAGTCCTATAAGTCTACTCTCAAGAGTTGATAAAGGTAAAAACGAATAAAATGTTTATATATCACATTTTCAAATACCTATTATTCTCCATTTTACTCGATCTCCTAAACGGTTAAAGATAGGACATCGCGGTTTTTACCAGTGAATTTAGCACTATATTTTACATAAAATAAGTCCAATAAGTCTACTCTCAAGAGTTGATAAAGGTACAAACGAATAAAATTTTTATATATCACATTTTCAAATATCTATTATTCTCCATTTTACTCGATCTCCTAAATGGTTAAAGATAGGACATCGCGGTTTTCACCAGTGGATTTAGCACCTCATTTTACATAAAATAGGTCCTATAAGTCTACTCTCACGAGTTGATAAAGGTAAAAACGAATAAAATGTTTATATATCACATTTTCAAATTTCTATTATTCTCCATTTTACTCGATCTCCTAAACGGTTAAAGATAGGACATCGAGGTTTCACCAGTGGATTTAGCATCTCATTTTACATAATATTGGTCCTATAAGTCAACTCTGAAGAGTTGCTAAAGGTAAAAACGAATAAAATGTTTATATATCACATTTTCAAATATCTATTTTTCTCCATTTTACTCGATCCCCTATACGGTTCAAGATAGGACATCGCGGTTTTTACCAGTGGATTTAGCACCTCAATTTACATAAAATAGGTCCTATAAGTCTACTCTCAAGAGTTGATGAAGGTACAAACGAATAAAATGTTTATATATCACATTTTCAAATATCTATTTTTATCCATTATACTCGATCTCCTAAACGGTTCAAGATAGGACATCGCTGTTGTCACCAGTAGATTTAGCACCTCATTTTACATAAAATAGGTCCTATAAGTCTACTCTCAAGAGTTGATAAAGGTACAAACGAATAAAATGTTTATATATCACATTTTCAAATATCCATTTTTATCCATTATACTCGATCTCCTAAACGGTTCAAGATAGGACATCGCGGTTTTTACCAGTGGATTTAGCACCTCATTTTACATAAAATAGGTCCTATAAGTCTACTCTCAAGAGTTGATGAAGGTACAAACGAATAAAATGTTTATATATCACATTTTCAAATATCTATTTTTATCCATTATACTCGATCTCCTAAACGGTTAAAGATAGGACATCCCGGTTTTCACCAGTGAATTTAGCACCTCATTTTACATAAAATAGGTCCTATAAGTCTACTCTCAAGAGTTGATATAGGTAAAAACGAATAAAATGTTTATATATCACATTTTCAAATATCTATTATTCTCCATTTTACTCGATCTCCTAAACGGTTAAAGATAGGACATCGCGGTTTTCACCAGTAGATTTAGCACCTTATTTTACATACAATAAGTCCTATAAGTCTACTCTTAAGAGTTGATAAAGGCACAAACGAATAAAATATTTATATATCACATTTTCAAATATCTATTATTCTCCATTATACTCGATCTCCTAAACGGTTAAAGATAGGACATCGAGGTTTTCACCAGTGGATTTGGCACCTCATTTTCATAAAATAAGTCCTATAAGTCTACTCTCAAGAGTTATAAATGGTACAAACGAATAAAATGTTTATATATCACATTTTCAAATATCTGTTATTATCAATTTTACTCGATCTCTTAAACGGTTAAAGATAGGACATCGCTGTTTTTACCAGTGGATTTAGCACCTCATTTTACATAAAATAAGTCCTATAAGTCTACTCTCAAGAGTTGATAAAGGTTAAAACGAATAAAATGTTTATATATCACATTATCAAATATCTATTATTCTCCATTTTACTCGATCTCCTAAACGGTTCAAGATAGGACATTGCGGTTTTCACCAGTGGATTTAGCACCTCATTTTACATAAAATAAGTCCTATAAGTATACTCTTAAGAGTTGAAAAAGGTACAAACGAATAAAATGTTTATATATCACATATTCAAATATCTATTATTCTCCATTTTACTCGATCTCCTAAACGGTTAAAGATAGGACATCGCGGTTTTCACCAGTGGATTTAGCACCTCATTTTACATAAAATAGGTCCTATAAGTCTACTCTCGAAAGTTGATAAAGGTACAAACAAATAAAATTTTATATATCACATTTTCAAATATCTATTATTCTCCATTTTACTCGATCTCCTAAAAGGTTAAAGATAGGACATCGAGGTTTTCACCAGTGGATTTAGCACCTCATTTTACATAAAATAGGTCCTATAAGTCTATTCTCAAAAGTTGATAAAGGTACAAACGAATAAAATGTTTATATATCACATTTTCAAATATCTATTATTCTCCATTTTACTCGATCTCCTAAACGGTTAAAGATGGGACATCGCGGTTTTTTACCAGTGAATTTAGCACTATATTTTACATAAAATAAGTCCTATAAGTCTACTCTCAAGAGTTGATAAAGAAATTTTTATATATCACATTTTCAAATATCTATTATTCTCCATTTTACTCGATCTCTTAAACGGTTAAAGATAGGACATCGCTGTTTTTACCAGTGGATTTTGCACCTTATTTTACATAAAATAAGTCCTATAAGTCTACTCTCAAGAGTTGATAAAGGTAAAAACGAATAAAATGTTTATATATCACATTTTCAAACATCTATTATTCTCCATTTTACTCGATCTCCTAAACGGTTAAAGATAGGACATCGCGGTTTTCACCAATGGATTTAGAACCGCATTTTACATAAAATTGGTCCTATAAGTCTACTCTCAAAAGTTGATAAAGGTAAAAACGAATAAAATGTTTATATATCACATTTTCAAACATCTATTATTCTCCATTTTACTCGATCTCCTAAACGGTTAAAGATAGGACATCGCGGTTTTCACCAGTGGATTTAGAACCGCATTTTACATAAAATTGGTCCTATAAGTCTACTCTCAAGAGTTGATAAAGGTAAAAACGAATAAAATGTTTATATATCACATTATCAAATATCTATTATTCTCCATTTTACTCGATCTCCTAAACGGTTAAAGATAGGACATCGCGGTTTTTACCAGTGGATTAAGCACCTCATTTTACATAAAATAAGTCCTATAAGTCTACTCTCAAGAGTTAATAAAGGTACATACAAATAAAATTTTTATATATCACATTTTCAAATATCTATTATTCTCCATTTTATTTGATCTCCTAAACAGTTAAAGATAGGACATCGCGGTTTTTACCAGTGGATTTAGCACCTCATTTTACATTAAATAAGTCCTATAAGTCTACTATCAAGAGTTGATAAAGGTACAAACGAATAAAATGTTTATATATCACATTTTCAAATATCTATTATTTTCCATTTTACTCGATCTCCTAAACGGTTAAAGATAGGACATCGTGGTTTTCACCAGTGGATTTGGCATCTCATTTTACATAAAAGAGGTCCTATAAGTCTACTCTCAAATGTTGATAAAGGTACAAACGAATAAAATGTTTATATATCACATTTTCAAATATCTATTATTCGCCATTTTACTCGATCTCCTAAACGGTTAAAGATAGGACATCGAGGTTTCACCAGTGGATTTAGCATCTCATTTTACATAATATTGGTCCTATAAGTCTACTCTGAAGAGTTGCTAAAGGTAAAAACGAATAAAATGTTTATATATCACATTTTCAAATATCTATTTTTCTCCATTTTACTCGATCCCCTATACGGTTCAAGATAGGACATCGCGGTTTTTACCAGTGGATTTAGCACCTCAATTTACATAAAATAGGTCCTATAAGTCTACTCTCAAGAGTTGATGAAGGTACAAACGAATAAAATGTTTATATATCACATTTTCAAATATCTATTTTTATCCATTATACTCGATCTCCTAAACGGTTCAAGATAGGACATCGCTGTTGTCACCAGTAGATTTAGCACCTCATTTTACATAAAATAGGTCCTATAAGTCTACTCTCAAGAGTTGATAAAGGTACAAACGAATAAAATGTTTATATATCACATTTTCAAATATCCATTTTTATCCATTATACTCGATCTCCTAAACGGTTCAAGATAGGACATCGCGGTTTTTACCAGTGGATTTAGCACCTCATTTTACATAAAATAGGTCCTATAAGTCTACTCTCAAGAGTTGATGAAGGTACAAACGAATAAAATGTTTATATATCACATTTTCAAATATCTATTTTTATCCATTATACTCGATCTCCTAAACGGTTAAAGATAGGACATCGCGGTTTTCACCAGTGAATTTAGCACCTCATTTTACATAAAATAGGTCCTATAAGTCTACTCTCAAGAGTTGATATAGGTAAAAACGAATAAAATGTTTATATATCACATTTTCAAATATCTATTATTCTCCATTTTACTCGATCTCCTAAACGGTTAAAGATAGGACATCGCGGTTTTCACCAGTAGATTTAGCACCTTATTTTACATAAAATAAGTCCTATAAGTCTACTCTTAAGAGTTGATAAAGGCACAAACGAATAAAATATTTATATATCACATTTTCAAATATCTATTATTCTCCATTATACTCGATCTCCTAAACGGTTAAAGATAGGACATCGAGGTTTTCACCAGTGGATTTGGCACCTCATTTTCATAAAATAAGTCCTATAAGTCTACTCTCAAGAGTTATAAAAGGTACAAACGAATAAAATGTTTATATATCACATTTTCAAATATCTGTTATTATCAATTTTACTCGATCTCTTAAACGGTTAAAGATAGGACATCGCTGTTTATACCAGTGGATTTAGCACCTCATTTTACATAAAATAAGTCCTATAAGTCTACTCTCAAGAGTTGATAAAGGTTAAAACGAATAAAATGTTTATATATCACATTTTCAAATATCTATTATTTTCTATTTTACCCGATCTCCTAAACGGTTAAAGATAGGACATCGCGGTTTTCACCAGTCGATTTAGCACCTTATTTTACATAAAATAAGTCCTATAAGTCTACTCATAAGAGTTGATAAAGGTACAAACGAATAAAATGTTTATATATCACATTTTCAAATATCTATCATTCTCCATTTTACTCGATCTCCTAAACGGTTAAAGATATCACATCGCGGATTCCACCAGTGGATTTAGCACCTCATTTTACATAAAATAGGTCCTATAAGTCTACTCTCAAGAGTTGATAAAGGTAAAAACGAATAAAATGTTTATATATCACATTTTCAAATATCTATTATTGTCCATTTTACTCGATCTCCTAAACGGTAAAAGATAGGACATCGCGGTTTTCACCAGTGGATTTAGTACCTCATTTTACATAAAATAAGTCCTATAAGTCTACTCTCAAGAGTTGATAAAGATACAAACGAATAAAATGTTTATATATCACATTATCAAATATCTAATATTCTCCATTTTACTCGATCTCCAAAACATTTAAAGATAGGACATCGCGGTTTTCACCAGTAGATTTAGCACCTTATTTTACATAAAATAAGTCCTATAAGTCTACTCTTAAGAGTTGATAAAGGCACAAACGAATATAATATTTATATATCACATTTTCAAATATCTATTATTCTCCATTTTACTCGATCTCTTAAACGGTTAAAGATAGGACATCGCTGTTTTTACCAGTGGATTTTGCACCTTATTTTACATAAAATAAGTCCTATAAGTCTACTCTCAAGAGTTGATAAAGGTAAAAACGAATAAAATGTTTATATATCACATTTTCAAATACCTATTATTCTCCATTTTACTCGATCTCCTAAACGGTTAAAGATAGGACATCGCGGTTTTTACCAGTGAATTTAGCACTATATTTTACATAAAATAAGTCCAATAAGTCTACTCTCAAGAGTTGATAAAGGTACAAACGAATAAAATTTTTATATATCACATTTTCAAATATCTATTATTCTCCATTTTACTCGATCTCCTAAATGGTTAAAGATAGGACATCGCGGTTTTCACCAGTGGATTTAGCACCTCATTTTACATAAAATAGGTCCTATAAGTCTACTCTCACGAGTTGATAAAGGTAAAAACGAATAAAATGTTTATATATCACATTTTCAAATTTCTATTATTCTCCATTTTACTCGATCTCCTAAACGGTTAAAGATAGGACATCGAGGTTTCACCAGTGGATTTAGCATCTCATTTTACATAATATTGGTCCTATAAGTCAACTCTGAAGAGTTGCTAAAGGTAAAAACGAATAAAATGTTTATATATCACATTTTCAAATATCTATTTTTCTCCATTTTACTCGATCCCCTATACGGTTCAAGATAGGACATCGCGGTTTTTACCAGTGGATTTAGCACCTCAATTTACATAAAATAGGTCCTATAAGTCTACTCTCAAGAGTTGATGAAGGTACAAACGAATAAAATGTTTATATATCACATTTTCAAATATCTATTTTTATCCATTATACTCGATCTCCTAAACGGTTCAAGATAGGACATCGCTGTTGTCACCAGTAGATTTAGCACCTCATTTTACATAAAATAGGTCCTATAAGTCTACTCTCAAGAGTTGATAAAGGTACAAACGAATAAAATGTTTATATATCACATTTTCAAATATCCATTTTTATCCATTATACTCGATCTCCTAAACGGTTCAAGATAGGACATCGCGGTTTTTACCAGTGGATTTAGCACCTCATTTTACATAAAATAGGTCCTATAAGTCTACTCTCAAGAGTTGATGAAGGTACAAACGAATAAAATGTTTATATATCACATTTTCAAATATCTATTTTTATCCATTATACTCGATCTCCTAAACGGTTAAAGATAGGACATCGCGGTTTTCACCAGTGAATTTAGCACCTCATTTTACATAAAATAGGTCCTATAAGTCTACTCTCAAGAGTTGATATAGGTAAAAACGAATAAAATGTTTATATATCACATTTTCAAATATCTATTATTCTCCATTTTACTCGATCTCCTAAACGGTTAAAGATAGGACATCGCGGTTTTCACCAGTAGATTTAGCACCTTATTTTACATAAAATAAGTCCTATAAGTCTACTCTTAAGAGTTGATAAAGGCACAAACGAATAAAATATTTATATATCACATTTTCAAATATCTATTATTCTCCATTATACTCGATCTCCTAAACGGTTAAAGATAGGACATCGAGGTTTTCACCAGTGGATTTGGCACCTCATTTTCATAAAATAAGTCCTATAAGTCTACTCTCAAGAGTTATAAATGGTACAAACGAATAAAATGTTTATATATCACATTTTCAAATATCTGTTATTATCAATTTTACTCGATCTCTTAAACGGTTAAAGATAGGACATCGCTGTTTTTACCAGTGGATTTAGCACCTCATTTTACATAAAATAAGTCCTATAAGTCTACTCTCAAGAGTTGATAAAGGTTAAAACGAATAAAATGTTTATATATCACATTATCAAATATCTATTATTCTCCATTTTACTCGATCTCCTAAACGGTTCAAGATAGGACATTGCGGTTTTCACCAGTGGATTTAGCACCTCATTTTACATAAAATAAGTCCTATAAGTATACTCTTAAGAGTTGAAAAAGGTACAAACGAATAAAATGTTTATATATCACATATTCAAATATCTATTATTCTCCATTTTACTCGATCTCCTAAACGGTTAAAGATAGGACATCGCGGTTTTCACCAGTGGATTTAGCACCTCATTTTACATAAAATAGGTCCTATAAGTCTACTCTCGAAAGTTGATAAAGGTACAAACAAATAAAATTTTATATGTCACATTTTCAAATATCTATTATTCTCCATTTTACTCGATCTCCTAAAAGGTTAAAGATAGGACATCGAGGTTTTCACCAGTGGATTTAGCACCTCATTTTACATAAAATAGGTCCTATAAGTCTATTCTCAAAAGTTGATAAAGGTACAAACGAATAAAATGTTTATATATCACATTTTCAAATATCTATTATTCTCCATTTTACTCGATCTCCTAAACGGTTAAAGATGGGACATCGCGGTTTTTTACCAGTGAATTTAGCACTATATTTTACATAAAATAAGTCCTATAAGTCTACTCTCAAGAGTTGATAAAGGTACAAACGAATAAAATTTTTATATATCACATTTTCAAATATCTATTATTCTCCATTTTACTCGATCTCTTAAACGGTTAAAGATAGGACATCGCTGTTTTTACCAGTGGATTTTGCACCTTATTTTACATAAAATAAGTCCTATAAGTCTACTCTCAAGAGTTGATAAAGGTAAAAACGAATAAAATGTTTATATATCACATTTTCAAACATCTATTATTCTCCATTTTACTCGATCTCCTAAACGGTTAATTATAGTACATCGCGGTTTTCACCAGTGGATTTAGCACCTCATTTTACATAAAATAAGTCTTATAAGTTTACTCTCAAGAGTTGATAAAGGTACAAACGTATAAAATGTTTATATATCACATTATCAAATATCTATTATTCTCTATTTTACTCGATCTCCTAAACGGTTAAAGATAGGACATCGCGGTTTTTACCAGTGGATTAAGCACCTCATTTTACATAAAATAAGTCCTATAAGTCTACTCTCAAGAGTTGATAAAGGTACATACAAATAAAATTTTTATATATCACATTTTCAAATATCTATTATTCTCCATTTTATTTGATCTCCTAAACAGTTAAAGATAGGACATCGCGATTTTTACCAGTGGATTTAGCACCTCATTTTACATTAAATAAGTCCTATAAGTATACTATCAAGAGTAGATAAAGGTACAAACGAATAAAATGTTTATATATCACATTTTCAAATATCTATTATTTTCCATTTTACTCGATCTCCTAAACGGTTAAAGATAGGACATCGTGGTTTTCACCAGTGGATTTAGAACCTCATTTTACATAAAATTGGTCCTATAAGTCTACTCTCAAGGGTTGATAAAGGTACAAACGAATAAAAAGTTTATAAATCACATTTTCAAATATCCATTATTTTCCATTTTACTCGATCTCCTAAACGGTTTAAGATAGGACATCGCGGTTTTCACCAGTGGATTAAGCACCTCATTTTACATAAAATAAGTCCTATAAGTCTACTATCAAGAGTTGATAAAGGTACAAACGAATAAAATCTTTATATATCACATTATCAAATATCTATTATTCTCCATTTTACTCGATCTCCTAAACGGTTAAAGATAGGACATCGCGGTTTTTACCAGTGGATTTAGAACCTCATTTTACATAAAATTGGTCCTATAAGTCTACTCTCAAGAGTTGATAAAGGTAAAAACGAATAAAATGTTTATATATCACATTTTCAAACATCTATTATTCTCCATTTTACTCGATCTCCTAAACGGTTAAAGATAGGACATCGCGGTTTTCACCAGTGGATTTAGAACCGCATTTTACATAAAATTGGTCCTATAAGTCTACTCTCAAGAGTTGATAGAGGTAAAAACGAATAAAATGTTTATATATCACATTATCAAATATCTATTATTCTCCATTTTACTCGATCTCCTAAACGGTTAAAGATAGGACATCGCGGTTTTTACCAGTGGATTAAGCACCTCATTTTACATAAAATAAGTCCTATAAGTCTACTCTCAAGAGTTAATAAAGGTACATACAAATAAAATTTTTATATATCACATTTTCAAATATCTATTATTCTCCATTTTATTTGATCTCCTAAACAGTTAAAGATAGGACATCGCGGTTTTTACCAGTGGATTTAGCACCTCATTTTACATTAAATAAGTCCTATAAGTCTACTATCAAGAGTTGATAAAGGTACAAACGAATAAAATGTTTATATATCACATTTTCAAATATCTATTATTTTCCATTTTACTCGATCTCCTAAACGGTTAAAGATTGGACATCGTGGTTTTCACCAGTGGATTTGGCATCTCATTTTACATAAAAGAGGTCCTATAAGTCTACTCTCAAATGTTGATAAAGGTACAAACGAATAAAATGTTTATAATCACATATTCAAATATCTATTATTCTCCATTTTACTCGATCTCCTAAACGGTTAAAGATAGGACATCGAGGTTTCACCAGTGGATTTAGCATCTCATTTTACATAATATTGGTCCTATAAGTCTACTCTGAAGAGTTGCTAAAGGTAAAAACGAATAAAATGTTTATATATCACATTTTCAAATATCTATTTTTCTCCATTTTACTCGATCCCCTATACGGTTCAAGATAGGACATCGCGGTTTTTACCAGTGGATTTAGCACCTCATTTTACATAAAAAAGGTCCTCTAAGTCTACTCTCAAGAGTTGATGAAGGTACAAACGAATAAAATGTTTATATATCACATTTTCAAATATCTATTTTTATCCATTATACTCGATCTCCTAAACGGTTAAAGATATGACATCGCGGTTTTCACCAGTGAATTTAGCACCTCATTTTACATAAAATAGGTCCTATAAGTCTACTCTCAAGAGTTGATATAGGTAAAAACGAATAAAATGTTTATATATCACATTTTCAAATATCTATTATTCTCCATTTTACTCGATCTCCTAAACGGTTAAAGATAGGACATCGCGGTTTTCACCAGTAGATTTAGCACCTTATTTTACATAAAATAAGTCCTATAAGTCTACTCTCAAGAGTTGATAAAGGTACAAACGAATAAAATTTTTATATATCACATTTTCAAATATCTATTATTCTCCATTTTACTCGATCTCTTAAACGGTTAAAGATAGGACATCGCTGTTTTTACCAGTGGATTTTGCACCTTATTTTACATAAAATAAGTCCTATAAGTCTACTCTCAAGAGTTGATAAAGGTAAAAACGAATAAAATGTTTATATATCACATTTTCAAACATCTATTATTCTCCATTTTACTCGATCTCCTAAACGGTTAATTATAGTACATCGCGGTTTTCACCAGTGGATTTAGCACCTCATTTTACATAAAATAAGTCTTATAAGTTTACTCTCAAGAGTTGATAAAGGTACAAACGTATAAAATGTTTATATATCACATTATCAAATATCTATTATTCTCTATTTTACTCGATCTCCTAAACGGTTAAAGAAAGGACATCGCGGTTTTTACCAGTGGATTAAGCACCTCATTTTACATAAAATAAGTCCTATAAGTCTACTCTCAAGAGTTGATAAAGGTACATACAAATAAAATTTTTATATATCACATTTTCAAATATCTATTATTCTCCATTTTATTTGATCTCCTAAACAGTTAAAGATAGGACATCGCGGTTTTTACCAGTGGATTTAGCACCTCATTTTACATTAAATAAGTCCTATAAGTATACTATCAAGAGT
>CAWVOD010000056.1:0-80000 GCA_963930825.1 Silvanus unidentatus | reverse complement strand
GCCTCTGTTTAACGCTGCATATACGATATGAATTTTGTGCCTCTAATAGTTTGGCTGTAACGGACACTTTTGGAATATTAGGTGTTTAACCACATGGGGCAGTCCAACGCTTAATAAGTGACTATATTAATGCTTTGGGCCTCTGTATAACGCTGCATATTCGATATGAATTCTGTGCCTTTTATAGATAGGCTGTAACTGACATTTTTGGAATATTAGGAGTTCAACAACATGGGGTTGTCGATCGCTTTATATGTGGTTATAGTAATGCTTTGGGACTCTGTATAACGCTGCATATACAAAATGAGCACTGTGCCTCTAATAGTTTGGCTGTAAAGGACACATTTGGAATATTAGGTGTTCAACCACATGGGGCAGTCCAACGCTTAATAAGTGACTATATTAATGCTTTGGGCCTCTGTAAAACGCTGCATATTCGATATGAACTTTGTGCCTCTAATAGTTTAGCTGTAACGGACATTTTTGGAATATTAGGTGTTCATCCACATGGGGCAGTCCAACGCATAATAATGCTATATTAATGCTTTGGGCCTCTGTATAACGCTGCATATACGATATGAACTTTGTGCCTCTAATAGTATGGCTGTAACGGACACTTTTGGAATATTAGGTGTTTAACCACATGGGGCAGTCTAACGCTTAATAAGTGACTATATTAATGCCTTGGGCCTCTGTATAACGCTGCATATTCGATATGAACTTTGTGCCTCTAATAGTTTGGCTGTAACGGACACTTTTGGAATATTAGGTGTTCTACCACATGGGGCAGTCCAACGCTTAATAAGTGGTTAAAGTAATGCTTTGGGACTCTGTATAACGCTGCATATACAGTATGAACTCTGTGCCTTTTATAGTTAGGCTGTAACTGACATTTTTGGAATATTAGGAGTTCAACAACATGGGGTTGTCGATCGCTTTATATGTGGTTATAGTAATGCTTTGGGACTCTGTATAACGCTGCATATACAGTATGAACTCTGTGCCTTTTATAGTTAGGCTGTAACTGACATTTTTGGAATATTAGGAGTTCAACAACATGGGGTTGTCGATCGCTTTATATGTGGTTATAGTAATGCTTTGGGACTCTGTATAACGCTGCATATACAGTATGAACTCTGTGCCTTTTATAGTTAGGCTGTAACTGACATTTTTGGAATATTAGGAGTTCAACAACATGGGGTTGTCGATCGCTTTATATGTGGTTATAGTAATGCTTTGGGACTCTGTATAACGCTGCATATACAAAATGAGCACTGTGCCTCTAATAGTTTGGCTGTAACGGACACATTTGGAATATTAGGTGTTCAACCACATGGGGCAGTCCAACGCTTAATAAGTGACTATATTAATGCTTTGGGCCTCTGTATAACGCTGCATATACGATATGAACTTTGTGCCTCTAATAGTATGGCTGTAACGGACACTTTTGGAATATTAGGTGTTCAACCACATGGGGCAGTCCAACGCTTAATAAGTGACTATATTAATGCTATGTGCCTCTGTAAAACGCTGCATATTCGATATGAACTTTGTGCCTCTAATAGTTTGGCTGTAACGGACACTTTTGGAATATTAGGTGTTCAACCACATGGGGCAGTCCAACGCTTAATAAGTGACTATATTAATGCTTTGTGCCTCTGTAAAACGTTGCATATTCGATATGAATTTTGTGCCTCTAATAGTTTGGCTGTAACGGACACTTTTAAAATATTAGGTGTTCATCCACATGGGGCAGTCCAACGCTTAATAAGTGACTATATTAATGCTATGTGCCTCTGTAAAACGTTGCATATTCGATATGAATTTTGTGCCTCTAATAGTTTGGCTGTAACGGACACTTTTGGGATATTAGGTGTTTAACCACATGGAGCAGTCCAACGCTTAATAAGTGACTATATTAATGCTTTGGGCCTCTGTATAACGCTGCATATACGATATGAACTTTGTGCCTCTAATAGTTTGGCTGTAACGGACACTTTTGGAATATTAGGTGTTCAACCACATGGGGCAGTCCAACGCTTAATAAGTGACTATATTAATGCTATGTGCCTCTGTAAAACGCTGCATATTCGATATGAACTTTGTGCCTCTAATAGTTTGGCTGTAACGGACACTTTTGGAATATTAGGTGTTCTACCACATGGGGCAGTCCAACGCTTAATAAGTGACTATATTGATGCTTTGGGCCTCTGTAAAACGTTGCATATTCGATAGGAACTTTGTGCTTCTAATAGTTTGGCTGTAACGGACACTTTTGGAATATTAGGTGTTCAACCACATGGGGCAGTCCAATGCTTAATAAGTGACTATATTAATGCTTTGGGCCTCTGTATAACGCTGCATATACGATATGAACTTTGTGCCTCTAATAGTACGGCTATAACGGACACTTTTGGAATATTAGGTGTTTAACCACATGGGGCAGTCCAACGCTTAATAAGTGACTATAATAATGCTTTGGGTCTCTGTATAACGCTGCATATACGATATGAACTTTGTGCCACTAATAGAACGGCTGTAACGGACACTTTTGGAATATTAGGTGTTCAGCCACATGGGGCAGTCCAACGCTTAATAAGTGACTATATTAATGCTTTGGGACTCTGTATAACGCTGCATATACTAAATGAGCATTGTGCCTCTAATAGTTTGGCTGTAACGGACATTTTTGGAATATTAGGTGTTCAGCCACATGGGGCAGTCCAACGCTTAATAAGTGACTATATTATTGCTTTGGGACTCTGTATAACGCTGCATATACTAAATGAGCATTGTGCCTCTAATAGTTTGGCTGTAACGGACATTTTTGGAATATTAGGTGTTCAGTTACATGGGGCAGTCCAACGCTTAATAAGTGACTATATTAATGCTTTGGACCTCTTTAAAACGCTGCATATACGATATGAACTTTGTGCCTCTAATAGTATGGCTGTAACGGACACTTTTGGAATATTAGGTGTTCAACCACATGGGGCAGCCCAACGCTTAATAAGTGACTATATTAATGCTTTGGGCCTCTGTAAAACGCTGCATATTCGATATGAACTTTGTGCCTCTAATAGTTTTCTGTAACGGACACTTTTGGAATATTTAGTGTTCAGCCACATGGGGCAGTCCTACGCTTAATAAGTGACTATATTAATGCTTTGGGACTATGTATAACGCTGCATATACTAAATGAGCTCTGGGCCTCTAATAGTTTGGCTGTAACGGACATTTTTGGAATATTAGGTGTTCAGCCACATGGGGCAGTCCAACGCTTAATAAGTGACTATATTAATGCTTTGGGCCTCTGTAAAACGCTGCATATTCGATATTAATTTTGTGCCTCTAATAGTTTGGCTGTAACGGACACATTTGGAATATTAGGTGTTTAACCACATGGGGCAGTCCAACGCTTAATAAGTGACTATATTAATGCTTTGGGCCTCTGTAAAACGCTGCCTATTCGATATGAAATTTATGCCTCTAATAGTTTGGCTGTAACGAACAATTTTGGAATATTAGGTGTTTAACTACATGGAGCAGTCCAACGCTTAATAAGTGACTATATTAATGCTTTGGGCCTCTGTAAAACGCTGCATATTCGATATGAACTTTGTGCCTCTAATAGTATGACTGTACCGGACACTTTTGGAATATTAGGTGTTTAACCACATGGGGCAGTCCAACGCTTAATAAGTGACTATATTAATGCTTTGGGCCTCTGTAAAACGCTGCATATTCGATATGAACTTTGTGCCTCTAATAGTTTGGCTGTAACGGACACTTTTGGAATATTAAGTGTTTAGCCACATGGAGCAGTAAAACGCTTAATAAGTGACTATATTAATGCTTTGGGCCTCTGTAAAACGCTGCATATTCGATATGAACTTTATGCCTCTAATAGTTTGGCTGTAACGGACACTTTTGGAATATTAGGTGTTCATCCACATGGGGCAGTCCAACGCTTAATAAGTGACTATATTAATGCTTTGAGCCTCTGTATAACGCTGCATATACGATATGAACTTTGTGCCTCTAATAGTATGGCTGTAACGGACACTTTTGGAATATTAGGTGTTTAACCACATGGGGCAGTCCAATGCTTAATAAGTGACTATATTAATGCTTTGGGCCTCTGTATAACGCTGCATATACGATATGAACTTTGTGCCTCTAATAGTACGGCTATAACGGACACTTTTGGAATATTAGGTGTTTAACCACATGGGGCAGTCCAACGCTTAATAAGTGACTATAATAATGCTTTGGGTCTCTGTATAACGCTGCATATACGATATGAACTTTGTGCCACTAATAGAACGGCTGTAACGGACACTTTTGGAATATTAGGTGTTCAGCCACATGGGGCAGTCCAACGCTTAATAAGTGACTATATTAATGCTTTGGGACTCCGTATAACGCTGCATATACTTAATGAGCATTGTGCCTCTAATAGTTTGGCTGTAACGGACATTTTTGGAATATTAGGTGTTCAGCCACATGGGGCAGTCCAACGCT
This sequence comes from Silvanus unidentatus, assembly GCA_963930825.1. Taxonomy (NCBI): domain Eukaryota; kingdom Metazoa; phylum Arthropoda; class Insecta; order Coleoptera; family Silvanidae; genus Silvanus; species Silvanus unidentatus. The sequence continues at coordinate 75,476 of CAWVOD010000056.1, read as the reverse complement.
TAATAAGTGACTATATTATTGCTTTGGGACTCTGTATAACGCTGCATATACTAAATGAGCATTGTGCCTCTAATAGTTTGGCTGTAACGGACATTTTTGGAATATTAGGTGTTCAGCCACATGGGGCAGTCCAACGCTTAATAAGTGACTATATTATTGCTTTGGGACTCTGTATAACGCTGCATATACTAAATGAGCATTGTGCCTCTAATAGTTTGGCTGTAACGGACATTTTTGGAATATTAGGTGTTCAGTTACATGGGGCAGTCCAACGCTTAATAAGTGACTATATTAATGCTTTGGAACTCTTTAAAACGCTGCATATACGATATGAACTTTGTGCCTCTAATAGTATGGCTGTAACGGACACTTTTGGAATATTAGGTGTTTAACCACATGGGGCAGTCCAACGCTTAATAAGTGACTATATTAATGCTTTGGGCCTCTGTAAAACGTTGCATATTCGATATGAATTTTGTGCCTCTTATAGTTTGGCTGTAACGGACACTTTTGGAATATTAGGTGTTTAACCACATGGAGCAGTCCAACGCTTAATAAGTGACTATATTAATGCTTTGGGCCTCTGTAAAACGCTGCATATTCGATATGAACTTTGTGCCTCTAATAGTTTGGCTGTAACGGACACTTTTGGAATATTTGGTGTTCAACCACATGGGGCAGTCCAACGCTTAATAAGTGACTATATTAATGCTTTGGGCCTCTGTTTAACGCTGCATATACGATATGAACTTTGTGCCTCTAATAGTTTGGCTGTAACGGACACTTTTGGAATATTAGGTGTTTAACCACATGGGGCAGTCGAACGCTTAATAAGTGACTATATTAATGCTTTGGGCCTCTGTAAAACGTTGCATATTCGATAGGAACTTTGTGCTTCTAATAGTTTGGCTGTAACGGACACTTTTGGAATATTAAGTGTTCAACCACATGGGGCAGTCCAATGCTTAATAAGTGACTATATTAATGCTTTGGGCCTCTGTATAACGCTGCATATTCGATATGAACTTTGTGCCTCTAATAGTTTGGCTGTAACGGACACTTTTGGAATATTTGGTGTTCAACCACATGGGGCAGTCCAACGCTTAATAAGTGACTATATTAATGCTTTGGGCCTCTGTTTAACGCTGCATATACGATATGAACTTTGTGCCTCTAATAGTTTGGCTGTAACGGACACTTTTGGAATATTAGGTGTTTAACCACATGGGGCAGTCGAACGCTTAATAAGTGACTATATTAATGCTTTGGGCCTCTGTAAAACGTTGCATATTCGATAGGAACTTTGTGCTTCTAATAGTTTGGCTGTAACGGACACTTTTGGAATATTAAGTGTTCAACCACATGGGGCAGTCCAATGCTTAATAAGTGACTATATTAATGCTTTGGGCCTCTGTATAACGCTGCATATACGATATGAACTTTGTGCCTCTAATAGTACGGCTATAACGGACTCTTTTGAAATATTAGGTGTTTAACCACATGGGGCAGTCCAACGCTTAATAAGTGACTATATTAATGCTTTGGGCCTCTGTATAACGCTGCATATACGATATGAACTTTGTGCCTCTAATAGTTTGGCTGTAACGGACACTTTTGGAATATTAGGTGTTCAACCACATGGGGCAGTCCAACGCTTAATAAGTGACTATATTAATGCTTTGGGCCTCTGTATAACGCTGCATATACGATATGAACTTTGTGCCTCTAATAGTTTGGCTGTAACGGACACTTTTGGAATATTAGGTGTTCAACCACATGGGGCAGTCCAATGCTTAATAAGTGACTATATTAATGCTTTGGGCCTCTGTATAACGCTGCATATACGATATGAACTTTGTGCCTCTAATAGTATGGCTTTAACGGACACTTTTGGAATATTAGGTGTTTAACCACATGGGGCAGTCCAACGCTTAATAAGTGACTATATTAATGCTTTGGGCCTCTGTATAACGCTGCATATACAGTATGAACTCTGTGCCTTTTATAGTTAGGCTGTAACTGACATTTTTGGAATATTAGGAGTTCAACAACATGGGGTTGTCGATCGCTTTATATGTGGTTATAGTAATGCTTTGGGACTCTGTATAACGCTGCATATACAAAATGAGCACTGTGCCCCTAATAGTTTGGCTGTAACGGGCACATTTGGAATATTAGGTGTTCAACCACATGGGGCAGTCCAACGCTTAATAAGTGACTATATTGATGCTTTGGGCCTCTGTAAAACGTTGCATATTCGATAGGAACTTTGTGCTTCTAATAGTTTGGCTGTAACGGACACTTTTGGAATATTAGGTGTTTAACCACATGGGGCAGTCCAACGCTTAATAAGTGACTATATTAATGCTTTGGGCCTCTGTAAAACGTTGCATATTCGATATGAATTTTGTGCCTCTTATAGTTTGGCTGTAACGGACACTTTTGGAATATTAGGTGTTTAACCACATGGAGCAGTCCAACGCTTAATAAGTGACTATATTAATGCTTTGGGCCTCTGTAAAACGCTGCATATTCGATATGAACTTTGTGCCTCTAATAGTTTGGCTGTAACGGACACTTTTGGAATATTTGGTGTTCAACCACATGGGGCAGTCCAACGCTTAATAAGTGACTATATTAATGCTTTGGGCCTCTGTTTAACGCTGCATATACGATATGAACTTTGTGCCTCTAATAGTTTGGCTGTAACGGACACTTTTGGAATATTAGGTGTTTAACCACATGGGGCAGTCGAACGCTTAATAAGTGACTATATTAATGCTTTGGGCCTCTGTAAAACGTTGCATATTCGATAGGAACTTTGTGCTTCTAATAGTTTGGCTGTAACGGACACTTTTGGAATATTAAGTGTTCAACCACATGGGGCAGTCCAATGCTTAATAAGTGACTATATTAATGCTTTGGGCCTCTGTATAACGCTGCATATACGATATGAACTTTGTGCCTCTAATAGTACGGCTATAACGGACTCTTTTGAAATATTAGGTGTTTAACCACATGGGGCAGTCCAACGCTTAATAAGTGACTATATTAATGCTTTGGGCCTCTGTATAACGCTGCATATACGATATGAACTTTGTGCCTCTAATAGTTTGGCTGTAACGGACACTTTTGGAATATTAGGTGTTCAACCACATGGGGCAGTCCAACGCTTAATAAGTGACTATATTAATGCTTTGGGCCTCTGTATAACGCTGCATATACGATATGAACTTTGTGCCTCTAATAGTTTGGCTGTAACGGACACTTTTGGAATATTAGGTGTTCAACCACATGGGGCAGTCCAATGCTTAATAAGTGACTATATTAATGCTTTGGGCCTCTGTATAACGCTGCATATACGATATGAACTTTGTGCCTCTAATAGTATGGCTTTAACGGACACTTTTGGAATATTAGGTGTTTAACCACATGGGGCAGTCCAACGCTTAATAAGTGACTATATTAATGCTTTGGGCCTCTGTATAACGCTGCATATACAGTATGAACTCTGTGCCTTTTATAGTTAGGCTGTAACTGACATTTTTGGAATATTAGGAGTTCAACAACATGGGGTTGTCGATCGCTTTATATGTGGTTATAGTAATGCTTTGGGACTCTGTATAACGCTGCATATACAAAATGAGCACTGTGCCTCTAATAGTTTGGCTGTAACGGGCACATTTGGAATATTAGGTGTTCAACCACATGGGGCAGTCCAACGCTTAATAAGTGACTATATTGATGCTTTGGGCCTCTGTAAAACGTTGCATATTCGATAGGAACTTTGTGCTTCTAATAGTTTGGCTGTAACGGACACTTTTGGAATATTAGGTGTTCAACCACATGGGGCAGTCCAATGCTTAATAAGTGACTATATTAATGCTTTGGGCCTCTGTATAACGCTGCATATACGATATGAACTTTGTGCCTCTAATAGTACGGCTATAACGGACTCTTTTGGAATATTAGGTGTTTAACCACATGGGGCAGTCCAACGCTTAATAAGTGACTATATTAATGCTTTGGGTCTCTGTATAACGCTGCATATACGATATGAACTTTGTGCCACTAATAGAACGGCTGTAACGGACACTTTTGGAATATTAGGTGTTCAGCCACATGGGGCAGTCCAACGCTTAATAAGTGACTATATTAATGCTTTGGGACTCTGTATAACGCTGCATATACTAAATGAGCATTGTGCCTCTAATAGTTTGGCTGTGAAGGACATTTTCGGAATATTAGGTGTTCAGCCACATGGGGCAGTCCAACGCTTAATAAGTGACTATATTAATGCTTTGGGCCTCTATATAACGCTGCATATGCAAAATGAGCACTGTGCCTCTAATAGTTTGGCTGTAACGGACATTTTTGGAATATTAGGTGTTCAGCCACATGGGGCAGTCCAACGCTTAATAAGTGACTATATTAATGCTTTGGACCTCTTTAAAACGCTGCATATACGATATGAACTTTTTGCCTCTAATAGTATGGCTGTAACGGACACTTTTGGAATATTAGGTGTTTATCCACATGGGGCAGTCCAAAGCTTAATAAGTGACTATATTAATGCTTTGGGCCTCTGTAAAACGTTGCATATTCGATATGAATTTTGTGCCTCTAATAGTTTGGCTGTAACGGACACTTTTGGAATATTAGGTGTTTAACCACATGGAGCAGTCCAACGCTTAATAAGTGACTATATTAATGCTTTGGGCCTTTGTAAAACGCTGCATATTCGATATGAACTTTGTGCCTCTAATAGTTTGGCTGTAACGGACACTTTTGGAGTATTTGGTGTTCAAACACATGGCTCAGTCCAACGCTTAATAAGTGACCATATTAATGCTTTGGGCCCCTGTATAACGCTGCATATACGATATGAACTTTGTGCCTCTAATAGTTTGGCTGTAACGGACACTATTGGAATATTAGGTGTTTAACCACATGGGGCAGTCGAACGCTTAATAAGAGACTATATTAATGCTTTGGGCCTCTGTAAAACGTTGCATATTCGATAGGAACCTTGTGCTTCTAATAGTTTGGCTGTAACGGACACTTTTGGAATATTAGGTGTTCAACCACATGGGGTTGTCGATCGCTTTATATGTGGTTATAGTAATGCTTTGGGACTCTGTATAACGCTGCATATACAAAATGAGCACTGTGCCTCTAATAGTATGGCTGTAACGGACACTTTTGGAATATTAAGTGTTTAGCCACATGGAGCAGTAAAACGCTTAATAAGTGACTATATTAATGCTTTGGGCCTCTGTAAAACGCTGCATATTCGATATGAACTTTATGCCTCTAATAGTTTGGCTGTAACGGACACTTTTGGAATATTAGGTGTTCATCCACATGGGGCAGTCCAACGCTTAATAAGTGACTATATTAATGCTTTGAGCCTCTGTATAACGCTGCATATACGATATGAACTTTGTGCCTCTAATAGTATGGCTGTAACGGACACTTTTGGAATATTAGGTGTTTAACCACATGGGGCAGTCCAATGCTTAATAAGTGACTATATTAATGCTTTGGGCCTCTGTATAACGCTGCATATACGATATGAACTTTGTGCCTCTAATAGTACGGCTATAACGGACACTTTTGGAATATTAGGTGTTTAACCACATGGGGCAGTCCAACGCTTAATAAGTGACTATAATAATGCTTTGGGTCTCTGTATAACGCTGCATATACGATATGAACTTTGTGCCACTAATAGAACGGCTGTAACGGACACTTTTGGAATATTAGGTGTTCAGCCACATGGGGCAGTCCAACGCTTAATAAGTGACTATATTAATGCTTTGGGACTCCGTATAACGCTGCATATACTTAATGAGCATTGTGCCTCTAATAGTTTGGCTGTAACGGACATTTTTGGAATATTAGGTGTTCAGCCACATGGGGCAGTCCAACGCTTAATAAGTGACTATATTATTGCTTTGGGACTCTGTATAACGCTGCATATACTAAATGAGCATTGTGCCTCTAATAGTTTGGCTGTAACGGACATTTTTGGAATATTAGGTGTTCAGCCACATGGGGCAGTCCAACGCTTAATAAGTGACTATATTATTGCTTTGGGACTCTGTATAACGCTGCATATACTAAATGAGCATTGTGCCTCTAATAGTTTGGCTGTAACGGACATTTTTGGAATATTAGGTGTTCAGTTACATGGGGCAGTCCAACGCTTAATAAGTGACTATATTAATGCTTTGGACCTCTTTAAAACGCTGCATATACGATATGAACTTTGTGCCTCTAATAGTATGGCTGTAACGGACACTTTTGGAATATTAGGTGTTTAACCACATGGGGCAGTCCAACGCTTAATAAGTGACTATATTAATGCTTTGGGCCTCTGTAAAACGTTGCATATTCGATATGAATTTTGTGCCTCTTATAGTTTGGCTGTAACGGACACTTTTGGAATATTAGGTGTTTAACCACATGGAGCAGTCCAACGCTTAATAAGTGACTATATTAATGCTTTGGGCCTCTGTAAAACGCTGCATATTCGATATGAACTTTGTGCCTCTAATAGTTTGGCTGTAACGGACACTTTTGGAATATTTGGTGTTCAACCACATGGGGCAGTCCAACGCTTAATAAGTGACTATATTAATGCTTTGGGCCTCTGTTTAACGCTGCATATACGATATGAACTTTGTGCCTCTAATAGTTTGGCTGTAACGGACACTTTTGGAATATTAGGTGTTTAACCACATGGGGCAGTCGAACGCTTAATAAGTGACTATATTAATGCTTTGGGCCTCTGTAAAACGTTGCATATTCGATAGGAACTTTGTGCTTCTAATAGTTTGGCTGTAACGGACACTTTTGGAATATTAAGTGTTCAACCACATGGGGCAGTCCAATGCTTAATAAGTGACTATATTAATGCTTTGGGCCTCTGTATAACGCTGCATATACGATATGAACTTTGTGCCTCTAATAGTACGGCTATAACGGACTCTTTTGAAATATTAGGTGTTTAACCACATGGGGCAGTCCAACGCTTAATAAGTGACTATATTAATGCTTTGGGCCTCTGTATAACGCTGCATATACGATATGAACTTTGTGCCTCTAATAGTTTGGCTGTAACGGACACTTTTGGAATATTAGGTGTTCAACCACATGGGGCAGTCCAACGCTTAATAAGTGACTATATTAATGCTTTGGGCCTCTGTATAACGCTGCATATACGATATGAACTTTGTGCCTCTAATAGTTTGGCTGTAACGGACACTTTTGGAATATTAGGTGTTCAACCACATGGGGCAGTCCAATGCTTAATAAGTGACTATATTAATGCTTTGGGCCTCTGTATAACGCTGCATATACGATATGAACTTTGTGCCTCTAATAGTATGGCTTTAACGGACACTTTTGGAATATTAGGTGTTTAACCACATGGGGCAGTCCAACGCTTAATAAGTGACTATATTAATGCTTTGGGCCTCTGTATAACGCTGCATATACAGTATGAACTCTGTGCCTTTTATAGTTAGGCTGTAACTGACATTTTTGGAATATTAGGAGTTCAACAACATGGGGTTGTCGATCGCTTTATATGTGGTTATAGTAATGCTTTGGGACTCTGTATAACGCTGCATATACAAAATGAGCACTGTGCCTCTAATAGTTTGGCTGTAACGGGCACATTTGGAATATTAGGTGTTCAACCACATGGGGCAGTCCAACGCTTAATAAGTGACTATATTGATGCTTTGGGCCTCTGTAAAACGTTGCATATTCGATAGGAACTTTGTGCTTCTAATAGTTTGGCTGTAACGGACACTTTTGGAATATTAGGTGTTCAACCACATGGGGCAGTCCAATGCTTAATAAGTGACTATATTAATGCTTTGGGCCTCTGTATAACGCTGCATATACGATATGAACTTTGTGCCTCTAATAGTACGGCTATAACGGACTCTTTTGGAATATTAGGTGTTTAACCACATGGGGCAGTCCAACGCTTAATAAGTGACTATATTAATGCTTTGGGTCTCTGTATAACGCTGCATATACGATATGAACTTTGTGCCACTAATAGAACGGCTGTAACGGACACTTTTGGAATATTAGGTGTTCAGCCACATGGGGCAGTCCAACGCTTAATAAGTGACTATATTAATGCTTTGGGACTCTGTATAACGCTGCATATACTAAATGAGCATTGTGCCTCTAATAGTTTGGCTGTGAAGGACATTTTCGGAATATTAGGTGTTCAGCCACATGGGGCAGTCCAACGCTTAATAAGTGACTATATTAATGCTTTGGGCCTCTATATAACGCTGCATATGCAAAATGAGCACTGTGCCTCTAATAGTTTGGCTGTAACGGACATTTTTGGAATATTAGGTGTTCAGCCACATGGGGCAGTCCAACGCTTAATAAGTGACTATATTAATGCTTTGGACCTCTTTAAAACGCTGCATATACGATATGAACTTTTTGCCTCTAATAGTATGGCTGTAACGGACACTTTTGGAATATTAGGTGTTTATCCACATGGGGCAGTCCAAAGCTTAATAAGTGACTACATTAATGCTTTGGGCCTCTGTAAAACGTTGCATATTCGATATGAATTTTGTGCCTCTAATAGTTTGGCTGTAACGGACACTTTTGGAATATTAGGTGTTTAACCACATGGAGCAGTCCAACGCTTAATAAGTGACTATATTAATGCTTTGGGCCTTTGTAAAACGCTGCATATTCGATATGAACTTTGTGCCTCTAATAGTTTGGCTGTAACGGACACTTTTGGAGTATTTGGTGTTCAAACACATGGCTCAGTCCAACGCTTAATAAGTGACCATATTAATGCTTTGGGCCCCTGTATAACGCTGCATATACGATATGAACTTTGTGCCTCTAATAGTTTGGCTGTAACGGACACTATTGGAATATTAGGTGTTTAACCACATGGGGCAGTCGAACGCTTAATAAGAGACTATATTAATGCTTTGGGCCTCTGTAAAACGTTGCATATTCGATAGGAACCTTGTGCTTCTAATAGTTTGGCTGTAACGGACACTTTTGGAATATTAGGTGTTCAACCACATGGGGTTGTCGATCGCTTTATATGTGGTTATAGTAATGCTTTGGGACTCTGTATAACGCTGCATATACAAAATGAGCACTGTGCCTCTAATAGTATGGCTGTAACGGACACTTTTGGAATATTAGGTGTTTAACCACATGGGGCAGTCCAACGCTTAATAAGTGACTATATTAATGCTTTGGGCCTCTGTAAAACGCTGCATATACAGTATGAACTCTGTGCCTTTTATAGTTAGGCTGTAACTAACATTTTTGGAATATTAGGAGTTCAACAACATGGGGTTGTCGATCGCTTTATATGTGGTTATAGTAATGCTTTGGGACTCTGTATAACGCTGCATATACAAAATGAGCACTGTGCCTCTAATAGTTTGGCTGTAACGGACACATTTGGAATATTAGGTGTTCAACCACATGGGGCAATCCAATGCTTAATAAGTGACTATATTAATGCTTTGGGCCTCTGTAAAACGTTGCATATTCGATATGAATTTTGTGCCTCTAATAGTTTGGCTGTAACGGACACTTTTGGGATATTAGGTGTTTAACCACATGGAGCAGTCCAACGCTTAATAAGTGACTATATTAATGCTTTGGGCCTCTGTATAACGCTGCATATACGATATGAACTTTGTGCCTCTAATAGTACGGCTATAACGGACACTTTTGGAATATTAGGTGTTTAACCACATGGGGCAGTCCAACGCTTAATAAGTGACTATATTAATGCTTTGGGACTCTGTATAACGCTGCATATACTAAATGAGCATTGTGCCTCTAATAGTTTGGCTGTAACGGACATTTTTGGAATATTAGGTGTTCAGCCACATGGGGCAGTCCAACGCTTAATAAGTGACTATATTAATGCTTTGGGACTCTGTATAACGCTGCATATACTAAATGAGCATTGTGCCTCTAATAGTTTGGCTGTAACGGACATTTTTGGAATATTAGGTGTTCAGCCACATGGGGCAGTCCAACGCTTAATAAGTGACTATATTAATGCTTTGGGCCTTTATATAACGCTGCATATGCAAAATGAGCACTGTGCCTCTAATAGTTTGGCTGTAACGGACATTTTTGGAATATTAGGTGTTCAGCCACATGGGGCAGTCCAACGCTTAATAAGTGACTATATTAATGCTTTGGGCCTTTATATAACGCTGCATATGCAAAATGAGCACTGTGCCTCTAATAGTTTGGCTGTAACGGACACTTTTGGAATATTTGGTGTACAACCACATGGGGCAGTCCAACGCTTAATAAGTGACTATATTAATGCTTTGGGCCTCTGTATAACGCTGCGTATACGATATGAACTTTGTGCCTCTAATAGTTTGGCTGTAACGGACACTTTTGGAATATTAGGTGTTTAACCACATGGGGCAGTCCAACGCTTAATAAGTGACTATATTAATGCTTTGGGCCTCTGTAAAACGTTGCATATTCGATAGGAACTTTGTGCTTCTAATAGTTTGGCTGTAACGGACACTTTTGGAATATTAGGTGTTCAACCACATGGGGCAGTCCAATGCTTAATAAGTGACTATATTAATGCTTTGGGCCTCTGTATAACGCTGCATATACGATATGAACTTTGTGCCTCTAATAGTACGGCTATAACGGACACTTTTGGAATATTAGGTGTTTAACCACATGGGGCAGTCCAACGCTTAATAAGTGACTATATTAATGCTTTGGACCTCTTTAAAACGCTGCATATACGATATGAACTTTGTGCCTCTAATAGTATGGCTGTAACGGACACTTTTGGAATATTAGGTGTTTAACCACATGGGGCAGTCGAACGCTTAATAAGTGACTATATTAATGCTTTGGGCCTCTGTAAAACGTTGCATATTCGATAGGAACCTAGTGCTTCTAATAGTTTGGCTGTAACGGACACTTTTGGAATATTAGGTGTTCAACCACATGGGGTTGTCGATCGCTTTATATGTGGTTATAGTAATGCTTTGGGACTCTGTATAACGCTGCATATACAAAATGAGCACTGTGCCTCTAATAGTATGGCTGTAACGGACACTTTTGGAATATTAGGTGTTTAACCACATGGGGCAGTCCAACGCTTAATAAGTGACTATATTAATGCTTTGGGCCTCTGTAAAACGCTGCATATACAGTATGAACTCTGTGCCTTTTATAGTTAGGCTGTAACTAACATTTTTGGAATATTAGGAGTTCAACAACATGGGGTTGTCGATCGCTTTATATGTGGTTATAGTAATGCTTTGGGACTCTGTATAACGCTGCATATACGATATGAACGTTGTGCCACTAATAGAACGGCTGTAACGGACACTTTTGGAATATTAGGTGTTCAGCCACATGGGGCAGTCCAACGCTTAATAAGTGACTATATTAATGCTTTGGGTCTCTGTATAACGCTGCATATACGATATGAACTTTGTGCCACTATTAGAACGGCTGTAACGGACACTTTTGGAATATTAGGTGTTCAGCCACATGGGGCAGTCCAACGCTTAATAAGTGACTATATTAATGCTTTGGGTCTCTGTATAACGCTGCATATACGATATGAACTTTGTGCCACTAATAGAACGGCTGTAACGGACACTTTTGGAATATTAGGTGTTCAGCCACATGGGGCAGTCCAACGCTTAATAAGTGACTATATTAATGCTTTGGGTCTCTGTATAACGCTGCATATACGATATGAACTTTGTGCCTCTAATAGTTTGGCTGTAACGGACATTTTTGGAATATTAGGTGTTCAGCCACATGGGGCAGTCCAACGCTTAATAAGTGACTATATTAATGCTGTGGACCTCTTTAAAACGCTGCATATACGATATGAACTTTGTGCCTCTAATAGTATGGCTGTAACGGACACTTTTGAATATTAGGTGTTTAACCACATGGGGCAGTCCAACGCTTAATAAGTGACTATATTAATGCTTTGGGCCTCTGTAAAACGTTGCATATTCGATATGAATTTTGTGCCTCTAATAGTTTGGCTGTAACGGACACTTTTGGAATATTAGGTGTTTAACCACATGGAGCAGTCCAACGCTTAATAAGTGACTATATTAATGCTTTGGGCCTCTGTAAAACGCTGCATATTCGATATGAACTTTGTGCCTCTAATAGTTTGGCTGTAACGGACACTTTTGGAATATTAGGTGTTTAACCACATGGGGCAGTCCAACGCTTAATAAGTGACTATATTAATGCTTTGGGCCTCTGTAAAACGTTGCATATTCGATATGAATTTTGTGCCTCTAATAGTTTGGCTGTAACGGACACTTTTGGAATATTAGGTGTTTAACCACATGGAGCAGTCCAACGCTTAATAAGTGACTATATTAATGCTTTGGGACTCTGTATAACGCTGCATATACTAAATGAGCATTGTGCCTCTAATAGTTTGGCTGTAACGGACATTTTTGGAATATTAGGTGTTCAGCCACATGGGGCAGTCCAACGCTTAATAAGTGACTATATTAATACTTTGGGACTCTGTATAACGCTGCATATACTAAATGAGCATTGTGCCTCTAATAGTTTGGCTGTAACGGACATTTTTGGAATATTAGGTGTTCAGCCACATGGGGCAGTCCAACGCTTAATAAGTGACTATATTAATGCTTTGGGACTCTGTATAACGCTGCATATACTAAATGAGCATTGTGCCTCTAATAGTTTGGCTGTAACGGACATTTTTGGAATATTAGGTGTTCAGCCACATGGGGCAGTCCAACGCTTAATAAGTGACTATATTAATGCTTTGGGACTCTGTATAACGCTGCATATACTAAATGAGCATTGTGCCTCTAATAGTTTGGCTGTAACGGACATTTTTGGAATATTAGGTGTTCAGCCACATGGGGCAGTCCAACGCTTAATAAGTGACTATATTAATGCTTTGGGCCTCTGTAAAACGCTGCATATACAGTATGAACTCTGTGCTTTTTATAGTTAGGCTGTAACTAACATTTTTGGAATATTAGGAGTTCAACAACATGGGGTTGTCGATCGCTTTATATGTAGTTATAGTAATGCTTTGGGACTCTGTATAACGCTGCATATACAAAATGAGCACTGTGCCTCTAATAGTTTGGCTGTAACGGACACATTTGGAATATTAGGTGTTCAACCACATGGGGCAGTCCAACGCTTAATAAGTGACTATATTAATGCTTTGGGCCTCTGTATAACGCTGCATATACGATATGAACTTTGTGCCTCTAATAGTTTGGCTGTAACGGACACTTTTGGAATATTAGGTGTTCAACCACATGGGGCAGTCCAACGTTTAATAAGTGACTATATTAATGCTATGTGCCTCTGTAAAACGCTGCATATTCGATATGAACTTTGTGCCTCTAATAGTTTGGCTGTAACGGACACTTTTGGAATATTAGGTGTTCAGCCACATGGGGCAGTCCAACGCTTAATAAGTGACTATATTAATGCTTTGGGACTCTGTATAACGCTGCATATACTAAATGAGCATTGTGCCTCTAATAGTTTGGCTGTAACGGACATTTTTGGAATATTAGGTGTTCAGCCACATGGGGCAGTCCAACGCTTAATAAGTGACTATATTAATGCTATGTGCCTCTGTAAAACGCTGCATATTCGATATGAATTTTGTGCCTCTAATAGTTTGGCTGTAACGGACACTTTTGGGATATTAGGTGTTTAACCACATGGAGCAGTCCAACGCTTAATAAGTGACTATATTAATGCTTTGGGCCTCTGTAAAACGTTGCATATTCGATATGAATTTTGTGCCTCTAATAGTTTGACTGTAACGGACACTTTTGGAATATTAGGTATTTAACCACATGGAGCAGACCAACGCTTAATAAGTGACTATATTAATGCTTTGGGCCTCTGTAAAACGTTGCATATTCGATAGGAACTTTGTGCTTCTAATAGTTTGGCTGTAACGGACACTTTTGGAATATTAGGTGTTCAACCACATGGGGTAGTCCAATGCTTAATAAGTGACTATATTAATGCTTTGGGCCTCTGTATAACGCTGCATATACGATATGAACTTTGTGCCTCTAATAGTTTGGCTGTAACGGACATTTTTGGAATATTAGGTGTTCAGCCACATGGGGCAGTCCAACGCTTAATAAGTGACTATATTAATGCTGTGGACCTCTTTAAAACGCTGCATATACGATATGAACTTTGTGCCTCTAATAGTATGGCTGTAACGGACACTTTTGGAATATTAGGTGTTTAACCACATGGGGCAGTCCAACGCTTAATAAGTGACTATATTAATGCTTTGGGCCTCTGTAAAACGTTGCATATTCGATATGAATTTTGTGCCTCTAATAGTTTGGCTGTAACGGACACTTTTGGAATATTAGGTGTTTAACCACATGGAGCAGTCCAACGCTTAATAAGTGACTATATTAATGCTTTGGGCCTCTGTAAAACGCTGCATATTCGATATGAACTTTGTGCCTCTAATAGTTTGGCTGTAACGGACACTTTTGGAATATTAGGTGTTTAACCACATGGGGCAGTCCAACGCTTAATAAGTGACTATATTAATGCTTTGGGCCTCTATAAAACGTTGCATATTCGATATGAATTTTGTGCCTCTAATAGTTTGGCTGTAACGGACACTTTTGGAATATTAGGTGTTTAACCACATGGAGCAGTCCAACGCTTAATAAGTGACTATATTAATGCTTTGGGACTCTGTATAACGCTGCATATACTAAATGAGCATTGTGCCTCTAATAGTTTGGCTGTAACGGACATTTTTGGAATATTAGGTGTTCAGCCACATGGGGCAGTCCAACGCTTAATAAGTGACTATATTAATGCTTTGGGACTCTGTATAACGCTGCATATACTAAATGAGCATTGTGCCTCTAATAGTTTGGCTGTAACGGACATTTTTGTAATATTAGGTGTTCAGCCACATGGGGCAGTCCAACGCTTAATAAGTGACTATATTAATGCTTTGGGACTCTGTATAACGCTGCATATACTAAATGAGCATTGTGCCTCTAATAGTTTGGCTGTAACGGACATTTTTGGAATATTAGGTGTTCAGCCACATGGGGCAGTCCAACGCTTAATAAGTGACTATATTAATGCTTTGGGACTCTGTATAACGCTGCATATACTAAATGAGCATTGTGCCTCTAATAGTTTGGCTGTAACGGACATTTTTGGAATATTAGGTGTTCAGCCACATGGGGCAGTCCAACGCTTAATAAGTGACTATATTAATGCTTTGGACCTCTTTAAAACGTTGCATATACGATATGAACTTTGTGCCTCTAATAGTATGGCTGTAACGGACACTTTTGGAATATTAGGTGTTTAACCACATGGGGCAGTCCAACGCTTAATAAGTGACTATATTAATGCTTTGGGCCTCTGTAAAACGTTGCATATTCGATATGAATTTTGTGCCTCTAATAGTTTGGCTGTAACGGACACTTTTGGAATATTAGGTGTTTAACCACATGGAGCAGTCCAACGCTTAATAAGTGACTATATTAATGCTTTGGGCCTCTGTAAAACGCTGCATATTCGATATGAACTTTGTGCCTCTAATAGTTTGGCTGTAACGGACACTTTTGGAATATTAGGTGTTCAACCACATGGGGCAGTCCAATGCTTAATAAGTGACTATATTAATGCTTTGGGCCTCTGTAAAACGCTGCATATTCGATATGAACTTTGTGCCTCTAATAGTTTGGCTGTAACGGACACTTTTGGAATATTAGGTGTTCAACCACATGGGGCAATCCAATGCTTAATAAGTGACTATATTAATGCTTTGGGCCTCTGTATAACGCTGCATATACGATATGAACTTTGTGCCTCTAATAGTACGGCTATAACGGACTCTTTTGGAATATTAGGTGTTTAACCACATGGGGCAGTCCAACGCTTAATAAGTGACTATATTAATGCTTTGGGCCTCTGTAAAACGCTGCATATACAGTATGAACTCTGTGCTTTTTATAGTTAGGCTGTAACTAACATTTTTGGAATATTAGGAGTTCAACAACATGGGGTTGTCGATCGCTTTATATGTAGTTATAGTAATGCTTTGGGACTCTGTATAACGCTGCATATACAAAATGAGCACTGTGCCTCTAATAGTTTGGCTGTAACGGACACATTTGGAATATTAGGTGTTCAACCACATGGGGCAGTCCAACGCTTAATAAGTGACTATATTAATGCTTTGGGCCTCTGTATAACGCTGCATATACGATATGAACTTTGTGCCTCTAATAGTTTGGCTGTAACGGACACTTTTGGAATATTAGGTGTTCAACCACATGGGGCAGTCCAACGTTTAATAAGTGACTATATTAATGCTATGTGCCTCTGTAAAACGCTGCATATTCGATATGAACTTTGTGCCTCTAATAGTTTGGCTGTAACGGACACTTTTGGAATATTAGGTGTTCAGCCACATGGGGCAGTCCAACGCTTAATAAGTGACTATATTAATGCTTTGGGACTCTGTATAACGCTGCATATACTAAATGAGCATTGTGCCTCTAATAGTTTGGCTGTAACGGACATTTTTGGAATATTAGGTGTTCAGCCACATGGGGCAGTCCAACGCTTAATAAGTGACTATATTAATGCTATGTGCCTCTGTAAAACGCTGCATATTCGATATGAATTTTGTGCCTCTAATAGTTTGGCTGTAACGGACACTTTTGGGTTATTAGGTGTTTAACCACATGGAGCAGTCCAACGCTTAATAAGTGACTATATTAATGCTTTGGGCCTCTGTAAAACGTTGCATATTCGATATGAATTTTGTGCCTCTAATAGTTTGACTGTAACGGACACTTTTGGAATATTAGGTATTTAACCACATGGAGCAGACCAACGCTTAATAAGTGACTATATTAATGCTTTGGGCCTCTGTAAAACGTTGCATATTCGATAGGAACTTTGTGCTTCTAATAGTTTGGCTGTAACGGACACTTTTGGAATATTAGGTGTTCAACCACATGGGGTAGTCCAATGCTTAATAAGTGACTATATTAATGCTTTGGGCCTCTGTATAACGCTGCATATACGATATGAACTTTGTGCCTCTAATAGTACGGCTATAACGGACACTTTTGGAATATTAGGTGTTTAACCACATGGGGCAGTCCAACGCTTAATAAGTGACTATATTAATGCTTTGGGCCTCTGTATAACGCTGCATATACGATATGAACTTTGTGCCACAAATAGAACGGCTGTAACGGACACTTTTGGAATATTAGGTGTTCAGCCACATGGGGCAGTCCAACGCTTAATAAGTGACTATATTAATGCTTTGGGACTCTGTATAACGCTGCATATACTAAATGAGCATTGTGCCTCTAATAGTTTGGCTGTAACGGACATTTTTGGAATATTAGGTGTTCAGCCACATGGGGCAGTCCAACGCTTAATAAGTGACTATATTAATGCTTTGGGACTCTGTATAACGCTGCATATACTAAATGAGCATTGTGCCTCTAATAGTTTGGCTGTAACGGACATTTTTGGAATATTAGGTGTTCAGCCACATGGGGCAGTCCAACGCTTAATAAGTGACTATATTAATGCTTTGGGACTCTGTATAACGCTGCATATACTAAATGAGCATTGTGCCTCTAATAGTTTGGCTGTAACGGACATTTTTGGAATATTAGGTGTTCAGCCACATGGTTCAGTCCAACGCTTAATAAGTGACTATATTAATGCTTTGGGCCTCTATATAACGGTGCATATGCAAAACGAGCACTGTGCCTCTAATAGTTTGGCTGTAACGGACATTTTTGGAATATTAGGTGTTCAGCCACATGGGGCAGTCCAACGCTTAATAAGTGACTATATTAATGCTATGTGCCTCTGTAAAACGCTGCATATTCGATATGAACTTTGTGCCTCTAATAGTTAGGCTGTAACGGACACTTTTGGAATATTAGGTGTTCAACCACATGGGGCAGTCCAACGCTAAATAAGTGACTATATTTATGCTTTGGGCCTCTGTAAAACGTTGCATATTCGATATGAATTTTGTGCCTCTAATAGTTTGGCTGTAACGGACACTTTTGGAATATTAGGTGTTCATCCACATGGGGCAGTCCAACGCTTAATAAGTGACTATATTAATGCTATGTGCCTCTGTAAAACGTTGCATATTCGATATGAATTTTGTGCCTCTAATAGTTTGGCTGTAACGGACACTTTTGGGATATTAGGTGTTTAACCACATGGAGCAGTCCAACGCTTAATAAGTGACTATATTAATGCTTTGGGTCTCTGTAAAACGTTGCATATTCGATATGAATTTTGTGCCTCTAATAGTTTGACTGTAACGGACACTTTTGGAATATTAGGTATTTAACCACATGGAGCAGTCCAACGCTTAATAAGTGACTATATTAATGCTTTGGGCCTCTGTAAAACGCTGCATATTCGATATGAACTTTGTGCCTCTAATAGTTTGGCTGTAACGGACACTTTTGGAATATTTGGTGTTCAACCACATGGGGCAGTCCAACGCTTAATAAGTGACTATATTAATGCTTTGGGCCTCTGTATAACGCTGCATATACGATATGAACTTTGTGCCTCTAATAGTTTGGCTGTAACGGACACATTTGGAATATTAGGTGTTTAACCACATGGGGCAGTCCAACGCTTAATAAGTGACTATATTAATGCTTTGGGCCTCTGTAAAACGTTGCATATTAGATAGGAACTTTGTGCTTCTAATAGTTTGGCTGTAACGGACACTTTTGGAATATTAGGTGTTCAACCACATGGGGCAGTCCAATGCTTAATAAGTGATTATATTAATGCCTTGGGCCTCTGTATAACGCTGCATATACGATATGAACTTTGTGCCTCTAATAGTACGGCTATAACGGACACTTTTGGAATATTAGGTGTTTAACCACATGGGGCAGTCCATCGCTTAATAAGTGACTATATTAATGCTTTGGGACTCTGTATAACGCTGCATATACTAAATGAGCATTGTGCCTCTAATAGTTTGGCTGTAACGGACATTTTTGGAATATTAGGTGCTCAGCCACATGGGGCAGTCCAACGCTTAATAAGTGACTATATTAATGCTTTGGGCCTCTATATAACGCTGCATATGCAAAATGAGCACTGTGCCTCTAATAGTTTGGCTGTAACGGACATTTTTGGAATATTAGGTGTTCAGCCACATGGGGCAGTCCAACGCTTAATAAGTGACTATATTAATGCTTTGGACCTCTTTAAAACGTTGCATATTCGATATGAATTTTGTGCCTCTAATAGTTTGGCTTTAACGGACACTTTGGGAATATTAGGTGTTTAACCACATGGAGCAGTCCAACGCTTAATAAGTGACTATATTAATGCTTTGGGCCTCTGTAAAACGCTGCATATTCGATATGAACTTTGTGCCTCTAATAGTTTGGCTGTAACGGACACTTTTAGAATATTTGGTGTACAACCACATGGGGCAGTCCAACGCTTAATAAGTGACTATATTAATGCTTTATGAGTCTGTAAAACGCTGCATATACTAAATGAGCATTGTGCCTTTAATAGTTTGGCTGTAACGGACATTTTTGGAATATTAGGTGTTCAGCCACATGGGGCAGTCCAACGCTTAATAAGTGACTATATTAATGCTTTGGGCCTCTATATAACGTTGCATATGCAAAATGAGCACTGTGCCTCTAATAGTTTGGCTGTAACGGACATTTTTGGAATATTAGGTGTTCAGCCACATGGGGCAGTCCAACGCTTAATAAGTGACTATATTAATGCTTTGGGCCTCTATATAACGCTGCATATGCAAAATGAGCACTGTGCCTCTAATAGTTTGGCTGTAACGGACATTTTTGGAATATTAGGTGTTCAGCCACATGGGGCAGTCCAACGCTTAATAAGTGACTATATTAATGCTTTGGACCTCTTTAAAACGCTGCATATACGATATGAACTTTGTGCCTCTAATAATTTGGCAGTAACGGACACTTTTGGAATATTAGGTGTTCAACCACATGGGGCAGTCCAACGCTTAATAAGTGACTATTTTAATGCTTTGTTCCTCTGTATAACGCTGCATATACGATATGAACTTTGTGCCTCTAATAGTATGGCTGTAACGGACACTTTTGGAATATTAGGTGTTTAACCACATGGGGCAGTCCAACGCTTAATAAGTGACTATATTAATGCTTTGGGACTCTGTATAACGCTGCATATACAGTATGAACTCTGTGCCTTTTATAGTTAGGCTGTAACTGACATTTTTGGAATGTTAGGAGTTCAACAACATGGGGTTGTCGATCGCTTTATATGTGGTTATAGTAATGCTTTGGGACTCTGTATAACGCTGCATATACAAAATGAGCACTGTGCCTCTAATAGTTTGGCTGTAACGGACACTTTTGGAATATTAGGTGTTCAACCACATGGGGCAGTCCAACGCTTAATAAGTGACTATATTAATGCTATGTGCCTCTGTAAAACGCTGCATATTCGATATGAACTTTGTGCCTCTAATAGTTAGGCTGTAACGGACACTTTTGGAATATTAGGTGTTCAACCACATGGGGCAGTCCAACGCTTAATAAGTGACTATATTTATGCTTTGGGCCTCTGTAAAACGTTGCATATTCGATATGAATTTTGTGCCTCTAATAGTTTGGCTGTAACGGACACTTTTGGAATATTAGGTGTTCATCCACATGGGGCAGTCCAACGCTTAATTAGTGACTATATTAATGCTATGTGCCTCTGTAAAACGTTGCATATTCGATATGAATTTTGTGCCTCTAATAGTTTGGCTGTAACGGACACTTTTGGGATATTAGGTGTTTAACCACATGGAGCAGTCCAACGCTTAATAAGTGACTATATTAATGCTTTGGGCCTCTGTAAAACGTTGCATATTCGATATGAATTTTGTGCCTCTAATAGTTTGACTGTAACGGACACTTTTGGAATATTAGGTATTTAACCACATGGAGC
The DNA here is from genome assembly GCA_963930825.1 of Silvanus unidentatus. Classification (NCBI taxonomy): domain Eukaryota; kingdom Metazoa; phylum Arthropoda; class Insecta; order Coleoptera; family Silvanidae; genus Silvanus; species Silvanus unidentatus. The sequence continues at coordinate 54,374 of CAWVOD010000056.1, read as the reverse complement.
AGTCCAACGCTTAATAAGTGACTATATTAATGCTTTGGGCCTCTGTAAAACGCTGCATATTCGATATGAACATTGTGCCTCTAATAGTTTGGCTGTAACGGACACTTTTGGAATATTAGGTGTTTAACCACATGGAGCAGTAAAGCGCTTAATAAGTGACTATATTAATGCTTTGGGTCTCTGTAAAACGCTGCATATTCGATATGAACTTTGTGCCTCTAATAGTTCGGCAGTAACGGACACTTTTGGAATATTAGGTGTTCAACCACATGGGGCAGTCCAACGCTTAATAAGTGACTATTTTAATGCCTTGGGCCTCTGTATAACGCTGCATATACGATATGAACTTTGTGCCTCTTATAGTATGGCTGTAACGGACACTTTTGGAATATTAGGTGTTTAACCACATGGGGCAGTCCAACGCTTAATAAGTGACTATATTAATGCTTTGGGACTCTGTATAACGCTGCATATACAAAATCAGCACTGTGCCTTTAATAGTTTGGCTGTAACGGACATTTTTGGAATATTAGGTGTTTAGCCACATGGGGCAGTCCAACGCTTAATAAGTGACTATATTAATGCTTTGGGCCTCTGTAAAACGCTGCATATTCGATATGAACTTTGTGCCTCTAATAGTTTATCTGTAACGGACATTTTTGGAATATTAGGTGTTCAACCACATGGGGCAGTCCAACGCTTAATAAGTGACTATATTAATGCTTTGGGCCTCTGTATAACGCTGCATATACGATATGAACTTTGTGCCTCTAATAGTATGGCTGTAACGGACACTTTTGGAATATTAGGTGTTTAACCACAAGGGGCAGTCCAACGCTTAATAAGTGACTATATTAATGCTTTGGGCCTCTGTATAACGCTGCATATACGATATGAACTTTGTGCCTCTAATAGTTTGGCTGTAACGGACACTTTTGGAATATTAGGTGTTCAACCACATGGGGCAGTCCAACGCTTAATATGTGGTTAAAGTAATGCTTTGGGACTCTGTATAACGCTGCATATACAGTATGAACTCTGTGCATTTTATAGTTAGGCTGTAACTGACATTTTTGGAATATTAGGTGTTCAACAAAATGGGGTTGTCGATCGCTTAATATGTGGTTATTGTAATGCTTTGGGACTCTGTATAACGCTGCATATACAAAATGAGCACTGTGCCTCTAATTGTTTGGCTGTAACGGACATTTTTGGAATATTAGGTGTTCAACCACATGGGGCAGTCCAACGCTTAATAAGTGACTATATTAATGCTTTGGGCCTCTGTAAAACGCTGCATATTCGATATGAACTTTGTGCCTCTAATAGTTTAGCTGTAACGGACGTTTTTGGAATATTAGGTGGTTAACCACATTGGGCAGTCCAACGCTTAATAAGTGACTATATTAATGCTTTGGGCCTCTGTAAAACGCCGCATATTCGATATGAGCTTTATGCCTCTAATAGTTTGGCTGTAACGGACACATTTGGAATATTAGGTGATTAACCACATGGAGCAGTCCAACGCTTAATAAGTGACTATATTAATGCTTTGTGCCTCTGTAAAACGTTGCATATTCGATATGAACTTTGTGCCTCTAATAGTTTGGCTGTAACGGACACTTTTGGAATATTAGGTGGTTAACCACATGGGGCAGTAAAGCGCTTAATAAGTGACTATATTAATGCTTTGGGTCTCTGTAAAACGCTGCATATTCGATATGAACTTTGTGCCTCTAATAGTTCGGCAGTAACGGACACTTTTGGAATATTAGGTGTTCAACCACATGGGGCAGTCCAACGCTTAATAAGTGACTATTTTAATGCCTTGGGCCTCTGTATAACGCTGCATATACGATATGAACTTTGTGCCTCTTATAGTATGGCTGTAACGGACACTTTTGGAATATTAGGTGTTTAACCACATGGGGCAGTCCAACGCTTAATAAGTGACTATATTAATGCTTTGGGACTCTGTATAACGCTGCATATACAAAATCAGCACTGTGCCTTTAATAGTTTGGCTGTAACGGACATTTTTGGAATATTAGGTGTTTAGCCACATGGGGCAGTCCAACGCTTAATAAGTGACTATATTAATGCTTTGGGCCTCTGTAAAACGCTGCATATTCGATATGAACTTTGTGCCTCTAATAGTTTATCTGTAACGGACATTTTTGGAATATTAGGTGTTCAACCACATGGGGCAGTCCAACGCTTAATAAGTGACTATATTAATGCTTTGGGCCTCTGTATAACGCTGCATATACGATATGAACTTTGTGCCTCTAATAGTATGGCTGTAACGGACACTTTTGGAATATTAGGTGTTTAACCACAAGGGGCAGTCCAACGCTTAATAAGTGACTATATTAATGCTTTGGGCCTCTGTATAACGCTGCATATACGATATGAACTTTGTGCCTCTAATAGTTTGGCTGTAACGGACACTTTTGGAATATTAGGTGTTCAACCACATGGGGCAGTCCAACGCTTAATATGTGGTTAAAGTAATGCTTTGGGACTCTGTATAACGCTGCATATACAGTATGAACTCTGTGCATTTTATAGTTAGGCTGTAACTGACATTTTTGGAATATTAGGTGTTCAACAAAATGGGGTTGTCGATCGCTTAATATGTGGTTATTGTAATGCTTTGGGACTCTGTATAACGCTGCATATACAAAATGAGCACTGTGCCTCTAATTGTTTGGCTGTAACGGACATTTTTGGAATATTAGGTGTTCAACCACATGGGGCAGTCCAACGCTTAATAAGTGACTATATTAATGCTTTGGGCCTCTGTAAAACGCTGCATATTCGATATGAACTTTGTGCCTCTAATAGTTTAGCTGTAACGGACGTTTTTGGAATATTAGGTGGTTAACCACATTGGGCAGTCCAACGCTTAATAAGTGACTATATTAATGCTTTGGGCCTCTGTAAAACGCCGCATATTCGATATGAGCTTTATGCCTCTAATAGTTTGGCTGTAACGGACACATTTGGAATATTAGGTGATTAACCACATGGAGCAGTCCAACGCTTAATAAGTGACTATATTAATGCTTTGTGCCTCTGTAAAACGTTGCATATTCGATATGAACTTTGTGCCTCTAATAGTTTGGCTGTAACGGACACTTTTGGAATATTAGGTGGTTAACCACATGGGGCAGTCCAACGCTTAATAAGTGACTATATTAATGCTTTGGGCCTCTGTAAAACGCAGCTTATACAAAATGAACTCTGTGCCCCTGAGTTTGGCTGTAACGGACACTTTTGGAATATTAGGTGTTTAACCACATGGAGCAGTTCAACGCTTAATAAGTGACTATATTAATGCTTTGTGCCTCTGTAAAACGTTGCATATTCGATATGAACATTGTGCTTCTAATAGTTTGGCTGTAACGGACACTTTTGGAATATTAGATGTTCAACCACATGGGGCAGTCCAACGCTTAATATGTGGTTAAAGTAATGCTTTGGGACTCTGTATAACGCTGCATATACAGTATGAACTCTGTGCTTTTTATAGTAAGGCTGTAACTGACATTTTTGGAATATTAGGTGTTCAACAAAATGGGGTTGTCGATCGCTTAATATGTGGTTATAGTAATGCTTTGGGACTCTGTATAACGCTGCATATACAAAATGAGCACTGTGCCTCTAATAGTTTGGCTATAACGGACATTTTTGGAATATTAGGTGTTTAGCCACATGGGGCAGTCCAACGCTTAATTAGTGACTATATTATTGCTTTGGGCCTCTGTAAAACGCTGCATATTCGATATGAACTTTGTGCCTCTAATAGTTTAGCTGTAACGGACATTTTTGGAATATTAGGTGTTCAACCACATGGGGCAGTCCAACGCTTAATAAGTGACTATATTAATGCTTTGGGCCTCTGTAAAACGCTGCATATTCGATATGATCTTTGTGCCTCAAATAGTTTGGCTGTAACGGACACATTTGGAATATTAGGTGTTTAACCACATAGGGCAGTCCAACGCTTAATAAGTAACTATATTAATGCTTTGGGCCTCTGTGTAACGCAGCTTATACAAAATGAACTCTGTGCCCCTAAGAGTTTGGCTGTAACGGACACTTTTGGAATATTAGGTGTTCAACCACATGGGGCAGTCCAACGCTTAATAAGTGACTATATTAATGCTTTGTGCCTCTGTAAAACGTTGCATATTCGATATGAACCATGTGCCTCTAATAGTTTGGCTGTAACGGACACTTTTGGAATATTAGGTGTTTAACCACATGGGGCAGTCCAACGCTTAATAAGTGACTATATTAATGCCTTGGGCCTCTGTATAACGCTGCATATACGATATGAACTTTGTGCCTCTAATAGTTTGGCTGTAACGGACACTTTTGGAATATTAGGTGTTCAACCACATGGGGCAGTCCAACGCTTAATAAGTGACTATATTAATGCTTTGGGCCTCTGTATAACGCTGCATATACATAATGAGCACTGTGCCTCTAATAGTTTGGCAATAACGGTCATTTTTGGAATATTAGGTGTTCAGCCACATGGGGCAGTCCAACCCTTAATAAGTGACTATATTAATGCTTTGTGCCTCTGTAAAACGTTGCATATTCGATATGAACTATGTGCTTCTAATAGTTTGGCTGTAACGGACACTTTTGGAATATTAGGTGTTTAACTACATGGGGCAGTCCAACGCTTAATATGTGGTTAAAGTAATGCTTTGGGACTCTGTATAACGCTGCATATACATAATGAGCACTGTGCCTCTAATAGTTTGGCTATAACGGACATTTTTGGAATATTAGATGTTCAACCACATGGGGCAGTCCAACGCTTAATAAGTAACTATATTAATGCTTTGGGCCTCTGTATAACGCAGCTTATACAAAATGAACTCTGTGCCCCTAAGAGTTTGGCTGTAACGGACACTTTTGGAATATTAGGTGTTCAGCCACATGGGGCAGTCCAACCCTTAATTAGTGACTATATTAATGCTTTGGGCCTCTGTAAAACGCTGCATATTCGATATGAACTTTGTGTCTCTAATAGTTTAGCTGTAACGGACATTTTTGGAATATTAGGTGTTCAACCAAATGGGGCAGTCCAACGCTTAATAAGTGACTATATTAATGCTTTGGGCCTCTGTATAACGCAGCCTATACAAAATGAACTCTGTGCCCCTAAGAGTTTGGCTGTAACGGACACTTTTGGAATATTAGGTGTTCAACCACATGGGGCAGTCCAGCGCTTAATAAGTGACTATATTAATGCTTTGTGCCTCTGTAAAACGTTGCATATTCGATATGAACTATGTGCCTCTAATAGTTTGGCTGTAACGGACACTTTTGGAATATTAGGTGTTTAACTACATGGGGCAGTCCAACGCTTAATATGTGGTTAAAGTAATGCTTTGGGACTCTGTATAACGCTGCATATACAGTATGAACCCTGTGCCTCTTATGGTTTGGCTGTAACTGACACTTTTGGAATATTATGTGTTCAAACACATGTTGCAGTCCAATGCTTAATATTTGATTATATTAATGCTTTGGGACTCTGTATAACGCTGCATATTCAGTATGAACTCTGTGCCTTTTATAGTTAGGCTCTAACTGACATTTTTGAAACATTAGGTGTTCAACAACATGGGGTTGTCGATCGCTTAATATGTGGTTATAGTAATGCTTTGGGACTCTGAATAACGCTGCATATACAAAATGAGCACTGTGTCTCTAATAGTTTGGCTAGAACGGACATTTTTGGAATATTAGGTGTTCAGCCACATGGGGCAGTCCAACCCTTAATTAGTGACTATATTAATGCTTTGGGCCTCTGTAAAACGCTGCATATTCGATATTAACTTTGTGCCTCTAATAGTTTAGCTGTAACGGACATTTTTGGAATATTACCCAGGCTGCACGCTGACGTGATTTTTTGGTGATTATTTAGTCATATTTGGTCGGCGACGTCGTCGACTAACTTTAGACGTCATAATCACGTACATTTTGGTCACTAAATTTCAACGTCTTTTAATAGACGTCAAAATGACGCATAATTTTGGTTTAAATTAGAACGTCATAGAAAATGTCGTCAATATCACGTACATTTTTATCACTAAATTTCAACGTCTTTTAATAGACGTCAATATGACGGATGTTTTTGGTATAAATTAGGACGTTAGAAAAAATGTCGTGACTATCACGAACATTTTTGTCACTAAATTTTGACGGCTTTTAACAGACGTCGATATTACGAATTTTTTTGGTATAAATTAGGACGTAAAAAAAATTTCGTCACTATCACGAACATTTTTGTCACTAAATTTTTACGGCTTTTAACAGACGTCAATATGACGGATGTTGTTGGTATAAATTAGGACGTTAGAAAAAATGTCGTGACTATCACGAACATTTTTGTCACTAAATTTTGACGGCTTTTAACAGACGTCGATATTACGAATTTTTTTGGTATAAATTAGGACGTAAAAAAAATTTCGTCACTATCACGAACATTTTTGTCACTAAATTTTTACGGCATTTAACAGACGTCAATATGACGGATGTTTTTGGTATAAATTAGGACGTTAGAAAAAATGTCGTGACTATCACGAACATTTTTGTCACTAAATTTTGACGGCTTTTAACAGACGTCGATATTACGGATTTTTTTGGTATAAATTAGGACGTTAAAAAAATTTCGTCACTATCACGAACATTTTTGTCACTAAATTTTGACGGCTTTTAACAAGCGTCAATATGACGGGTGTTTTTGGTATAAATTAGGACGTCGATTAAAATGTCGTCAAAATCCCTAACTAATTTGGGATTCAATTTGACGACAATCTATTGACGTCTTTTAGACCTCTATTTGTGGTATGATATTAGTTATAAAATACTTCAAAATTTCTTAACATTTTATGTAACTAAATAATATGTAATTCTATAAACAGTTGTGCAGCGATTTTTTAAACTAAAATTGTTTTAAGAGCAATCATTAAAACAAATCTGATAAGCAAAATAATTTTTCAAAGTTATAATGCATTAATAAATGTATTGTTTATTGTATTCCTTTGCGCCCAAGGGACCTGAGTCTTAAAGTCTCTGAAAATCTCCAAAACGGACGTCAAATTAATGACCAATTTAAGACCATTTTACGACGGCTATGATATAATATGTTTAAATAATTAACCAATTTTTTTTGAATATTTATTGTCACACACTTGGAGTCTTACGAGCACGAATAGATAAGAAATTTACTTTTTAATTGGATTAAAATTTGTAGCTTATATTTAAAAAAAATAGAATACGTTGCCAGGTGGTAATAGCACAGTATAAGAGGAACGGCCTTGGAAGCAAGGGGTCCCGGGTTCGAACCCCCGGCCAAGAGACACTGAAATCAAAGAAGTGGATAATAGCAGGCAAAGTAAAGTATAAAGGTAAAAGTATCATAGAAAGTTATAGAATTGGTAAAAAAAAGTCAAAAATGCAACATTAAAATAATTAAAAACGCCTTTTTTGAACTTTTTAAGGTATATTTTATCACTAAACATGACGTTGTATCAACGTCATATTTGACGATAATATGACGACATAAAGTCGTTTTATATGTGACAATATACGTGATAGTAGAACGTCATTTTGACGTTACAAAATGACGTCGCTGGGCTGTGACATTTTCCCGTCATTTGAAGATCTTAATAACGTCATCATCTGACGTCATGTTTTTCCGAAACATGACGTCAAATTGACAGGAGTGTGCAGGCTGGGTAGGTGTTCAACCACATGGGGCAGTCCAACGCTTAATAAGTGACTATATTAATGCTTTGGGCCTCTGTAAAACGCTGCATATTCGATATGATCTTTGTGCCTCTAATTGTTTGGCTGTAACGGACACATTTGGAATAATAGGTGTTTAACTACATGGGGCAGTCCAACGCTTAATAAGTGACTATATTAATGCTTTGGGCCTCTGTATAACGAAACCGCGATGACCTATTTTTAACCGTTAAGAGATCGAGTAAAATGGAGAAGAGATATTTGAAAATGTGATATATAAACATTTTATTCGTTTGTACCTTTATCAACTCTTGAGAAAAGACTTATACGACTTATATTATGTAAAATGAGGTACTAAATCCTCTGGTGAAAACCGCGATGTCCTATCTTTAACCGTTTAGGAGATCGAGTAAAATGGAGAATAATAGATATTTGAAAATGTGATATATAAACATTTTATTCAGTTGTCAAAGAATGACGGCTGTCAAAAATTTCAACTGTCAAAAAATGACAGATGTCAAAAATGACAGATGTCAAAATTGACAGATGTCAAAAATGACAGACGTCAAGAATGACAGCTGTCAAAAAATGACAGATGTCAAAAAATGACAGATGTCAAGAATGACAGATGTCAAAAATGACAGATGTCAAAATTGACAGATGTCAAAAATGACAGACGTCAAGAATGACAGCTGTCAAAAAATGACAGATGTCAAGAATGACAGATGTCAAAAAATGACAGATGTCAAAAATGACAAATGTCAAGATTGACAGCTGTCAAAAAATGACAGATGTCAAGAGTGACAAATGTCAAGAATGACAGGTGTCAAAATTGACAGATGTCAAGAATGACAGATGTCAAAAAATAACAGATGTCAAGAATGACAGATGTCAAAAAATAACAGATGTCAAAAATGACAAATGTCAAGAATTACAGATGTCATGAGTGACAAATGTCAAGAATTACAGATGTCAAGAGTGACAGATGTCAAGAATAACAGATGTCAAAAATGACAGCTGTCAAAAAATCATAGATGTCAAGAATGACAGATGTCTAAAAATGACAGTTGTTATATAACTAATATTATATAAAATGGTATGCTAAAATGACTGATAACCGCCATGTCCTATCTTTAACCGTTTAGGAGATCGAGTAAAATGGAGAATAATAGATATTTGAAAATGTGGTATATAAACATTTTATTCGTTTGTACCTTGATCAACTCTTGAGGGTAGACTTATAGGACTTATTTTATGTAAAATGAGGTGCTAAATCCACTGGTAAAAACCGAGATGTCCTATCTTTAACCGTTTAGGAGATCGAGTAAAATTGAGAATAATAGATATTTGAAAATGTGATATATAAACATTTTATTCGTTTGTACCTTTATCAACTCTTGAGAGTAGACTTATAGGACTTATTTTATGTTAAATGAGGTGCTAAATCCACTGGTGAAAACCGCGATGTCCTATCTTTAACCGTTTAGGAGATCGAGTAAAATGGAGAATAATAGATATTTGACAATGTGATATATAAACATTTTATTCGTTTGTACCTTGATCAACTCTTGAGGGTAGACTTATAGGACTTATTTTATGTAAAATGAGGTGCTAAATCCACTGGTGAAAACCGCGATGTCCTATCTTTAACCGTTTAGGAGATCGAGTAAAATTGAGAATAATAGATATTTGAAAATGTGATATATAAAAATTTTATTCGTTTGTACCTTTATCAACTCTTGAGAGTAGACTTATAGGACTTATTTTATGTAAAATGAGGTGCTAAATCCACTGGTAAAAACCGCGATGTCCTATCTTTAACCGTTTAGGAGATCGAGTAAAATTGAGAATAATAGATATTTGAAAATGTAATATATAAAAATTTTATTCGTTTGTACCTTTATCAACTCTTGAGAGTAGACTTATAGGACTTATTTTATGTTAAATGAGGTGCTAAATCCACTGGTGAAAACCGCGATGTCCTATCTTTAACCGTTTAGGAGATCGAGTAAAATGGAAAATAATAGATATTTGACAATGTGATATATAAACATTTTATTCGTTTGTACCTTGATCAACTCTTGAGGGTAGACTTATAGGACTTATTTTATGTAAAATGAGGTGCTAAATCCACTGGTGAAAACCGCGATGTCCTATCTTTAACCGTTTAGGAGATCGAGTAAAATTGAGAATAATAGATATTTGAAAATGTGATATATAAAAATTTTATTCGTTTGTACCTCTATCAACTCTTGAGAGTAGACTTATAGGACTTATTTTATGTAAAATGAGGTGCTAAATCCACTGGTAAAAACCGCGATGTCCTATCTTTAACCGTTTAGGAGATCGAGTAAAATTGAGAATAATAGATATTTGAAAATGTAATATATAAAAATTTTATTCGTTTGTACCTTTATCAACTCTTGAGAGTAGACTTATAGGACTTATTTTATGTTAAATGAGGTGCTAAATCCACTGGTGAAAACCGCGATGTCCTATCTTTAACCGTTTAGGAGATCGAGTAAAATGGAGAATAATAGATATTTGAAAATGTGATATATAAACTTTTTATTCGTTTGTACCTTTACCAACTCTTGAGAGTAGACTTATAGGACTTATTTTATGTAGAATGAGGTGCTAAATCCACAGGTGAAAACCGCGATGTCCTATTTTTAACCGTTAAGAGATCGAGTAAAATGGGGAAGAGATATTTGAAAATGTGATATATAAACATTTTATACGTTTGTACCTTTATCAACTCTTGAGAAAAGACTAATAGGACTTATTTTATGTAAAATAAAGTGCTAAATCCACTGGTGAAAACCACGAGGTCCTATCTGTAACCGTTTAGGAGATCGAGTAAAATGGAGAATAATAGATATTTGAAAATGTGATATATAAACTTTTTATTCGTTTGTACCTTTACCAACTCTTGAGAGTAGACTTATAGGACTTATTTTATGTAGAATGAGGTGCTAAATCCACAGGTGAAAACCGCGATGTCCTATTTTTAACCGTTAAGAGATCGAGTAAAATGGAGAAGAGATATTTGAAAATGTGATATATAAACATTTTATTCGTTTGTACCTTTATCAACTCTTGAGAAAAGACTTATACGACTTATATTATGTAAAATGAGGTACTAAATCCTCTGGTGAAAACCGCGATGTCCTATCTTTAACCGTTTAGGAGATCGAGTAAAATGGAGAATATTAGATATTTGAAAATGTAATATATAAAAATTTTATTCGTTTGTACCTTTATCAACTCTTGAGAGTAGACTTATAGGACTTATTTTATGTTAAATGAGGTGCTAAATCCACTGGTGAAAACCGCGATGTCCTATCTTTAACCGTTTAGGAGATCGAGTAAAATGGAAAATAATAGATATTTGAAAATGTGATATATAAAAATTTTATTCGTTTGTACCTTTATCAACTCTTGAGAAAAGACTTATAGGACTTATTTTATGTAAAATGAGGTGCTAAATCTACTGGTGAAAACCGCGATGTCCTATCTTTAACCGTTTAGGAGATCGAGTAAAATGGAGAATAATATATATTTGAAAATGTGATATATAAACATTTTATTCGTTTTTACCTTTATCAACTCTTGAGAGTAGACTTATATTACTTATTTTATGTAAAATGAGGTGCTAAATCCACTGGTGAAAACCGCGATGTCCTATCTTTAACCGTTTAGGAGATCGAGTAAAATGGAGAATAATAGATATTTGAAAATGTGATATATAAACATTTTATTCAGTTGTCAAAGAATGACGGCTGTCAAAAATTTCAACTGTCAAAAAATGACAGATGTCAAAAATGACAGATGTCAAAATTGACAGACGTCAAGAATGACAGATGTCAAGAATGACATATGTCAAAAATGACAGATGTCAAAATTGACAGATGTCAAAAATGACAGACGTCAAGAATGACAGCTGTCAAAAAATGACAGATGTCAAGAATGACAGATGTCAAAAAATGACAGATGTCAAAAATGACAGATGTCAAAATTGACAGCTGTCAAAAAATGACAGATGTCAAGAGTGACAAATGTCAAGAATGACAGGTGTCAAAATTGACAGATGTCAAGAATGACAGATGTCAAAAAATAACAGATGTCAAAAATGACAAATGTCAAGAATTACAGATGTCATGAGTGACAAATGTCAAGAATTACAGATGTCAAGAGTGACAGATGTCAAGAATAACAGATGTCAAAAATGACAGCTGTCAAAAAATCATAGATGTCAAGAATGACAGATGTCTAAAAATGACAGTTGTTATATAACTAATATTATATAAAATGGTATGCTAAAATGACTGATAACCGCCATGTCCTATCTTTAACCGTTTAGGAGATCGAGTAAAATGGAGAATAATAGATATTTGAAAATGTGGTATATAAACATTTTATTCGTTTGTACCTTGATCAACTCTTGAGGGTAGACTTATAGGACTTATTTTATGTAAAATGAGGTGCTAAATCCACTGGTAAAAACCGAGATGTCCTATCTTTAACCGTTTAGGAGATCGAGTAAAATTGAGAATAATAGATATTTGAAAATGTGATATATAAACATTTTATTCGTTTGTACCTTTATCAACTCTTGAGAGTAGACTTATAGGACTTATTTTATGTTAAATGAGGTGCTAAATCCACTGGTGAAAACCGCGATGTCCTATCTTTAACCGTTTAGGAGATCGAGTAAAATGGAGAATAATAGATATTTGACAATGTGATATATAAACATTTTATTCGTTTGTACCTTGATCAACTCTTGAGGGTAGACTTATAGGACTTATTTTATGTAAAATGAGGTGCTAAATCCACTGGTGAAAACCGCGATGTCCTATCTTTAACCGTTTAGGAGATCGAGTAAAATTGAGAATAATAGATATTTGAAAATGTGATATATAAAAATTTTATTCGTTTGTACCTTTATCAACTCTTGAGAGTAGACTTATAGGACTTATTTTATGTAAAATGAGGTGCTAAATCCACTGGTAAAAACCGCGATGTCCTATCTTTAACCGTTTAGGAGATCGAGTAAAATTGAGAATAATAGATATTTGAAAATGTAATATATAAAAATTTTATTCGTTTGTACCTTTATCAACTCTTGAGAGTAGACTTATAGGACTTATTTTATGTTAAATGAGGTGCTAAATCCACTGGTGAAAACCGCGATGTCCTATCTTTAACCGTTTAGGAGATCGAGTAAAATGGAAAATAATAGATATTTGAAAATGTGATATATAAAAATTTTATTCGTTTGTACCTTTATCAACTCTTGAGAAAAGACTTATAGGACTTATTTTATGTAAAATGAGGTGCTAAATCTACTGGTGAAAACCGCGATGTCCTATCTTTAACCGTTTAGGAGATCGAGTAAAATGGAGAATAATATATATTTGAAAATGTGATATATAAACATTTTATTCGTTTTTACCTTTATCAACTCTTGAGAGTAGACTTATATTACTTATTTTATGTAAAATGAGGTGCTAAATCCACTGGTGAAAACCGCGATGTCCTATCTTTAACCGTTTAGGAGATCGAGTAAAATGGAGAATAATAGATATTTGAAAATGTGATATATAAACATTTTATTCAGTTGTCAAAGAATGACGGCTGTCAAAAATTTCAACTGTCAAAAAATGACAGATGTCAAAAATGACAGATGTCAAAAATGACAGACGTCAAGAATGACAGCTGTCAAAAAATGACAGATGTCAAAAAATGACAGATGTCAAGAATGACATATGTCAAAAATGACAGATGTCAAAATTGACAGATGTCAAAAATGACAGACGTCAAGAATGACAGCTGTCAAAAAATGACAGATGTCAAGAATGACAGATGTCAAAAAATGACAGATGTCAAAAATGACAAATGTCAAGATTGACAGCTGTCAAAAAATGACAGATGTCAAGAGTGACAAATGTCAAGAATGACAGGTGTCAAAATTGACAGATGTCAAGAATGACAGATGTCAAAAAATAACAGATGTCAAGAATGACAGATGTCAAAAAATAACAGATGTCAAAAATGACAAATGTCAAGAATTACAGATGTCATGAGTGACAAATGTCAAGAATTACAGATGTCAAGAGTGACAGATGTCAAGAATAACAGATGTCAAAAATGACAGCTGTCAAAAAATCATAGATGTCAAGAATGACAGATGTCTAAAAATGACAGTTGTTATATAACTAATATTATATAAAATGGTATGCTAAAATGACTGATAACCGCCATGTCCTATCTTTAACCGTTTAGGAGATCGAGTAAAATGGAGAATAATAGATATTTGAAAATGTGGTATATAAACATTTTATTCGTTTGTACCTTGATCAACTCTTGAGGGTAGACTTATAGGACTTATTTTATGTAAAATGAGGTGCTAAATCCACTGGTAAAAACCGAGATGTCCTATCTTTAACCGTTTAGGAGATCGAGTAAAATTGAGAATAATAGATATTTGAAAATGTGATATATAAACATTTTATTCGTTTGTACCTTTATCAACTCTTGAGAGTAGACTTATAGGACTTATTTTATGTTAAATGAGGTGCTAAATCCACTGGTGAAAACCGCGATGTCCTATCTTTAACCGTTTAGGAGATCGAGTAAAATGGAGAATAATAGATATTTGACAATGTGATATATAAACATTTTATTCGTTTGTACCTTGATCAACTCTTGAGGGTAGACTTATAGGACTTATTTTATGTAAAATGAGGTGCTAAATCCACTGGTGAAAACCGCGATGTCCTATCTTTAACCGTTTAGGAGATCGAGTAAAATTGAGAATAATAGATATTTGAAAATGTGATATATAAAAATTTTATTCGTTTGTACCTTTATCAACTCTTGAGAGTAGACTTATAGGACTTATTTTATGTAAAATGAGGTGCTAAATCCACTGGTAAAAACCGCGATGTCCTATCTTTAACCGTTTAGGAGATCGAGTAAAATTGAGAATAATAGATATTTGAAAATGTAATATATAAAAATTTTATTCGTTTGTACCTTTATCAACTCTTGAGAGTAGACTTATAGGACTTATTTTATGTTAAATGAGGTGCTAAATCCACTGGTGAAAACCGCGATGTCCTATCTTTAACCGTTTAGGAGATCGAGTAAAATGGAGAATAATAGATATTTGAAAATGTGATATATAAACTTTTTATTCGTTTGTACCTTTACCAACTCTTGAGAGTAGACTTATAGGACTTATTTTATGTAGAATGAGGTGCTAAATCCACAGGTGAAAACCGCGATGTCCTATTTTTAACCGTTAAGAGATCGAGTAAAATGGGGAAGAGATATTTGAAAATGTGATATATAAACATTTTATACGTTTGTACCTTTATCAACTCTTGAGAAAAGACTAATAGGACTTATTTTATGTAAAATAAAGTGCTAAATCCACTGGTGAAAACCACGAGGTCCTATCTGTAACCGTTTAGGAGATCGAGTAAAATGGAGAATAATAGATATTTGAAAATGTGATATATAAACTTTTTATTCGTTTGTACCTTTACCAACTCTTGAGAGTAGACTTATAGGACTTATTTTATGTAGAATGAGGTGCTAAATCCACAGGTGAAAACCGCGATGTCCTATTTTTAACCGTTAAGAGATCGAGTAAAATGGAGAAGAGATATTTGAAAATGTGATATATAAACATTTTATTCGTTTGTACCTTTATCAACTCTTGAGAAAAGACTTATACGACTTATATTATGTAAAATGAGGTACTAAATCCTCTGGTGAAAACCGCGATGTCCTATCTTTAACCGTTTAGGAGATCGAGTAAAATGGAGAATATTAGATATTTGAAAATGTGATATATAAACATTTTATTCGTTTGTACCTTAATCAACTCTTGAAGGTAGACTTATAGGACTTATTTTATGTAAAATGAGGTGCTAAATCCACTGGTGAAAACCGCGATGTCCTATCTTTAACCGTTTAGGAGATCGAGTAAAATGGAGAATAATACATATTTGATAATGTGATATATAAACATTTTATTCGTTTGTACCTTTATCAACTCTTGAGAAAAGACTTATACGACTTATATTATGTAAAATGAGGTACTAAATCCTCTGGTGAAAACCGCGATGTCCTATCTTTAACCGTTTAGGAGATCGAGTAAAATGGAGAATAATAGATATTTGAAAATGTGATATATAAACATTTTATTCAGTTGTCAAAGAATGACGGCTGTCAAAAATTTCAACTGTCAAAAAATGACAGATGTCAAAAATGACAGATGTCAAAATTGACAGATGTCAAAAATGACAGACGTCAAGAATGACAGCTGTCAAAAAATGACAGATGTCAAAAAATGACAGATGTCAAGAATGACAGATGTCAAAAATGACAGATGTCAAAATTGACAGATGTCAAAAATGACAGACGTCAAGAATGACAGCTGTCAAAAAATGACAGATGTCAAGAATGACAGATGTCAAAAAATGACAGATGTCAAAAATGACAAATGTCAAGATTGACAGCTGTCAAAAAATGACAGATGTCAAGAGTGACAAATGTCAAGAATGACAGGTGTCAAAATTGACAGATGTCAAGAATGACAGATGTCAAAAAATAACAGATGTCAAAAATGACAAATGTCAAGAATTACAGATGTCATGAGTGACAAATGTCAAGAATTACAGATGTCAAGAGTGACAGATGTCAAGAATAACAGATGTCAAAAATGACAGCTGTCAAAAAATCATAGATGTCAAGAATGACAGATGTCTAAAAATGACAGTTGTTATATAACTAATATTATATAAAATGGTATGCTAAAATGACTGATAACCGCCATGTCCTATCTTTAACCGTTTAGGAGATCGAGTAAAATGGAGAATAATAGATATTTGAAAATGTGGTATATAAACATTTTATTCGTTTGTACCTTGATCAACTCTTGAGGGTAGACTTATAGGACTTATTTTATGTAAAATGAGGTGCTAAATCCACTGGTAAAAACCGAGATGTCCTATCTTTAACCGTTTAGGAGATCGAGTAAAATTGAGAATAATAGATATTTGAAAATGTGATATATAAACATTTTATTCGTTTGTACCTTTATCAACTCTTGAGAGTAGACTTATAGGACTTATTTTATGTTAAATGAGGTGCTAAATCCACTGGTGAAAACCGCGATGTCCTATCTTTAACCGTTTAGGAGATCGAGTAAAATGGAGAATAATAGATATTTGACAATGTGATATATAAACATTTTATTCGTTTGTACCTTGATCAACTCTTGAGGGTAGACTTATAGGACTTATTTTATGTAAAATGAGGTGCTAAATCCACTGGTGAAAACCGCGATGTCCTATCTTTAACCGTTTAGGAGATCGAGTAAAATTGAGAATAATAGATATTTGAAAATGTGATATATAAAAATTTTATTCGTTTGTACCTTTATCAACTCTTGAGAGTAGACTTATAGGACTTATTTTATGTAAAATGAGGTGCTAAATCCACTGGTAAAAACCGCGATGTCCTATCTTTAACCGTTTAGGAGATCGAGTAAAATTGAGAATAATAGATATTTGAAAATGTAATATATAAAAATTTTATTCGTTTGTACCTTTATCAACTCTTGAGAGTAGACTTATAGGACTTATTTTATGTTAAATGAGGTGCTAAATCCACTGGTGAAAACCGCGATGTCCTATCTTTAACCGTTTAGGAGATCGAGTAAAATGGAAAATAATAGATATTTGAAAATGTGATATATAAAAATTTTATTCGTTTGTACCTTTATCAACTCTTGAGAAAAGACTTATAGGACTTATTTTATGTAAAATGAGGTGCTAAATCTACTGGTGAAAACCGCGATGTCCTATCTTTAACCGTTTAGGAGATCGAGTAAAATGGAGAATAATATATATTTGAAAATGTGATATATAAACATTTTATTCGATTTTACCTTTATCAACTCTTGAGAGTAGACTTATATTACTTATTTTATGTAAAATGAGGTGCTAAATCCACTGGTGAAAACCGCGATGTCCTATCTTTAATCGTTTAGGAGATCGAGTAAAATGGAGAATAATAGATATTTGAAAATGTGATATATAAAAATTTTATTCGTTTGTACCTTTATCAACTCATGAGAGTAGACTTATAGGACATATTTTATGTAAAATGAGGTGCTTAATCCACTGGTGAAAACCGCGATGTCCTATCTTTAACCGTTTAGGAGATCGAGTAAAATGGAGAGTAATAGATATTTGATAATGTGATATATAATCATTTTATTCGATTGTACCTTTATCAACTCTTGAGAGTAGACTTGTAAGACTAATTTTATGTAAAATGAGGTGCTAAATTCACTGGTAAAAACCGCGATGTCCTATCTTTAACCGTTTAGAAGATCGAGTAAAATGGAAAATAATAGATATTTGAAAATGAGATATATAAACATTTTATACGTTTGTACCTTTATCAACTCTTGAGAAAAGACTAATAGGACTTATTTTATGTAAAATAAAGTGCTAAATCCACTGGTGAAAACCACAAGGTCCTATCTGTAACCGTTTAGGAGATCGAGTAAAATGGAGAATAATAGATATTTGAAAATGTGATATATAAACTTTTTATTCGTTTGTACCTTTACCAACTCTTGAGAGTAGACTTATAGGACTTATTTTATGTAGAATGAGGTGCTAAATCCACAGGTGAAAACCGCGATATCCTATCTTTAACCGTTTAGGAGATCGAGTAAAATGGAGAATATTAGATATTTGAAAATGTGATATATAAACATTTTATTCGTTTGTACCTTTATCAACTCTTGAGAAAAGACTAATAGGACTTATTTTATGTAAAATAAGGTGCTAAATCCACTGGTGAAAACCACGATGTCCTATCTGTAACCGTTTAGGAGATCGAGTAAAATGGAGAATAATAGATATTTGAAAATGTGATATATAAAAATTTTATACGTTTGTACCTTTATCAACTCTTGAAAATAGACTAATAGGACTTATTTTATGTAAAATGAGTTGCTAAATCTACTGGTGAAAACCGCGATGTCCTATCTTTAACCGTTTAGGAGATCGAGTAAAATGGAGAATAATATATATTTGAAAATGTGATATATAAAAATTTTATACGTTTGTACCTTTATCAACTCTTGAGAATAGACTAATAGGACTTATTCTATGTAAAATAAGGTGCTAAATCCACTGGTGAAAACTGCAATGTCATATCTTTGACCGTTTAGGAGATCGAACAAAATGGAAAATAATAGATATTTGAAAATGAGATATATAAACTATTTATTCGTTTGTTCCTTTATCAACTCTTGAAAGTAGACTTATAGGTCTTATTTTATGTAAAATGAGGTGCTAAATCTACTGGTGAAAACCGCGATGTTGTATCTTTAACCGTTTAGGAGATCGAGTAAAATGGAGAGTATTAGATATTTGAAAATGTGATATATAAACATTTTATTCGTTTGTACCTTTATCAACTCTTGAGTGTAGACTTATAGGACTTATTCTATGTAAAATAAGGTGCTAAATCCACTGGTGGAAACCGCAATGTCATATCTTTGACCGTTTAGGAGATCGAATAAAATGGAAAATAATAGATATTTGAAAATGAGATATATAAACTATTTATTCGTTTGTTCCTTTATCAACTCTTGAATGTAGACTTATAGGACTTATTTTATGTAAAATGAGGTGCTAAATCTACTGGTGAAAACCGCGATGTTGTATCTTTAACCGTTTAGGAGATCGAGTAAAATGGAGAGTATTAGATATTTGAAAATGTGATATATAAACATTTTATTCGTTTGTACCTTTATCAACTCATGAGAGTAGACTTATAGGACATATTTTATGTAAAATGAGGTGCTAAATCCTCGATGTCCTATCTTTAATCGTTTAGGAGATCGAGTAAAATGGAGAATAATAGATATTTGAAAATGTGATATATAAAAATTTTATTCGTTTGTACCTTTATCAACTCATGAGAGTAGACTTATAGGACATATTTTATGTAAAATGGGGTGCTAAATCCACTGGTGAAAACCGCGATGTCCTATCTTTAACCGTTTAGGAGATCGAGTAAAATGGAGAATAATAGATATTTGAAAATGTGATATATAAACATTTTATTCGTTTGTACCATTATCAACTCTTGAGTGTAGACTTATAAGACTTATTTTATGTAAAATGAGGTACTAAATCCACTGGTAAAAACCGCGATGTCCTATCTTTAACGGTTAAGAAGATCGAGTAAAATGGAGAATAATAGATATTTGAAAATGAGATATACAAACATTTTATACGTTTGTACCTTTATCAACTCTTGGGAGTAGACTTATAGTACTAATTTTATGTAAAATGAGGTGCTAAATCCACTGGTGAAGACCGCGATGTCCTATCTTTGACCGTTTAGGAGATCGTATAAAATGGAGAATAATAGATATTTGAAAATGTGATATATAAACATTTTATTAGTTTGTACCTTTATCAACTCTTGAGAGTAGACTTATAAGACTTATTTTATGTAAAATGAGGTGCTAAATCTACTGGTGAAAACCGCCATGTCCTATCTTTAACCGTTTAGGAGATCGAGTAAAATGGAGAATAATAGATATTTGAAAATGTGATATATAAACATTTTATTCGTTTGTACCATTATCAACTCTTGAGTGTAGACTTATAAGACTTATTTTATGTAAAATGAGGTACTAAATCCACTGGTAAAAACCGCGATGTCCTATCTTTAACGGTTAAGAAGATCGAGTAAAATGGAGAATAATAGATATTTGAAAATGAGATATACAAACATTTTATACGTTTGTACCTTTATCAACTCTTGGGAGTAGACTTATAGTACTAATTTTATGTAAAATGAGGTGCTAAATCCACTGGTGAAAACCGCGATGTCCTATCTTTGACCGTTTAGGAGATCGAATAAAATGGAGAATAATAGATATTTGAAAATGTGATATATAAACATTTTATTAGTTTGTACCTTTATCAACTCTTGAGGGTAGACTTATAAGACTTATTTTATGTAAAATGAGGTGCTAAATCTACTGGTGAAAACCGCGATGTCCTATCTTTAACCGTTTAGGAGATCGAGTAAAATGGAGAATAATAGATATTTGAAAATGTGATATATAAACATTTTATTCATTTGTACCTTTATCAACTCTTGAGAGTAGACTTATAAGACTTATTTTATGTAAAATGAGGTGCTAAATCCACTGGTGAAGACCGCGATGTCCTATCTTTAACCGTTTAGGAAATCGAGTAAAATGGAGAATAATAGATATTTGACAATGTGATATATAAACATTTTATTCGTTTGTACCTTGATCAACTCTTGAGGGTAGACTTATAGGACTTATTTTATGTAAAATAAGGTGCTAAATCCACTGATAAAACCGCGATGTCCTGTCTTTTACGGTTTAAGAGATCGAGTAAAATTGATAATAATAGATATTAGAAAATGTGATATATAAACATTTTGTCCCTTTGTACCTTTAACAACTCATGAGAGTAGACTTATAGGACTTATTTTATGTAAAATGAGGTGCTAAATCCACTGGTGAAAACCGCGATGTCCTATCTTTAACCGGTTAGGAGATCGAGTAAAATGGAGAGTATTAGATATTTGAAAATGTGATATATAAACATTTTATTCTTTTGTTCCTTTATCAACTCTTAAGAGTAGACTTATAAGACTTATTTTATGTAAAATGAGGTGCTAAATCCACTATTGAAAGCCGCGATGTTCTATCTTTAACCGTTAAGGAGATCGAGTAAAATGGAGAATAATAGATATTTGAAAATGTGATATATAAACATTTTATTCGTTTGTTCCTTTATCAACTCTTGAGAGTAGACTTATAGGACTTATTTTATGTAAAATGGGGTGCTAAATCCACTGATGAAAACCGCGATGTCCTATCTTTAACGGTTTAGGAGATCGAGAAAATGGGGAATAATAGATATTTGAAAATGTGATATATAAACATTTTATTCGTTTGTACTTTTATCATCTCTTAAGAGTAGACTTATAGGACTTATTTTATGTAAAATGAGGTGCTAAATCCACTGGTGAAAACCGCGATTTCCTATCTTTAACCGGTTAGGAGATCGAGGAAAATGGAGAATATTAGATATTTGATAATGTGATATTTAAACATTTTATTCGTTTGTACCTTTATCAACTCTTGAGAGTAGACTTATAGGACTTATTTAATATAAAAAGAGGTGCTAAATCCACTGGTGAAAACCTCGATGTCCTATCTATAACCGGTTAGGAGATCGAGGAAAATGGAGAATATTAGATATTTGAAAATGTGATATATAAACATTTTATTCGTTTGTACCTTTATCAACTCTTAAGAGTAGACTTATAAGACTTATTTTATGTAAAATGAGGTGCTAAATCCACTATTGAAAACCTCGATGTCCTATCTTTAACCGGTTAGGAGATCGAGGAAAATGGAGAATATTAGATATTTGAAAATGTGATATATAAACATTTTATTCGTTTGTTCCTTTATCAACTCTTAAGAGTAGACTTATAAGACTTATTTTATGTAAAATGAAATGCTAAATCCACTGGTGAAAACCGCGATGACCTATCTTTAACCGTTTAGGAGATCGAGTAAAATGGAGAATAATAAATATTTGAAAATGTGATATATAAACATTTTATTCGTTAGTACCTTTATTAACTCTTGAGAGTAGACTTATAAGACTTATTTTATGTAAAATGAGGTGCTAAATCCACTGGTGAAAACCGCGATGTCCTATCTTTGACCGTTTAGGAGATCGAATAAAATGGAGAATAATAGATATTTGAAAATGTGATATATAAACATTTTATTAGTTTGTACCTTTATCAACTCTTGAGGGTAGACTTATAAGACTTATTTTATGTAAAATGAGGTGCTAAATCTACTGGTGAAAACCGCGATGTCCTATCTTTAACCGTTTAGGAGATCGAGTAAAATGGAGAATAATAGATATTTGAAAATGTGATATATAAACATTTTATTCGTTTGTACCTTTATCAACTCTTGAGAGTAGACTTATAAGACTTATTTTATGTAAAATGAGGTGCTAAATCCACTGGTGAAGACCGCGATGTCTTATCTTTAACCGTTTAGGAAATCGAGTAAAATGGAGAATAATAGATATTTGACAATGTGATATATAAACATTTTATTCGTTTGTACCTTGATCAACTCTTGAGGGTAGACTTATAGGACTTATTTTATGTAAAATAAGGTGCTAAATCCACTGATAAAAACCGCGATGTCCTGTCTTTTACGGTTTAAGAGATCGAGTAAAATTGATAATAATAGATATTTGAAAATGTGATATATAAACATTTTGTCCCTTTGTACCTTTAACAACTCATGAGAGTAGACTTATAGGACTTATTTTATGTTAAATGAGGTGCTAAATCCACTGGTAAAAACCGCGATGTCCTATCTTTAACTGTTTAGGAGATGGAGTAAAATGGAAAATAATAGATATTTGAAAATGTGATATATAAACATTTTATTTGTTTGTACCTTTATCAACTCTTGAGAAAAGACTTATAGGACTTATTTTATGTAAAATGAGGAGCTAAATCTACTGGTGAAAACCGCGATGTCCTATCTTTAACCGTTTAGGAGATCGAGTAAAATGGAGAATAATATATATTTGAAAATGTGATATATAAACATTTTATTCGTTTTTACCTTTATCAACTCTTGAGAGTAGACTTATATTACTTATTTTATGTAAAATGAGGTGCTAAATCCACTGGTAAAAACCGCGATGTCCTATCTTTAATCGTTTAGGAGATCGAGTAAAATGGAGAATAATAGATATTTGAAAATGTGATATATAAAAATTTTATTCGTTTGTACCTTTATCAACTTATGAGAGTAGACTTATAGGACATATTTTATGTAAAATGAGGTGCTAAATCCACTGGTGAAAACCGCGATGTCCTATCTTTAACCGTTTAGGAGATCGAGTAAAATGGAGAATAATAGATATTTGAAAATGTGATATATAAACATTTTATTCGTTTGTACCTTTATCAACTCTTGAGAAAAGACTTATACGACTTATATTATGTAAAATGAGGTACTAAATCCTCTGGTGAAAACCGCGATGTCCTATCTTTAACCGTTTAGGAGATCGAGTAAAATGGAGAATAATAGATATTTGAAAATGTGATATATAAACATTTTATTCAGTTGTCAAAGAATGACGGCTGTCAAAAATTTCAACTGTCAAAAAATGACAGATGTCAAAAATGACAGATGTCAAAATTGACAGATGTCAAAAATGACAGACGTCAAGAATGACAGCTGTCAAAAAATGACAGATGTCAAAAAATGACAGATGTCAAGAATGACAGATGTCAAAAATGACAGATGTCAAAATTGACAGATGTCAAAAATGACAGACGTCAAGAATGACAGCTGTCAAAAAATGACAGATGTCAAGAATGACAGATGTCAAAAAATGACAGATGTCAAAAATGACAAATGTCAAGATTGACAGCTGTCAAAAAATGACAGATGTCAAGAGTGACAAATGTCAAGAATGACAGGTGTCAAAATTGACAGATGTCAAGAATGACAGATGTCAAAAAATAACAGATGTCAAAAATGACAAATGTCAAGAATTACAGATGTCATGAGTGACAAATGTCAAGAATTACAGATGTCAAGAGTGACAGATGTCAAGAATAACAGATGTCAAAAATGACAGCTGTCAAAAAATCATAGATGTCAAGAATGACAGATGTCTAAAAATGACAGTTGTTATATAACTAATATTATATAAAATGGTATGCTAAAATGACTGATAACCGCCATGTCCTATCTTTAACCGTTTAGGAGATCGAGTAAAATGGAGAATAATAGATATTTGAAAATGTGGTATATAAACATTTTATTCGTTTGTACCTTGATCAACTCTTGAGGGTAGACTTATAGGACTTATTTTATGTAAAATGAGGTGCTAAATCCACTGGTAAAAACCGAGATGTCCTATCTTTAACCGTTTAGGAGATCGAGTAAAATTGAGAATAATAGATATTTGAAAATGTGATATATAAACATTTTATTCGTTTGTACCTTTATCAACTCTTGAGAGTAGACTTATAGGACTTATTTTATGTTAAATGAGGTGCTAAATCCACTGGTGAAAACCGCGATGTCCTATCTTTAACCGTTTAGGAGATCGAGTAAAATGGAGAATAATAGATATTTGACAATGTGATATATAAACATTTTATTCGTTTGTACCTTGATCAACTCTTGAGGGTAGACTTATAGGACTTATTTTATGTAAAATGAGGTGCTAAATCCACTGGTGAAAACCGCGATGTCCTATCTTTAACCGTTTAGGAGATCGAGTAAAATTGAGAATAATAGATATTTGAAAATGTGATATATAAAAATTTTATTCGTTTGTACCTTTATCAACTCTTGAGAGTAGACTTATAGGACTTATTTTATGTAAAATGAGGTGCTAAATCCACTGGTAAAAACCGCGATGTCCTATCTTTAACCGTTTAGGAGATCGAGTAAAATTGAGAATAATAGATATTTGAAAATGTAATATATAAAAATTTTATTCGTTTGTACCTTTATCAACTCTTGAGAGTAGACTTATAGGACTTATTTTATGTTAAATGAGGTGCTAAATCCACTGGTGAAAACCGCGATGTCCTATCTTTAACCGTTTAGGAGATCGAGTAAAATGGAAAATAATAGATATTTGAAAATGTGATATATAAAAATTTTATTCGTTTGTACCTTTATCAACTCTTGAGAAAAGACTTATAGGACTTATTTTATGTAAAATGAGGTGCTAAATCTACTGGTGAAAACCGCGATGTCCTATCTTTAACCGTTTAGGAGATCGAGTAAAATGGAGAATAATATATATTTGAAAATGTGATATATAAACATTTTATTCGTTTTTACCTTTATCAACTCTTGAGAGTAGACTTATATTACTTATTTTATGTAAAATGAGGTGCTAAATCCACTGGTGAAAACCGCGATGTCCTATCTTTAATCGTTTAGGAGATCGAGTAAAATGGAGAATAATAGATATTTGAAAATGTGATATATAAAAATTTTATTCGTTTGTACCTTTATCAACTCATGAGAGTAGACTTATAGGACATATTTTATGTAAAATGAGGTGCTTAATCCACTGGTGAAAACCGCGATGTCCTATCTTTAACCGTTTAGGAGATCGAGTAAAATGGAGAGTAATAGATATTTGATAATGTGATATATAATCATTTTATTCGATTGTACCTTTATCAACTCTTGAGAGTAGACTTGTAAGACTAATTTTATGTAAAATGAGGTGCTAAATTCACTGGTAAAAACCGCGATGTCCTATCTTTAACCGTTTAGAAGATCGAGTAAAATGGAAAATAATAGATATTTGAAAATGAGATATATAAACATTTTATACGTTTGTACCTTTATCAACTCTTGAGAAAAGACTAATAGGACTTATTTTATGTAAAATAAAGTGCTAAATCCACTGGTGAAAACCACAAGGTCCTATCTGTAACCGTTTAGGAGATCGAGTAAAATGGAGAATAATAGATATTTGAAAATGTGATATATAAACTTTTTATTCGTTTGTACCTTTACCAACTCTTGAGAGTAGACTTATAGGACTTATTTTATGTAGAATGAGGTGCTAAATCCACAGGTGAAAACCGCGATATCCTATCTTTAACCGTTTAGGAGATCGAGTAAAATGGAGAATATTAGATATTTGAAAATGTGATATATAAACATTTTATTCGTTTGTACCTTAATCAACTCTTGAAGGTAGACTTATAGGACTTATTTTATGTAAAATGAGGTGCTAAATCCACTGGTGAAAACCGCGATGTCCTATCTTTAACCGTTTAGGAGATCGAGTAAAATGGAGAATAATATATATTTGAAAATGTGATATATAAACATTTTATTCGTTTTTACCTTTATCAACTCTTGAGAGTAGACTTATATTACTTATTTTATGTAAAATGAGGTGCTAAATCCACTGGTAAAAACCGCGATGTCCTATCTTTAATCGTTTAGGAGATCGAGTAAAATGGAGAATAATAGATATTTGAAAATGTGATATATAAAAATTTTATTCGTTTGTACCTTTATCAACTTATGAGAGTAGACTTATAGGACATATTTTATGTAAAATGAGGTGCTAAATCCACTGGTGAAAACCGCGATGTCCTATCTTTAACCGTTTAGGAGATCGAGTAAAATGGAGAATAATAGATATTTGAAAATGTGATATATAAACATTTTATTCGTTTGTACCTTTATCAACTCTTGAGAAAAGACTTATACGACTTATATTATGTAAAATGAGGTACTAAATCCTCTGGTGAAAACCGCGATGTCCTATCTTTAACCGTTTAGGAGATCGAGTAAAATGGAGAATAATAGATATTTGAAAATGTGATATATAAACATTTTATTCAGTTGTCAAAGAATGACGGCTGTCAAAAATTTCAACTGTCAAAAAATGACAGATGTCAAAAATGACAGATGTCAAAATTGACAGATGTCAAAAATGACAGACGTCAAGATTGACAGCTGTCAAAAAATGACAGATGTCAAAAAATGACAGATGTCAAGAATGACAGATGTCAAAAATGACAGATGTCAAAATTGACAGATGTCAAAAATGACAGACGTCAAGAATGACAGCTGTCAAAAAATGACAGATGTCAAGAATGACAGATGTCAAAAAATGACAGATGTCAAAAATGACAAATGTCAAGATTGACAGCTGTCAAAAAATGACAGATGTCAAGAGTGACAAATGTCAAGAATGACAGGTGTCAAAATTGACAGATGTCAAGAATGACAGATGTCAAAAATGACAGATGTCAAAATTGACAGATGTCAAAAATGACAGACGTCAAGAATGACAGCTGTCAAAAAATGACAGATGTCAAGAATGACAGATGTCAAAAAATGACAGATGTCAAAAATGACAAATGTCAAGATTGACAGCTGTCAAAAAATGACAGATGTCAAGAGTGACAAATGTCAAGAATGACAGGTGTCAAAATTGACAGATGTCAAGAATGACAGATGTCAAAAAATAACAGATGTCAAAAATGACAAATGTCAAGAATTACAGATGTCATGAGTGACAAATGTCAAGAATTACAGATGTCAAGAGTGACAGATGTCAAGAATAACAGATGTCAAAAATGACAGCTGTCAAAAAATCATAGATGTCAAGAATGACAGATGTCTAAAAATGACAGTTGTTATATAACTAATATTATATAAAATGGTATGCTAAAATGACTGATAACCGCCATGTCCTATCTTTAACCGTTTAGGAGATCGAGTAAAATGGAGAATAATAGATATTTGAAAATGTGGTATATAAACATTTTATTCGTTTGTACCTTGATCAACTCTTGAGGGTAGACTTATAGGACTTATTTTATGTAAAATGAGGTGCTAAATCCACTGGTAAAAACCGAGATGTCCTATCTTTAACCGTTTAGGAGATCGAGTAAAATTGAGAATAATAGATATTTGAAAATGTGATATATAAACATTTTATTCGTTTGTACCTTTATCAACTCTTGAGAGTAGACTTATAGGACTTATTTTATGTTAAATGAGGTGCTAAATCCACTGGTGAAAACCGCGATGTCCTATCTTTAACCGTTTAGGAGATCGAGTAAAATGGAGAATAATAGATATTTGACAATGTGATATATAAACATTTTATTCGTTTGTACCTTGATCAACTCTTGAGGGTAGACTTATAGGACTTATTTTATGTAAAATGAGGTGCTAAATCCACTGGTGAAAACCGCGATGTCCTATCTTTAACCGTTTAGGAGATCGAGTAAAATTGAGAATAATAGATATTTGAAAATGTGATATATAAAAATTTTATTCGTTTGTACCTTTATCAACTCTTGAGAGTAGACTTATAGGACTTATTTTATGTAAAATGAGGTGCTAAATCCACTGGTAAAAACCGCGATGTCCTATCTTTAACCGTTTAGGAGATCGAGTAAAATTGAGAATAATAGATATTTGAAAATGTAATATATAAAAATTTTATTCGTTTGTACCTTTATCAACTCTTGAGAGTAGACTTATAGGACTTATTTTATGTTAAATGAGGTGCTAAATCCACTGGTGAAAACCGCGATGTCCTATCTTTAACCGTTTAGGAGATCGAGTAAAATGGAAAATAATAGATATTTGAAAATGTGATATATAAAAATTTTATTCGTTTGTACCTTTATCAACTCTTGAGAAAAGACTTATAGGACTTATTTTATGTTAAATGAGGTGCTAAATCCACTGGTGAAAACCGCGATGTCCTATCTTTAACCGTTTAGGAGATCGAGTAAAATGGAAAATAATAGATATTTGAAAATGTGATATATAAAAATTTTATTCGTTTGTACCTTTATCAACTCTTGAGAAAAGACTTATAGGACTTATTTTATGTAAAATGAGGTGCTAAATCTACTGGTGAAAACCGCGATGTCCTATCTTTAACCGTTTAGGAGATCGAGTAAAATGGAGAATAATATATATTTGAAAATGTGATATATAAACATTTTATTCGTTTTTACCTTTATCAACTCTTGAGAGTAGACTTATATTACTTATTTTATGTAAAATGAGGTGCTAAATCCACTGGTGAAAACCGCGATGTCCTATCTTTAATCGTTTAGGAGATCGAGTAAAATGGAGAATAATAGATATTTGAAAATGTGATATATAAAAATTTTATTCGTTTGTACCTTTATCAACTCATGAGAGTAGACTTATAGGACATATTTTATGTAAAATGAGGTGCTTAATCCACTGGTGAAAACCGCGATGTCCTATCTTTAACCGTTTAGGAGATCGAGTAAAATGGAGAGTAATAGATATTTGATAATGTGATATATAATCATTTTATTCGATTGTACCTTTATCAACTCTTGAGAGTAGACTTGTAAGACTAATTTTATGTAAAATGAGGTGCTAAATTCACTGGTAAAAACCGCGATGTCCTATCTTTAACCGTTTAGAAGATCGAGTAAAATGGAAAATAATAGATATTTGAAAATGAGATATATAAACATTTTATACGTTTGTACCTTTATCAACTCTTGAGAAAAGACTAATAGGACTTATTTTATGTAAAATAAAGTGCTAAATCCACTGGTGAAAACCACAAGGTCCTATCTGTAACCGTTTAGGAGATCGAGTAAAATGGAGAATAATAGATATTTGAAAATGTGATATATAAACTTTTTATTCGTTTGTACCTTTACCAACTCTTGAGAGTAGACTTATAGGACTTATTTTATGTAGAATGAGGTGCTAAATCCACAGGTGAAAACCGCGATATCCTATCTTTAACCGTTTAGGAGATCGAGTAAAATGGAGAATATTAGATATTTGAAAATGTGATATATAAACATTTTATTCGTTTGTACCTTAATCAACTCTTGAAGGTAGACTTATAGGACTTATTTTATGTAAAATGAGGTGCTAAATCCACTGGTGAAAACCGCGATGTCCTATCTTTAACCGTTTAGGAGATCGAGTAAAATGGAGAATAATATATATTTGAAAATGTGATATATAAACATTTTATTCGTTTTTACCTTTATCAACTCTTGAGAGTAGACTTATATTACTTATTTTATGTAAAATGAGGTGCTAAATCCACTGGTAAAAACCGCGATGTCCTATCTTTAATCGTTTAGGAGATCGAGTAAAATGGAGAATAATAGATATTTGAAAATGTGATATATAAAAATTTTATTCGTTTGTACCTTTATCAACTTATGAGAGTAGACTTATAGGACATATTTTATGTAAAATGAGGTGCTAAATCCACTGGTGAAAACCGCGATGTCCTATCTTTAACCGTTTAGGAGATCGAGTAAAATGGAGAATAATAGATATTTGAAAATGTGATATATAAACATTTTATTCGTTTGTACCTTTATCAACTCTTGAGAAAAGACTTATACGACTTATATTATGTAAAATGAGGTACTAAATCCTCTGGTGAAAACCGCGATGTCCTATCTTTAACCGTTTAGGAGATCGAGTAAAATGGAGAATAATAGATATTTGAAAATGTGATATATAAACATTTTATTCAGTTGTCAAAGAATGACGGCTGTCAAAAATTTCAACTGTCAAAAAATGACAGATGTCAAAAATGACAGATGTCAAAATTGACAGATGTCAAAAATGACAGACGTCAAGAATGACAGCTGTCAAAAAATGACAGATGTCAAAAAATGACAGATGTCAAGAATGACAGATGTCAAAAATGACAGATGTCAAAATTGACAGATGTCAAAAATGACAGACGTCAAGAATGACAGCTGTCAAAAAATGACAGATGTCAAGAATGACAGATGTCAAAAAATGACAGATGTCAAAAATGACAAATGTCAAGATTGACAGCTGTCAAAAAATGACAGATGTCAAGAGTGACAAATGTCAAGAATGACAGGTGTCAAAATTGACAGATGTCAAGAATGACAGATGTCAAAAAATAACAGATGTCAAAAATGACAAATGTCAAGAATTACAGATGTCATGAGTGACAAATGTCAAGAATTACAGATGTCAAGAGTGACAGATGTCAAGAATAACAGATGTCAAAAATGACAGCTGTCAAAAAATCATAGATGTCAAGAATGACAGATGTCTAAAAATGACAGTTGTTATATAACTAATATTATATAAAATGGTATGCTAAAATGACTGATAACCGCCATGTCCTATCTTTAACCGTTTAGGAGATCGAGTAAAATGGAGAATAATAGATATTTGAAAATGTGGTATATAAACATTTTATTCGTTTGTACCTTGATCAACTCTTGAGGGTAGACTTATAGGACTTATTTTATGTAAAATGAGGTGCTAAATCCACTGGTAAAAACCGAGATGTCCTATCTTTAACCGTTTAGGAGATCGAGTAAAATTGAGAATAATAGATATTTGAAAATGTGATATATAAACATTTTATTCGTTTGTACCTTTATCAACTCTTGAGAGTAGACTTATAGGACTTATTTTATGTTAAATGAGGTGCTAAATCCACTGGTGAAAACCGCGATGTCCTATCTTTAACCGTTTAGGAGATCGAGTAAAATGGAGAATAATAGATATTTGACAATGTGATATATAAACATTTTATTCGTTTGTACCTTGATCAACTCTTGAGGGTAGACTTATAGGACTTATTTTATGTAAAATGAGGTGCTAAATCCACTGGTGAAAACCGCGATGTCCTATCTTTAACCGTTTAGGAGATCGAGTAAAATTGAGAATAATAGATATTTGAAAATGTGATATATAAAAATTTTATTCGTTTGTACCTTTATCAACTCTTGAGAGTAGACTTATAGGACTTATTTTATGTAAAATGAGGTGCTAAATCCACTGGTAAAAACCGCGATGTCCTATCTTTAACCGTTTAGGAGATCGAGTAAAATTGAGAATAATAGATATTTGAAAATGTAATATATAAAAATTTTATTCGATTGTACCTTTATCAACTCTTGAGAGTAGACTTATAGGACTTATTTTATGTTAAATGAGGTGCTAAATCCACTGGTGAAAACCGCGATGTCCTATCTTTAACCGTTTAGGAGATCGAGTAAAATGGAAAATAATAGATATTTGAAAATGTGATATATAAAAATTTTATTCGTTTGTACCTTTATCAACTCTTGAGAAAAGACTTATAGGACTTATTTTATGTAAAATGAGGTGCTAAATCTACTGGTGAAAACCGCGATGTCCTATCTTTAACCGTTTAGGAGATCGAGTAAAATGGAGAATAATATATATTTGAAAATGTGATATATAAACATTTTATTCGTTTTTACCTTTATCAACTCTTGAGAGTAGACTTATATTACTTATTTTATGTAAAATGAGGTGCTAAATCCACTGGTGAAAACCGCGATGTCCTATCTTTAATCGTTTAGGAGATCGAGTAAAATGGAGAATAATAGATATTTGAAAATGTGATATATAAAAATTTTATTCGTTTGTACCTTTATCAACTCATGAGAGTAGACTTATAGGACATATTTTATGTAAAATGAGGTGCTTAATCCACTGGTGAAAACCGCGATGTCCTATCTTTAACCGTTTAGGAGATCGAGTAAAATGGAGAGTAATAGATATTTGATAATGTGATATATAATCATTTTATTCGATTGTACCTTTATCAACTCTTGAGAGTAGACTTGTAAGACTAATTTTATGTAAAATGAGGTGCTAAATTCACTGGTAAAAACCGCGATGTCCTATCTTTAACCGTTTAGAAGATCGAGTAAAATGGAAAATAATAGATATTTGAAAATGAGATATATAAACATTTTATACGTTTGTACCTTTATCAACTCTTGAGAAAAGACTAATAGGACTTATTTTATGTAAAATAAAGTGCTAAATCCACTGGTGAAAACCACAAGGTCCTATCTGTAACCGTTTAGGAGATCGAGTAAAATGGAGAATAATAGATATTTGAAAATGTGATATATAAACTTTTTATTCGTTTGTACCTTTACCAACTCTTGAGAGTAGACTTATAGGACTTATTTTATGTAGAATGAGGTGCTAAATCCACAGGTGAAAACCGCGATATCCTATCTTTAACCGTTTAGGAGATCGAGTAAAATGGAGAATATTAGATATTTGAAAATGTGATATATAAACATTTTATTCGTTTGTACCTTAATCAACTCTTGAAGGTAGACTTATAGGACTTATTTTATGTAAAATGAGGTGCTAAATCCACTGGTGAAAACCGCGATGTCCTATCTTTAACCGTTTAGGAGATCGAGTAAAATGGAGAATAATACATATTTGATAATGTGATATATAATCATTTTATTCGTTTGTACCTTTATCAACACTTGAGAGTAGACTTGTAAGACATATTTTATGTAAAATGAGGTGCTAAATCCACTGGTGAAAACCGCGATGTCCTATCTTTAACCGTTTAGGAGATCGAGTAAAATGGAGAAAAATACATATTTGATAATGTGTTATATAATCATTTTATTCGTTTGTACCTTTATCAACTCTTGAGAGTAGACTTGTAAGACTTATTTTATGTAAAATGAGGTGCTAAATCCACTGGTAAAAACCGCGATGTCCTATCTTTAACCGTTTAGAAGATCGAGTAAAATAAAAAATAATAGATATTTGAAAATGAGATATATATACATTTTATACGTTTGTACCTTTATCAACTCTTGAGAAAAGACTAATAGGACTTATTTTATGTAAAATAAGGTGCTAAATCCACTGGTGAAAACCACGATGTCCTATCTGTAACCGTTTAGGAGATCGAGTAAAATGGAGAATAATAGATATTTGAAAATGTGATATATAAACATTTTATTCGTTTGTACCTTTATCAACTCATGAGAGTAGACTTATAGGACATATTTTATGTAAAATGAGGTGCTAAATCCTCGATGTCCTATCTTTAATCGTTTAGGAGATCGAGTAAAATGGAGAATAATAGATATTTGAAAATGTGATATATAAAAATTTTATTCGTTTGTACCTTTATCAACTCATGAGAGTAGACTTATAGGACATATTTTATGTAAAATGGGGTGCTAAATCCACTGGTGAAAACCGCGATGTCCTATCTTTAACCGTTTAGGAGATCGAGTAAAATGGAGAATAATAGATATTTGAAAATGTGATATATAAACATTTTATTCGTTTGTACCATTATCAACTCTTGAGTGTAGACTTATAAGACTTATTTTATGTAAAATGAGGTACTAAATCCACTGGTAAAAACCGCGATGTCCTATCTTTAACGGTTAAGAAGATCGAGTAAAATGGAGAATAATAGATATTTGAAAATGAGATATACAAACATTTTATACGTTTGTACCTTTATCAACTCTTGGGAGTAGACTTATAGTACTAATTTTATGTAAAATGAGGTGCTAAATCCACTGGTGAAGACCGCGATGTCCTATCTTTGACCGTTTAGGAGATCGTATAAAATGGAGAATAATAGATATTTGAAAATGTGATATATAAACATTTTATTAGTTTGTACCTTTATCAACTCTTGAGAGTAGACTTATAAGACTTATTTTATGTAAAATGAGGTGCTAAATCTACTGGTGAAAACCGCCATGTCCTATCTTTAACCGTTTAGGAGATCGAGTAAAATGGAGAATAATAGATATTTGAAAATGTGATATATAAACATTTTATTCGTTTGTACCATTATCAACTCTTGAGTGTAGACTTATAAGACTTATTTTATGTAAAATGAGGTACTAAATCCACTGGTAAAAACCGCGATGTCCTATCTTTAACGGTTAAGAAGATCGAGTAAAATGGAGAATAATAGATATTTGAAAATGAGATATACAAACATTTTATACGTTTGTACCTTTATCAACTCTTGGGAGTAGACTTATAGTACTAATTTTATGTAAAATGAGGTGCTAAATCCACTGGTGAAGACCGCGATGTCCTATCTTTGACCGTTTAGGAGATCGTATAAAATGGAGAATAATAGATATTTGAAAATGTGATATATAAACATTTTATTAGTTTGTACCTTTATCAACTCTTGAGAGTAGACTTATAAGACTTATTTTATGTAAAATGAGGTGCTAAATCTACTGGTGAAAACCGCCATGTCCTATCTTTAACCGTTTAGGAGATCGAGTAAAATGGAGAATAATAGATATTTGAAAATGTGATATATAAACATTTTATTCGTTTGTACCATTATCAACTCTTGAGAGTAGACTTATAGGACTTATTTTATGTAAAATGAGGTGCTAAATCCACTGGTGAAATCCGCGATGTCCTATCTTTAACCGTTTAGGAGATCCAGTAAAAAGGAGAATAATAGATATTTGAAAATGTGATATATAAACATTTTATTCGTTTGTACCTTTATCAACTCTTGAGAGTAGACTTATAGTACTAATTTTATGTAAAATGAGGTGCTAAATCCACTGGTGAAAACCGCAATGTCCTATCTTTGACCGTTTAGGAGATCGAATAAAATGGAGAATAATAGATATTTGAAAATGTGATATATAAACATTTTATTAGTTTGTACCTTTATCAACTCTTGAGGGTAGACTTATAAGACTTATTTTATGTAAAATGAGGTGCTAAATCTACTGGTGAAAACCGCGATGTCCTATCTTTAACCGTTTAGGAGATCGAGTAAAATGGAGAATAATAGATATTTGAAAATGTGATATATAAACATTTTATTCGTTTGTACCTTTATCAACTCTTGAGAGTAGACTTATAAGACTTATTTTATGTAAAATGAGGTGCTAAATCCACTGGTGAAGACCGCGATGTCCTATCTTTAACCGTTTAGGAAATCGAGTAAAATGGAGAATAATAGATATTTGACAATGTGATATATAAACATTTTATTCGTTAGTACCTTTATTAACTCTTGAGAGTAGACTTATAAGACTTATTTTATGTAAAATGAGGTGCTAAATCCACTGGTGAAAACCGCGATGTCCTATCTTTGACCGTTTAGGAGATCGAATAAAATGGAGAATAATAGATATTTGAAAATGTGATATATAAACATTTTATTAGTTTGTACCTTTATCAACTCTTGAGGGTAGACTTATAAGACTTATTTTATGTAAAATGAGGTGCTAAATCTACTGGTGAAAACCGCGATGTCCTATCTTTAACCGTTTAGGAGATCGAGTAAAATGGAGAATAATAGATATTTGAAAATGTGATATATAAACATTTTATTCGTTTGTACCTTTATCAACTCTTGAGAGTAGACTTATAAGACTTATTTTATGTAAAATGAGGTGCTAAATCCACTGGTGAAGACCGCGATGTCTTATCTTTAACCGTTTAGGAAATCGAGTAAAATGGAGAATAATAGATATTTGACAATGTGATATATAAACATTTTATTCGTTTGTACCTTGATCAACTCTTGAGGGTAGACTTATAGGACTTATTTTATGTAAAATAAGGTGCTAAATCCACTGATAAAAACCGCGATGTCCTGTCTTTTACGGTTTAAGAGATCGAGTAAAATTGATAATAATAGATATTTGAAAATGTGATATATAAACATTTTGTCCCTTTGTACCTTTAACAACTCATGAGAGTAGACTTATAGGACTTATTTTATGTTAAATGAGGTGCTAAATCCACTGGTAAAAACCGCGATGTCCTATCTTTAACTGTTTAGGAGATGGAGTAAAATGGAAAATAATAGATATTTGAAAATGTGATATATAAACATTTTATTTGTTTGTACCTTTATCAACTCTTGAGAAAAGACTTATAGGACTTATTTTATGTAAAATGAGGAGCTAAATCTACTGGTGAAAACCGCGATGTCCTATCTTTAACCGTTTAGGAGATCGAGTAAAATGGAGAATAATATATATTTGAAAATGTGATATATAAACATTTTATTCGTTTTTACCTTTATCAACTCTTGAGAAAAGACTTATATTACTTATTTTATGTAAAATGAGGTGCTAAATCCACTGGTGAAAACCGCGATGTCCTATCTTTAATCGTTTAGGAGATCGAGTAAAATGGAGAATAATAGATATTTGAAAATGTGATATATAAAAATTTTATTCGTTTGTACCTTTATCAACTCATGAGAGTAGACTTATAGGACATATTTTATGTAAAATGAGGTGCTAAATCCACTGGTGAAAACCGCGATGTCCTATCTTTAACCGTTTAGGAGATCGAGTAAAATGGAGAATAATAGATATTTGAAAATGTGATATATAAACATTTTATTCGTTTGTACCATTATCAACTCTTGAGTGTAGACTTATAAGACTTATTTTATGTAAAATGAGGTACTAAATCCACTGGTAAAAACCGCGATGTCCTATCTTTAACGGTTTAGAAGATCGAGTAAAATGGAGAATAATAGATATTTGAAAATGAGATATACAAACATTTTATACGTTTGTACCTTTATCAACTCTTGGGAGTAGACTTATAGTACTAATTTTATGTAAAATGAGGTGCTAAATCTACTGGTGAAAACCGCCATGTCCTATCTTTAACCGTTTAGGAGATCGAGTAAAATGGAGAATAATAGATATTTGAAAATGTGATATATAAACATTTTATTCGTTTTTACCTTTATTAACTCTTGAGAGTAGACTTATAGGACTTATTTTATGTAAAATGAGGTGCTAAATCCACTGGTGAAAACCGCGATGTCCTATCTTTAATCGTTTAGGAGATCGAGTAAAATGGAGAATAATAGATATTTGAAAATGTGATATATAAACATCTTATTCGTTTGTACCATTATCAACTCTTGAGAGTAGACTTATAGGACTTATTTTATGTAAAATGAGGTGCTAAATCCACTGGTGAAATCCGCGATGTCCTATCTTTAACCGTTTAGGAGATCCAGTAAAAAGGAGAATAATAGATATTTGAAAATGTGATATATAAACATTTTATTCGTTTGTACCTTTATCAACTCTTGAGAGTAGACTTATAGTACTAATTTTATGTAAAATGAGGTGCTAAATCCACTGGTGAAAACCGCGATGTCCTATCTTTGACCGTTTAGGAGATCGTATAAAATGGAGAATAATAGATATTTGAAAATGTGATATATAAACATTTTATTAGTTTGTACCTTTATCAACTCTTGAGAGTAGACTTATAAGACTTATTTTATGTAAAATGAGGTGCTAAATCTACTGGTGAAAACCGCCATGTCCTATCTTTAACCGTTTAGGAGATCGAGTAAAATGGAGAATAATAGATATTTGAAAATGTGATATATAAACATTTTATTCGTTTTTACCTTTATTAACTCTTGAGAGTAGACTTATAGGACTTATTTTATGTAAAATGAGGTGCTAAATCCACTGGTGAAAACCGCGATGTCCTATCTTTAATCGTTTAGGAGATCGAGTAAAATGGAGAATAATAGATATTTGAAAATGTGATATATAAACATCTTATTCGTTTGTACCATTATCAACTCTTGAGAGTAGACTTATAGGACTTATTTTATGTAAAATGAGGTGCTAAATCCACTGGTGAAATCCGCGATGTCCTATCTTTAACCGTTTAGGAGATCCAGTAAAAAGGAGAATAATAGATATTTGAAAATGTGATATATAAACATTTTATTCGTTTGTACCTTTATCAACTCTTGAGAGTAGACTTATAGTACTAATTTTATGTAAAATGAGGTGCTAAATCCACTGGTGAAAACCGCGATGTCCTATCTTTGACCGTTTAGGAGATCGAATAAAATGAGAATAATAGATATTTGAAAATGTGATATATAATCATTTTATTAGTTTGTACCTTTATCAACTCTTGAGGGTAGACTTATAAGACTTATTTTATGTAAAATGAGGTGCTAAATCTACTGGTGAAAACCGCGATGTCCTATCTTTAACCGTTTAGGAGATCGAGTAAAATGGAAAAGAATAGATATTTGAAAATGTGATATATAAACATTTTATTCGTTTGTACCTTTATCAACTCTTGAGAGTAGACTTATAAGACTTATTTTATGTAAAATGAGGTGCTAAATCTACTGGTGAAAACCGCCATGTCCTATCTTTAACCGTTTAGGAGATCGAGTAAAATGGAGAATAATAGATATTTGAAAATGTGATATATAAACATTTTATTCGTTTGTACCATTATCAACTCTTGAGAGTAGACTTATAGGACTTATTTTATGTAAAATGAGGTGCTAAATCCACTGGTGAAATCCGCGATGTCCTATCTTTAACCGTTTAGGAGATCCAGTAAAAAGGAGAATAATAGATATTTGAAAATGTGATATATAAACATTTTATTCGTTTGTACCTTTATCAACTCTTGAGAGTAGACTTATAGTACTAATTTTATGTAAAATGAGGTGCTAAATCCACTGGTGAAAACCGCGATGTCCTATCTTTGACCGTTTAGGAGATCGAATAAAATGGAGAATAATAGATATTTGAAAATGTGATATATAAACATTTTATTAGTTTGTACCTTTATCAACTCTTGAGGGTAGACTTATAAGACTTATTTTATGTAAAATGAGGTGCTAAATCTACTGGTGAAAACCGCGATGTCCTATCTTTAACCGTTTAGGAGATCGAGTAAAATGGAAAATAATAGATATTTGAAAATGTGATATATAAACATTTTATTCGTTTGTACCTTTATCAACTCTTGAGAGTAGACTTATAAGACTTATTTTATGTAAAATGAGGTGCTAAATCTACTGGTGAAAACCGCCATGTCCTATCTTTAACCGTTTAGGAGATCGAGTAAAATGGAGAATAGTAGATATTTGAAAATGTGATATATAAACATTTTATTCGTTTGTACCATTATCAACTCTTGAGAGTAGACTTATAGGACTTATTTTATGTAAAATGAGGTGCTAAATCCACTGGTGAAATCCGCGATGTCCTATTTTTAACCGTTTAGGAGATCCAGTAAAAAGGAGAATAATAGATATTTGAAAATGTGATATATAAACATTTTATTCGTTTGTACCTTTATCAACTCTTGAGAGTAGACTTATAGTACTAATTTTATGTAAAATGAGGTGCTAAATCCACTGGTGAAAACCGCGATGTCCTATCTTTGACCGTTTAGGAGATCGAATAAAATGGAGAATAATAGATATTTGAAAATGTGATATATAAACATTTTATTAGTTTGTACCTTTATCAACTCTTGAGGGTAGACTTATAAGACTTATTTTATGTAAAATGAGGTGCTAAATCTACTGGTGAAAACCGCGATGTCCTATCTTTAACCGTTTAGGAGATCGAGTAAAATGGAGAATAATAGATATTTGAAAATGTGATATATAAACATTTTATTCGTTTGTACCTTTATCAACTCTTGAGAGTAGACTTATAAGACTTATTTTATGTAAAATGAGGTGCTAAATCCACTGGTGAAGACCGCGATGTCCTATCTTTAACCGTTTAGGAAATCGAGTAAAATGGAGAATAATAGATATTTGACAATGTGATATATAAACATTTTATTCGTTTGTACCTTGATCAACTCTTGAGGGTAGACTTATAGGACTTATTTTATGTAAAATAAGGTGCTAAATCCATTGATAAAAACCGCGATGTCCTGTCTTTTACGGTTTAAGAGATCGAGTAAAATTGATAATAATAGATATTTGAAAATGTGATATATAAACATTTTATCCCTTTGTACCTTTAACAACTCATGAGAGTAGACTTATAGGACTTATTTTATGTTAAATGAGGTGCTAAATTCACTGGTAAAAACCGCGATGTCCTATCTTTAACTGTTTAGGAGATGGAGTAAAATGGAAAATAATAGATATTTGAAAATGTGATATATAAACATTTTATTTGTTTGTACCTTTATCAACTCTTGAGAAAAGACTTATAGGACTTATTTTATGTAAAATGAGGAGCTAAATCTACTGGTGAAAACCGCGATGTCCTATCTTTAACCGTTTAGGAGATCGAGTAAAATGGAGAATAATATATATTTGAAAATGTGATATATAAACATTTTATTCGTTTTTACCTTTATCAACTCTTGAGAGTAGACTTATATTACTTATTTTATGTAAAATGAGGTGCTAAATCCACTGGTGAAAACCGCGATGTCCTATCTTTAATCGTTTAGGAGATCGAGTAAAATGGAGAATAATAGATATTTGAAAATGTGATATATAAAAATTTTATTCGTTTGTACTTTTATCAACTCATGAGAGTTGACTTATAGGACATATTTTATGTAAAATGAGGTGCTAAATCCACTGGTGAAAACCGCGATGTCCTATCTTTAACCGTTTAGGAGATCGAGTAAAATGGAGAGTAATAGATATTTGATAATGTGATATATAATCATTTTATTCGATTGTACCTTTATCAACTCTTGAGAGTAGACTTGTAAGACTAATTTTATGTAAAATGAGGTGCTAAATCCACTGGTAAAAACCGCGATGTCCTATCTTTAACCGTTTAGAAGATCGAGTAAAATGGAAAATAATAGATATTTGAAAATGAGATATATAAACATTTTATACGTTTGTACCTTTATCAACTCTTGAGAAAAGACAAATAGGACTTATTTTATGTAAAATAAAGTGCTAAATCCACTGGTGAAAACCACGATGTCCTATCTGTAAACGTTTAGGAGATCGAGTAAAATGGAAAATAATAGATATTTGAAAATGTGATATATAAACTTTTTATTCGTTTGTACCTTTACCATCTCTTGAGAGTAGACTTATAGGACTTATTTTATGTAGAATGAGGTGCTAAATCCACAGGTGAAAACCGCGATATCCTATCTTTAACCGTTTAGGAGATCGAGTAAAATGGAGAATATTAGATATTTGAAAATGTGATATATAAACATTTTATTCGTTTGTACCTTTATCAACTCTTGAGTGTAGACTTATAGGACTTATTCTATGTAAAATAAGGTGCTAAATCCACTGGTGGAAACCGCAATGTCATATCTTTGACCGTTTAGGAGATCGAATAAAATGGAAAATAATAGATATTTGAAAATGAGATATATAAACTATTTATTCGTTTGTTCCTTTATCAACTCTTGAATGTAGAGTTATAGGACTTATTTTATGTAAAATGAGGTGCTAAATCTACTGGTGAAAACCGCGATGTTGTATCTTTAACCGTTTAGGAGATCGAGTAAAATGGAGAGTATTAGATATTTGAAAATGTGATATATAAACATTTTATTCGTTTGTACCTTTATCAACTCATGAGAGTAGACTTATAGGACATATTTTATGTAAAATGAGGTGCTAAATCCTCGATGTCCTATCTTTAATCGTTTAGGAGATCGAGTAAAATGGAGAATAATAGATATTTGAAAATGTGATATATAAAAATTTTATTCGTCTGTACCTTTATCAACTCATGAGAGTAGACTTATAGGACATATTTTATGTAAAATGAGGTGCTAAATCCACTGGTGAAAACCGCGATGTCCTATCTTTAACCGTTTAGGAGATCGAGTAAAATGGAGAATAATAGATATTTGAAAATGTGATATATAAACATTTTATTCGTTTGTACCATTATCAACTCTTGAGTGGAGACTTATAAGACTTATTTTATGTAAAATGAGGTACTAAATCCACTGGTAAAAACCGCGATGTCCTATCTTTAACGGTTTAGAAGATCGAGTAAAATGGAGAATAATAGATATTTGAAAATGAGATATACAAACATTTTATACGTTTGTACCTTTATCAACTCTTGGGAGTAGACTTATAGTACTAATTTTATGTAAAATGAGGTGCTAAATCTACTGGTGAAAACCGCCATGTCCTATCTTTAACCGTTTAGGAGATCGAGTAAAATGGAGAATAATAGATATTTGAAAATGTGATATATAAACATTTTAATCGTTTTTACCTTTATTAACTCTTGAGAGTAGACTTATAGGACTTATTTTATGTAAAATGAGGTGCTAAATCCACTGGTGAAAACCGCGATGTCCTATCTTTAATCGTTTAGGAGATCGAGTAAAATGGAGAATAATAGATATTTGAAAATGTGATATATAAACATCTTATTCGTTTGTACCATTATCAACTCTTGAGAGTAGACTTATAGGACTTATTTTATGTAAAATGAGGTGCTAAATCCACTGGTGAAATCCGCGATGTCCTATCTTTAACCGTTTAGGAGATCCAGTAAAAAGGAGAATAATAGATATTTGAAAATGTGATATATAAACATTTTATTCGTTTGTACCTTTATCAACTCTTGAGAGTAGACTTATAGTACTAATTTTATGTAAAATGAGGTGCTAAATCCACTGGTGAAAACCGCAATGTCCTATCTTTGACCGTTTAGGAGATCGTATAAAATGGAGAATAATAGATATTTGAAAATGTGATATATAAACATTTTATTAGTTTGTACCTTTATCAACTCTTGAGAGTAGACTTATAAGACTTATTTTATGTAAAATGAGGTGCTAAATCCACTGGTGAAAACCGCGATGTCCTATCTTTAACCGTTTAGGAGATCGAGTAAAATGGAGAATAATAGATATTTGATAATGTGATATTTAAACATTTTATTCGTTTGTACCTTTATCAACTCTTGAGAGTAGACTTATAAAACTTATTTTATGTAAAATGAGGTGCAAAATCCACTGATGAAAACCGCGATGTCCTATCTTTAACCGTTTAGGAGATCGAGTAAAATGGAGAATAATAGATATTTGAAAATGTGATATATAAACATTTTATTCGTTTGTACCTTTATCAACTCTTGAGAGTAGACTTATAGGACTTATTTTATGTAAAATGGGGTGCTAAATCCACTGATGAAAACCGCGATGTCCTATCTTTAACGGTTTAGGAGATCGAGAAAATGGGGAATAATAGATATTTGAAAATGTGATATATAAACATTTTATTCGTTTGTACTTTTATCATCTCTTAAGAGTAGACTTATAGGACTTATTTTATGTAAAATGAGGTGCTAAATCCACTGGTGAAAACCGCGATGTCCTATCTTTAACCGTGTAGGAGATCGAGTAAAATGGAGAATAATAGATATATAAAAATGTGATATATAAACATTTTATTCATTTGTACCTTTATCAACTCTTGAGAGTAGACTTATAGGACGTATTTTATGTAAAATGAGGTGCTAAATCCAAGGTGAAAACCACGATGTCCTATCTTTAACCGTGTAGGAGATCGAGTAAAATGGAGAATAATAGATATATAAAAATGTGATATATAAACATTTTATTCGTTTGTACCTTTATCAACTCTTGAGAGTAGACTTATAGGACTTATTTTATGTAAAATGAGGGTCTTAATGCACTGGTGAAAACCGCGATGTCCTATCTTTAACTGTTAAGGAGATCGAGTAAAATGGAGAATAATAGAAATGTGAAAATGTGATATATA
The DNA here is from genome assembly GCA_963930825.1 of Silvanus unidentatus. NCBI lineage: Eukaryota > Metazoa > Arthropoda > Insecta > Coleoptera > Silvanidae > Silvanus > Silvanus unidentatus. The sequence goes on along the minus strand of CAWVOD010000056.1, from coordinate 9,537 downwards.
AACATTTTATTCGTTTGTACCTTTATCAACTCTTGAAAGTAGACTTATAGGACTTATTTTATGTAAAATGAAATGCTTAATCCACTGGTGAAAACCGCGATGACCTATCTTTAACCGTTTAGGAGATCGAGTAAAATGGAGAATAATAGATATTTGAAAATGTGATATATAAACATTTTATTCGTTTGTACCTTTATCAACTCTTGAGAGTATACTTATAGGACCAATTTTATGTAAAATGAGGTGCTAAATCCTCCGGTGAAAACCGCGATGTCCTGTCTTTAACCGTTTAGGAGATCGAGTAAGATGGAGAATAATAAATATTTGAAAATGTGATATATAAACATTTTATTCGTTTTTACCTTTATCAACTCTTGAGAGTAGACTTATAGGACTTATTTTATGTAAAATGAGGTGCTAAATCTACTGGTGAAAACCGCGATGTCCTATCTTTAACCGTTTAGGAGATCGAGTAAAATGGAGAATAATAGATATTTAAAAATGTGATATATAAACATTTTATTCGTTTTTACCTTTATCAACTCTTGAGAGTAGACTTATAGGACTTATTTTATGTAAAATGAGGTGCTAAATCCACTGGTGAAAACCGCGATGTCCTATCTTTAACCGGTTAGGAGATCGAGTAAAATGGAGAGTATTAGATATTTGAAAATGTGATATATAAACATTTTATTCGTTTGTTCCTTTATCAACTCTTAAGAGTAGACTTATAAGACTTATTTTATGTAAAATGAGGTGCTAAATCCACTATTTAAAGCCGCGATGTTCTATCTTTAACCGTTAAGGAGATCGAGTAAAATGGAGAATAATAGATATTTGAAAATGTGATATATAAACATTTTATTCGTTTGTTCCTTTATCAACTCTTGAGAGTAGACTTATAGGACTTATTTTATGTAAAATGGGGTGCTAAATCCACTGATGAAAACCGCGATGTCCTATCTTTAACGGTTTAGGAGATCGAGAAAATGGGGAATAATAGATATTTGAAAATGTGATATATAAACATTTTATTCGTTTGTACTTTTATCATCTCTTAAGAGTAGACTTATAGGACTTATTTTATGTAAAATGAGGTGCTAAATCCACTGGTGAAAACCGCGATTTCCTATCTTTAACCGGTTAGGAGATCGAGGAAAATGGAGAATATTAGATATTTGATAATGTGATATTTAAACATTTTATTCGTTTGTACCTTTATCAACTCTTGAGAGTAGACTTATAGGACTTATTTAATATAAAAAGAGGTGCTAAATCCACTGGTGAAAACCTCGATGTCCTATCTTTAACCGGTTAGGAGATCGAGGAAAATGGAGAATATTAGATATTTGAAAATGTGATATATAAACTTTTTATTCGTTTGTACCTTTATCAACTCTTAAGAGTAGACTTATAAGACTTATTTTATGTAAAATGAGGTGCTAAATCCACTATTGAAAACCTCGATGTCCTATCTTTAACCGGTTAGGAGATCGAGGAAAATGGAGAATATTAGATATTTGAAAATGTGATATATAAACATTTTATTCGTTTGATCCTTTATCAACTCTTAAGAGTAGACTTATAAGACTTATTTTATGTAAAATGAAATGCTAAATCCACTGGTGAAAACCGCGATGACCTATCTTTAACCGTTTAGGAGATCGAGTAAAATGGAGAATAATAAATATTTGAAAATGTGATATATAAACATTTTATTCGTTAGTACCTTTATTAACTCTTGAGAGTAGACTTATAAGACTTATTTTATGTAAAATGAGGTGCTAAATCCATTGGTGAAATCCGCGATGTCCTATCTTTAACCGTTTAGAAGATCGAGTAAAATGGAGAATAATAGATATTTGAAAATGTGATATATAAACATTTTATTCGTTAGTACCTTTATTAACTCTTGAGAGTAGACTTATAAGACTTATTTTATGTAAAATGAGGTACTAAATCCAACATGTAAAAACCGCGATGTCCTATCTTAAACGGTTTAGAAGATCGAGTAAAATGGAGAATAATAGATATTTGAAAATGAGATATATCAACATTTTATACGTTTGTACCTTTATCAACTCTTGAGAAAAGACTTATAGGACTTATTTTATGTAAAATGAGGTGCTAAATCTACTGGTGAAAACCGCGATGTCCTATCTTTAACCGTTTAGGAGATCGAGTAAAATGGAGAATAATAGATATTTGAAAATGTGATATATAAACATTTTATTCGTTTTTACCTTTATCAACTCTTGAGAGTTGACTTATATTACTTATTTATTGTAAACTGAGGTGCTAAATCTACTGGTGAAAACCGCGATGTCCTATCTTTAACCGTTTAGGAGATCGAGTAAAATGGAGAATAATAGATATTTGAAAATGTGATATATAAACATTTTATTCGTTTTTACCTTTATCAACTCTTGAGAGTTGACTTATATTACTTATTTAATGTAAACTGAGGTGCTAAATCCACTGGTGAAAACCACGATGTCCTATCTTTAACGTTTAGGAGATCGAGTAAAAAGGAAAATAATACATATTTGAAAATGTGATATATAAACATTTTATTCGTTTGTACCTTTATCAACTCTTGAAAGTAGACTTATAGGACTTATTTTATGTAAAATGAGGTGCTAAATCCACTGGTGAAATCAGCGATGTCCTATCTTTAACTGTTAAGGAGATCGAGTAAAAAGGAAAATAATAGATATTTGAAAATGTGATATATAAACATTTTATTCGTTTGGACTTTTATCAACTCTTGAGAGTAGACTTATAGGACTTATTTGATGTAAAATGAGGTGCTAAACCCACTGGTGAAAACCGCGATGTCCTATCTTTAACCGGTTAGGAGATCGAGTAAAATGGAGAGTATTAGATATTTGAAAATGTGATATATAAACATTTTATTCGTTTGTACCTTTATCAACTCTTAAGAGTAGACTTATAAGACTTATTTTATGTAAAATGAGGTGCTAAATCCACTATTGAAAGCCGCGATGTTCTGACTTTAACCGTTAAGAAGATCGAGTAAAATGGAGAATAATAGATATTTGAAAATGTGATATATAAGCATTTTATTCCTTTGTACCTTTATCAACTCTTGAGAGTAGACTTATAGGACTTATTTTATGTAAAATGAGGTGCTAAATCCACTGGTGAAAACCGCGATGTCCTATCTGTAACCGGTTAGGAGATCGAGGAAAATGGAGAATATTAGATATTTGATAATGTGATATTTAAACATTTTATTCGTTTGTACCTTTATGAACTCTTGAGAGTAGACTTACAGGACTTATTTAATACAAAAAGAGGTGCTAAATCCACTGGTGAAAACCGCGATGTCCTATCTTTAACCGGTATGGAGATCGAGTAAAATTGAGAATATTAGATATTTGAAAATGTGATATATAAACATTTTATTCGTTTTTACCTTTATCAACTCTTAAGAGTAGACTTATAAGACTTATTTTATGTAAAATGAGGTGCTAAATCCACTATTGAAAGCCGCGATGTTCTATCTTTAACCGTTAAGGAGATCGAGTAAAATGGAGAATAATAGATATTTGAAAATCTGATATATAAACATTTTATTCGTTTGTACCTTTATCAACTCTTGAGAGTAGACTTATAGGACTTATTTTATGTAAAATGGGGTGCTAAATTCACAGATGAAAACCGCGATGTCCTATCTTTAACGGTTTAGGAGATCGAGAAAATAGGGAATAATAGATATTTGAAAATGTGATATATAAACATTTTATTCGTTTGTACTTTTATCATCTCTTAAGAGTAGACTTATAGGACTTATTTTATGTAAAATGATATGCTAAATCCACTGGTGAAAACTGCGATGTCCTATCTTTAACCGGTTAGGAGATCGAGTAAAATGGAGAGTATTAGATATTTGAAAATGTGATATATAAACATTTTATTCGTTGGTACCTTTATCAACTCTTAAGAGTAGACTTATAAGACTTATTTTATGTAAAATGAGGTGCTAAATCCACTATTGAAAGCCGCGATGTTCTATCTTTAACCGTTAAGGAGATCGAGTAAAATGGAGAATAATAGATATTTGAAAATGTGATATATAAACATTTTATTCGTTTGTACCTTTATCAACTCTTGAGAGTAGACTTATAGGACTTATTTTATGTAAAATGGGGTGCTAAATCCACTGATGAAAACCGCGATGTCCTATCTTTAACGGTTTTGGAGATCGAGAAAATGGGGAATAATAGATATTTGAAAATGAGATATATAAACATTTTATTCGTTTGTACTTTTATCATCTCTTAAGAGTAGACTTATAGGACTTATTTTATGTAAAATGAGGTGCTAAATCCACTGGTGAAAACCGCGATGTCCTATCTTTAACCGGTTAGGAGATCGAGTAAAATGGAGAGTATTAGATATTTGAAAATGTGATATAAAAACATTTTATTCGTTTGTACCTTTATCAACTCTTACGAGTAGACTTATAAGACTTATTTTATGTAAAATGAGGTGCTAAATCCACTATTGAAAGCCGCGATGTTCTATCTTTAACCGTTAAGGAGATCGAGTAAAATGGAGAATAATAGATATTTGAAAATGTGATATATAAACATTTTATTCGTTTGTACCTTTATCAACTCTTGAGAGTAGACTTATAGGACTTATTTTATGTAAAATGAGGGTCTTAATGCACTGGTGAAAACCGCGATGTCCTATCTTTAACTGTTAAGGAGATCGAGTAAAATGGAGAATAATAGATATGTGAAAATGTGATATATAAACATTTTATTCGTTTGTACCTTTTTCAACTCTTGAAAGTAGACTTATAGGACTTATTTTATGTAAAATGAAATGCTAAATCCACTGGTGAAAACCGCGATGACCTATCTTTAACCGTTTAGGAGATCGAGTAAAATGGAGAATGATAGATATTTGAAAATGTGATATATAAACATTTTATTCGTTTGTACCTTTATCAACTCTTGAGAGTATACTTATAGGACCAATTTTATGTAAAATGAGGTGCTAAATCCTCCGGTGAAAACCGCGATGTCCTGTCTTTAACCGTTTAAGAGATCGAGTAAGATGGAGAATAATAAACATTTGAAAATGTGATATATAAACATTTAATTCGTTATTACCTTTATTAACTCTTGAGAGTAGACTTATAGGACTTATTTTATGTAAAATGAGGTGCTATATCCACTGGTGAAAACCGCGATGACCTATCTTGAACCGTTTAGAAGATCGAGTAAAATGGAGAATAATAGATATTGGAAAATGTGATATATAAACATTTTATTCGTTGGTACCTTTATCAACTCTTGAGAGTAGACTTATAGGACTTATTTTATGTAAAATGAGGTGCTGAATCTACTGGTGAAATCCGCGATGTCCTATCTTTAACAGTTTAGGAGATCGAGTAAAATGGAGAAAAATAGATATTTGAAAATGTGATATATAAACATTTTATTCGTTTGTACCTTTATCAACTCTTGAGAGTAGACTTATATTACTTATTTTATGTAAAATGAGGTGCTTAATCCACTGGTGAAAACCGCGATGTCCTATCTTTAACCGTTTAGGAGATCGAGTAAAATGGAGTATAATAGATATTTGATAATGTGATATATAAACATTTTATTCTTTTGTACCTTTATCAACTCTTAAGAGTAGACTTATAGGACTTATTTTATGTAAAATGAAGTGCTAAATCCACTGGTGAAAACCGCGATGTCCTATCTTGAACCGTTTAGGAGATCGAGTAAAATGGAGAATAATGGATATTTGAAAATGTGATATATAAACATTTTATTCGTTGGTACCTTTATCAACTCTTGAGAGTAGACTTATAGGACTTATTTTATGTAAAATGAGGTGCTAAATCCACTGGTGAAAACCGCGATGTCCTATCTTTAATTGTTTAGGAGATCGAGAAAAATGAGAATAATAGATATTTGATAATGTGATATTTAAACATTTTATTCGTTTGTACCTTTATCAACTCTTGAGAGTAGACTTATAAAACTTATTTCATGTAAAATGAGGTGCTGAATCCACTGGTGAGAACCGCGATGTCCTATCTTTAACCGTTTAGGAGATCGAGTAAAATGGAGAAAAATAGATATTTGAAAATGTGATATATAAACATTTTGTTCGTTTGTACCTTTATCAACTCTTGAGAGTAGACTTATAGGACATATTTTATGTAAAATGAGGTGCTAAATCCACTGGTGAAGACCGCGATGTCCTATCTTGAACCGTTAAGGAGATCGAGTAAAAAGGAGAAAAATAGATATTTGAAAATGTGATATATAAACATTTTGTTCGTTTGTACCTTTATCAACTCTTGAGAGTAGACTTATAGGACCTATTTTATGTAAAATGAGGTGCTTAATTCACTGGTGAAAACCGCGATGTCCTATCTTTAACCGTTTAGGAGATCGAGTAAAATGGATTATAATAGATATTTGATAATGTGATATATAAACATTTTATTCTTTTGTACCTTTATCAACTCTTAAGAGTAGACTTATAGGACTTATTTTATGTAAAATGAAGTGCTAAATCCACTGGTGAAAACCGCGATGTCCTATCTTGAACCGTTTAGGAGATCGAGTAAAATGGAGAATAATGGATATTTGAAAATGTGATATATAGACATTTTATTCGTTGGTACCTTTATCAACTCTAGAGAGTAGACTTATAGGACTTATTTTATGTAAAATGAGGTGCTAAATCCACTGGTGAAAACCGCGATTTCCTATCTTGAACCGTTTAGAAGATCGAGTAAAATGGAGAATAATAGATATTGGAAAATGTGATATATAAACATTTTATTCGTTGGTAACTTTATCAACTCTTGAGAGTAGACTTATAGGACTTATTTTATGTAAAATGAGGTGCTGAATCCACTGGTGAAATCCGCGATGTCCTATCTTTAACCGTTTAGGAGATCGAGTAAAATGGAGAAAAATAGATATTTGAAAATGTGATATATAAACATTTTATTCGTTTGTACCTTTATCAGCTCTTGAGAGTAGACTTATATTACTTATTTTATGTAAAATGAGGTGCTAAATCCACTGGTGAAAACCGCGATGTCCTATCTTTAATTGTTTTGGAGATCGAGAAAAATGAGAATAATAGATATTTGATAATGTGATATTTAAACATTTTATTCGTTTGTACCTTTATCAACTCTTGAGAGTAGACTTATAAAACTTATTTCATGTAAAATGAGGTGCTGAATCCACTGGTGAGAACCGCGATGTCCTATCTTTAACCGTTTAGGAGATCGAGTAAAATGGTGAAAAATAGATATTTGAAAATGTGATATATAAACATTTTGTTCGTTTGTACCTTTATCAACTCTTGAGAGTAGACTTATAGGACATTTTTTATGTAAAATGAGGTGCTAAATCCACTGGTGAAAACCGCGATGTCCTATCTATAACCGTTTAGGAGATCGAGTAAAATGGAGAATAATAGATATTTGAAAATGTGATATATAAACATTTTGTTCGTTTGTACCTTTATCAACTCTTGAGAATAGACTTATAGGACTTATTTTATGTAAAATGAGGTGCTAAATCCACTGGTGAAAACCGCGATGTCCTATCTTGAACCGTTTAGGAGATCGAGTAAAATGGAGAAAAATAGATATTTGAAAATGTGATATATAAACATTTTGTTCGTTTGTACCTTTATCTTCTCTTGAGAGTAGACTTTTAGGACATATTTTATGTAAAATGAGGTGCTAAATCCACTGGTAAAATCCGCGATGTCCAATCTTTAACCGTTTAGGAGATCGAGTAAAATGGAGAATAATATATATTTGAAAATGTGATATATAAACATTTTATTCGTTTTTACCTTTATCAACTCTTGAGAGTAGACTTATATTACTTATTTTATGTAAAATGAGGTGCTAAATCCACTGGTGAAAACCGCGATGTCCTATCTTTAATTGTTTAGGAGATCGAGAAAAATGAGAATAATAGATGTTTGATAATGTGATATTTAAACATTTTATTCGTTTGTACCTTTATCAACTCTTGAGAGTAGACTTATAAAACTTATTTCATGTAAAATGAGGTGCTGAATCCACTGGTGAGAACCGCGATGTCCTATCTTTAACCGTTTAGGAGATCGAGAAAATGGAGACTAATAGATATTTGAAAATGTGATATATAAACATTTTATTCGTTTGTACCTTTATCAACTCTTGAGAGTAGACTTATAGGACTTATTTTATGTAAAATGAAGTGCTAAATTCACTGGTGAAAACCGCGATGTCCTATCTTGAACCGTTTAGGAGATCGAGTAAAATGGAGAATAATGGATATTTGAAAATGTGATATATAAACATTTTATTCGTTTGTACCTTTATCAACTCTTGATAGTAGACTTATAGAACTTATTTTATGTAAAATAAGGTGCTAAATCCACTGGTGAAAACCGCGATGTCCTATCTTTAACCGTTTAGGAGATCGAGTAAAAAGGAGAATAATAGATATTTGAAAATGTGATATATAAACTTTTTTGTCGTTTGTACCTTTACCAACTCTTGAGAGTAGACTTATAGGACTTATTTTATGTAATATGAGATGCTAAATCCACTAGTAAAAACCGCGATGTCCTATTTTTGACCGTTTAGGAGATCGAGTAAAATGGAGAATAATAGATATTTGAAAATGTGATATATAAACATTTTGTTCGTTTGTACCTTTATCAACTCTTGAGAATAGACTTATAGGACTTATTTTATGTAAAATGAGGTGCTAAATCCACTGGTGAAAACCGCGATGTCCTATCTTGAACCGTTTAGGAGATCGCGCAAAATGGAGAAAAATAGATATTTGAAAATGTGATATATAAACATTTTGTTCGTTTGTACCTTTATCAACTCTTGAGAGTAGACTTTTAGGACATATTTTATGTAAAATGAGGTGCTAAATCCACTGGTAAAAACCGCGATGTCCAATTTTAACCGTTTAGAAGATCGAGTAAAATGGAAAATAATAGATATTTGAAAATGAGATATATAAACATTTTATACGTTTGTACCTTTATCAACTCTTGAGAAAAGACTAATAGGACTTATTTTATGTAAAATAAGGTGCTAAATCCACTGGTGAAAACCACGATGTCCTATCTGTAACCGTTTAGGAGATCGAGTAAAATGGAGAATAATAGATATTTGAAAATGTGATATATAAACTTTTTATTCGTTTGTACCTTTACCAACTCTTGAGAGTAGACTTATAGGACTTATTTTATGTAATATGAGATGCTAAATCCACTAGTAAAAACCGCGATGTCCTATTTTTGACCGTTTAGGAGATCGAGTAAAATGGAGAATAATAGATATTTGAAAATGTGATATATAAACATTTTATTCGTTTGTACCTTTATCAATTCTTGAGAGTAGACTTATAGGACTTATTTTATGTAAAATGAGGTGCTAAATCCACTGGTGAAAACCGAGATGTCCTATCATTGACCGTTTAGGAGATCGAGTAAAATGGA
>CAWVOD010000055.1:0-61173 GCA_963930825.1 Silvanus unidentatus | reverse complement strand
ACTTTTTTTTTCGATTTCAAAACTCTTTATTGTTCTTGTTCTTGGTTTACATACATATTAACAATATGCCAGGGCGCCAAAGCGCTGATTTTGTTTTAGTGTGAAAAGGTAGAATTTATGAGTTTGTGCTTCTATGATGTCATCAATGAAGCAAACAGTTGCAAGGTTGTGTAAGTCAGTAAGTCGAGTTGATTGTTTTTTGTTGAGTATTAGCCGTAGGGTACTGTTTTGAATTAACTGGAGCTTTTTGATGTTTGTAGCTGAAGTGTTGCTAAAAATTGGACAACCGTATAGCAGGATTGGTCTAATGTAAGCTTTGTACAGGTGGATTTTGGTTTTTGCTGATAGTACATTGTGGTAATTAATTAGTGGCCAGAGTGTGCTTTTTATGGCTTTGGCATTCTTTGTGATGATATTGATGTGGGCGTTAAAATTTAGTTTTTGGTCCAGGGTGATACCTAAATATTTTGTTTGGTCGACCGATTGAATTTGTTGATTGTTGAAAGTGACTCGCGTAGTTGGCTTGTCTTTAATTTTGTACGTGAAGTTCGTCAGTGTTGTTTTGTTTGCATTGATTTTGATTTTCCAGGTGTCGTAGTATTGCTCAAGTAATGAAATGTGCCGTTGTAAGTACTCGTTACATTTGTCAGATTTCCATGATTCTGCCATGATGGCAGTGTCATCAGCGAACAGTGCTATGGTTGTGTTTTGGTGTTTTGGTAAGTCATTGATATATAAATTAAATAGAAACGGCGATAGTACCGCACCTTGTGGGACCGCTGCTGCGATATTGTATTTTTTAGAAAGAGTGTTACCCAATTTCACTTAAAATGACCTGTTTTGAATAAATGAATGTGTGATTCTTATTAGATAGCTGGGGAAATTGTTTAGGATTAATTTGTGATTGAGTCCTTGATGCCAAACAGTGTCAAACGCTTTTTCGATGTCCAGCGTTAAAAGTGCGGTAATTTTGTTGATGTTGTAATTTGTTGTAATTTTATCTGTTAGGCGCGCTAATTGGTGTATGGTACTATGGTTTGATTTGAATCCGAACTGTTCCGGAATTAGTAAATTGCTCTCTTTTTCAAAATCTTGCATTCTTTTCAATATTATTCTCTCTAGTAGTTTGCTCATACTAGGGAGAAGCCTTATCGGTCGGTAATTTGACGGGTGGCTGTAGTTTTTGTTGGGTTTTTTAATTGGAATAATAATTGCAGTTTTCCACTGGTTTGGGAAGTATTGTAGTTTAATGCAACTGTTTAGAATGTAATATAGTTGAACCAGTGTTTTCTGAGGCAGATTTTTTAGTAATTTGTTGCTAATTTTGTCGTTGCCTGATGCTTCTCTTGAGTTTTGTTGTTTGATTATGAGTTTAATTTCTTTTGGCGATGTTAGGGCGTCAAGTGGTGTTTATTTTAGATTTTTGAAAAAGTTCTGTATTAAAGTTTCAACTGCTTTTATTGTTTCAGGGTTAGAATAGTTAGCTGTTTGTTTATGTATCTGTTCTAGAGTTTGTGCAATTGTATTGGCTTTATCTACCTCAGAAAACACCAGTCCATTGGGGGATTGGAGAGTAGGCACTTTCTTTGACATGTTTTTGTTTTTAAGGGCTTTTCCTATTTTCCAAATATTATTTGGATTTTGGGGGGTGATTTTACGTAGTTTTAATTCCCAGTTCGCTGACTTTACCGAGTTTATAGAGCAGTTGATAAGTTTATTATAGTAGTTTATTTCGTTCTTCAAATGCGGCGTATGTAATCGTTGCTGAATTCGTCTTAGGCTGTTTCTTTCCTTAATAAGCTTTTTGGTTTCTTCCGGAATTTTTAGATAGCCGAATTTAATTGGTTTTTTGGTGGTGCATATATTAAAAGCTTCGACAATTTTACCAGATAGTGTTTTTATTGCATGTTCTATTTCGGGTTTTGACTGAATATTTTTATTAATGACTGTTTCTTTAGTAAGGATGTCTCTAAACATATGCCAGTCAATTTTCATAGAGAATTTTTGTTCAAGTTTGATTGGAGAGTGATTGACATTGAATATAACTGCCAAATGGTCAGAGCAGAGCTCGTTAACGCTTTCAATATATGGAACATGAACGTTTTTACTGATTACTAGATCAATTGTTGAAGGTCTATTGTCACTGTCTGGAAAATGGGTGAAGTCATTTTCAGGATAATATAGCAGATAATTTGTAAGGTTGAGGTAATTTTGCAGTTTTTTACCGTTTGTGTTGGTTGTATAGTTGTTCCAATTTGTAGGTCGCGAATTTAGATCTCCCGCAATGAGTACTTTATGGTTGAGATTGAATAACTTATCTAGTTCTGAGTCGTCAAAATCCGAATTGTTGTACTTTTAAAAACGTACGCTACTACTACTATAAACGTTCGCTATTACTATGTCAATTATAAGAAAGGTCTGGTTTTCAAAAGAATGTGAAATTACGTCGATTTCGTCATATAACAGGTCTCTCTTGATAAATGCTATTAGGCCGTGATGTTGGTTGTTGGGTTTATTTATAGTATGATAGCCGTTAATTGTGGGAGGTTTTTTATTATTTAGTTTACTTTCTTGAATGAAAGTCACATCAATATTCATTTCAACTAGCAGGTGCTCCAGCTCATTTGTCTTGTTATTTATACTATTTGAGTTCCAAGTTAGAATACTTAAATTCTTATCTGGCATTATAAATTATATTTGGCTGATAGATTGAAAATTAATTGAATTTTATCAAAGCTTGACTGACACTGGAACAATCCCGCCTTTAGCTCTCTTATTAAGTTAAAAAGTTCATTCAGGTTACAAATATCGTTAAGCTCTTTTAATTCTTGCATTAGATTTGGTAGTGAATTGTTGTTGGCTGTGTTCTTAGTTACGCTTGCAAAAGATTGCGTGTTTTGAATGTATGACTGTGAGTTGAATATTGGTGTGTTTTGTGTGTTTGTTTTTGGAAGTTGCGGGAATTGTGAGTTATTATGACTGTATTTATTTTGTGGCACAATTTTTGAGGTTGCACTCACCTTTGTGAATTTTTCTTCGTATTCCACTCGAACTGGACATTGCCTGTAGTTGGCTGGGTGCGGTCCGCCGCAGTTACAACACTTCAATTTGGAGAAATTTTCTTCGCATCTAGGCCCCATGCTGCATTCTCTAGTCCAATGCGCTTGGCTACACTTTAGGCATCTTGGTAGGATTGTACAATTTGAAGAACCATGCCCGAACCTTTGACAACGGTAGCATTGAGTTACGCTGTTGGGTTTGGCGTATTTTTGCCATTCCAGTTTTATATTGTCGAATTCCCTGATATGTTTCAATTTTTGTATGGTTTCTCGATTTGATGTGAAAACAGCCTTCCTACACGGTGTCATCGAGGAGGAAATCTACATGAAGCAATCGCAGGGTTATAACGATGGAACTAATCGGGTGTGTCGACTAATTAAAAGCTTGAACGGTCTAAAGCAGGCGTCACGCTGCTGGAATCGCCGATTCACCGATTTTCTATTAACGTTCGGACTAAAAGAATGTGAATCAGACGAGTGTTTATTCGTTAGACAAAGTACGAATCGCAAGCTGATTGTAATAATTTATGTTGATGACGGACTTGTGATTGGAAATGAATTAAACGACATTGAAGTGTTTTTAGAGGCTCTGAAACGCGAATTTGAGGCAACGATCAATTTATCAGTGAAAATGTTTCTCGGAATCGAATTTACGCACCCGGAAAACGGTTCAGTTTCCTTAACACAAAGTGATTATGTGGGCAAGATTTTAAATCGCTTTAACATGCAAGATTGCAAGCCAGCTCCAACTCCGATCGATGTTGGATGGAACAAAAGTGACGCGATTAATCAAAGTGCGGAAAATGTGCCGTATCGTGAATTGGTTGGAAAATTTAATGTTTCTGCAGAACGGAACGCGTCCCGACATAACTTTCGCCGTAAACGTTTTGTCCAGGCAATTGGAAAAGCCGTCGGTCGCGCACTGGGTGCTAGCAAAAAGGGTACTTCGTTATCTTCAAGGTACTCGAAACGTCGGTATTCTGTACGATGGAAAAGGCGTCATGAAGGTATACAGCGACGCTGACTATGCGGGAGACGTCGATTTAAGGAAATCAACATCAGGATGTGTGTGCGTGTTTAGTGGTGGTCCAGTGATATGGAAAAGTAAAAAGCAACAGTGTGTGGCCCTTTCTACAACCGAAGCAGAGTTTGTGAGTGCTTCTAGTGCAATAAAAGATGGTGTTTGGTTGTCTCGTGTTTTAAATGACTTAAGTGTTGTATGCGAACCGATAGGATTGTGTATTGACAATCAGAGCACAATTAAAGTCATCAAAAATAAAGAGCTACACGACCGCTCCAAACACATTGATATAAAATACCATTTCATTAGAGATTTACATAAAAAAGGCTTAATTGAAATTGAATATGTACCTACTGAAAAACAACTGGCTGATGTATTTACAAAACCATTGTCAACTCAAAGATTTATGATGATGAAAAAGATGTTAAATATTGTTGAATTAACTTAAGTTCTATTTTTGTTATTTTTGTTAAGCTGAATTATTGTAAGGGTTGTATTATGAATATGGCATTTGTTTCTTATTTTTGAACTAACTTTTAGGGGGAATGTTGAAATTATGTTTGATACGCATGTCAAAGACAAAGTTAGTTACTTTGATTTTATAACTAGTTCTAGTTTTAACTGTTCCGGTTTGTATGAATTGTCGTATGGGCAATGGTCGCGTTGAAGAGAATAAAATCTTAATTTAAAAGTACAATCTCGTTTTCGTTTTATCCAAAAACCTCAACAATTATACATTTAATTAATCACATTTACATAATCAGTTTACACCATTACAGGAAATTGATTCAGTTACAATACAATAAGGATTCGCGCATGTCCCGTTTGCTATTAGATCTTGCTCTTGACCGCTATAACCTTTAAGGTGGTTTCACGCCTCGGCCACGTCCGCGGCTATTACAGTATCCAATCATTGGCGCTGACTTTCTGAAACACTACAGCTTAATACCAGATCTGAATGGCGAAATATTAATAGATAGATAAAGCCATCACTGGTTTAGTTGTGCAAGGCACGAAGGCAACGTACGGCCAGCTGAGTTGCTAAGTATTAAAGTAATTAGTGTTAGCTCAATATATCACAAAATTTTGACGAAGTATCCAGATTTGACGAAACTGGAAACCGAAACTAAGACGACAAAGCACAGCACTGTATATTTGATCAACATGACACCGGGACCGCCCATTTTTTGCAGACTACGCCGGCTAAAACCAGAAATGTACGAGACGGCGAAGAAAGAGTTCGCATATATGGTAGAAAAGGGCATCGCACGACCGTCAAGCTCAAATTGGTGTTCTCCCCTTCACATGGTACCCAAAAAAGGTAGTCAATGTAGGCCGTGTGGGGATTATAGAAAATTAAACTCGCGCACAGTTCCGGAGAGGTATCCAGTACCTCATATAGAGGATTTCACTTATCAGCTGGCAGGTAAAACAATATTTTCTACTATTGATCTAATGAGGGATTGTCCGTTTTGGAACACCGCTTCGAGTAACGAGCGACCAGGGTAGATTGTTTGACTCCGGACTGTTCACAGAGTTAAGCAAAACGTTCGGCGTATAACATCACATACGAACGACAGCGTACAATCCAGCACCAAATGGAATGGAGGAGAGGTTTCACAGGCAGTTGAAGGCGGCGATTAAGTGTGTTCGTTAAAATTTATATTATGTCTCACTATATTTTACAATTTTTATATTTCTAATACGTATACAACAAAAAGTAGTAGAATTCAAACTTTAGTACCGCAACTTGGAAGAAGTCGAATTAAAAGACCAGATTGTTAACAACTTTCAATAACGACACGTGTCCAATATCATTTTATTCGTTTATAACCCATTCTAAGTGTAATTTTAATAAATATTAGTTGTAAAGCATAAAGTGAGTGTCTTTATTACAATCTCAAATCGTAGAACAATTCGGGCAGGTTCAATTCTCCTGCAAAAACGTAAGCGTTCGTACCGAACCACGCGGCCTCATCGGGTCAGCAACAACAACACCCAACAAATGGTCCTTCGAGCCGGATATCTCCAATATACCTGCAGCATTCAAAAGTGCAACTTCAAAGATGCAACTTCGGCGAAAAACTGCATTTTTCGCAAAACTACAGTCGGCCAGATCAACTGGTCAACGCTCATCAGCTCACCCACGCAATCATCAACGACGTTCGAGTATTCATCAGGTCCATCGCCTACGTCACTTCCAAATTCCAATCAAAATCAATGTAAGTCAAAGTTCAATTTCCTCCACTTTCCTAAAATTGCTCCCACCTACGCTCTAATTATCGATAGTATCGCGTATCAATTTTACGAGTACCACCACTCCATTTCGCAATATGGCGGATATTGAGCGGTATAACAAACTTAAGAAAAAACGCTCGTCAGTAAAAGGGAAATTAACAACGTTTTCAAATTTCGTGGATACAATCATAGAGAAATTTCCCAAGTACCAAATTACAGATCCATTTCACTTGCGACAATTAAAGGCGCGCTTAACAGATGCGGTATCATTATTGTCCGATTACAATATAATTCAAAACGAAATGGATGAACTTGCGGAGGATGCGGATGCTGAATTTATCGATCGTGAAAACTTCGAACGCGATTATTACGGAACAACCGCCAGAGCCAAGCACATATGCGACTCAAATCGAAGCGATTCAGAACGCGATTCGGATTCGGAACAAGATAGCGAATCAGTTATAGTGCGCCCAACTAGCGCGACTTCGAAAGTAGGCGATTCTTCGGCAATGGCACCCGTTTTAAACCCAGCAATCTAGTCAAACACTTCGACTTCCAATGCAAACAGCGAAAACATTCTAACGCTCCAGTTTAAACAAGCAATAGCGCTTTACACATCAGCAATATTAAAATGCCTGTAATACCCAATTTCGATAATAATTACGAGAACCGGATAGAATTTCGGGATACCTTTGAATCTCTTATACATTCGAACTCTGCAACCTCGAACATAACGAAGTTCCACTATCTTCGCGCATCATTGCAAGTCGGCGCCGCTCAAATTATAGCGAGCCTAGAGTTTTCGAACAGCAATTATCTACTAGCATGGGATTTGTTATGCAATCGATATGACAATAAGCGCATTTTAATGCAGAACCACTTGAAGTCGCTTTTTTCGCTCGAGAAAATAAATGCAGAGTCGTCATTCGCATTACGCAAATTAATCGACAACGTCACTAAACACATTCGCTCCCTGCACTCGCTCAAGTTACCCACAACGCAATGGGATGCAATTTTAATTTATATGATGACAACTAAACTAGATTCTGTTACGGCAAGGGAGTGGGAAGAGAAGCGGTCGGCGTACGATAATCCCAACTTCGAAAATTTTCGTCAATTCATAAAAGATAGGGCTGACTTACTCGAAACTCTAGAGCACAACAAGGCGCAAAGGCCCAAACCAAATCATAGGGAACGAAAAACAAACGCGTTTTTGTCGCATAGAGCTTCATGCGTCGTATGTAAGAGCGAGCATTTTATACAAAACTGCGACAAATTCCTCAAACTTTCAATCAATGAACGAATTGAACAGGCAAAACGACTCAAACTATGTCTAAACTCTTTACGCTGCGGCCATATGCTAAAACAATGTACTTCGGAAAATTGCAAGCGCTGCAAATCGAAACACAATACACTTCTTCATTTAGAGAAATCGGAATCGAATTCAAATAATTGCGACGGTCAATCGGGCTCAATACCATGTCTCAGTTTAACAGCAAGAACCTTCGGGGCAACTGACAATTTGCTCCCAACCGTCCAACTACTCGTTTATGGCGAAAACAACAAATCATACAGAGCTCAGGCTTTGCTCGATCCGGGATCTCAAAGCAGCTTCATAACATCGGATCTTAGTAAATTTCTAGGCCTCAAACAAAATCGTGCAAGTGTCAACTTCTTTGGCATTAACAAATGCGAATCCAAAGTTTCATCGCATGCAATTGTGAAGCTTAAATCACTTCGGAACAACTTCACTATGAATGTGTCTTGCCTGGTAACACCGGTTATCACCAGCGAGCTGCCTAACTTTGCACTAAATCTAAACTCGCTTAACATTCCGGAAAATTTGCAATTAGCCGATGCCGATTTCCATATTCCGGCGAGTGTCGACATTTTATTAGGGGTCGATTGTTTTTGGAAGACTATGTGTAGCGGGCAATTTGACTTAACATCACATGGGTCAGTAATGAAGAAGACAGTCTTCGGGTGGATAATCGCAGGGGCGGTCAGCGCCGATTTATCTAAAAATATGGTGTGTAATTCGGCAGTCGTAAACGAGTCGCGTTTAGAACAACAACTTGCACGCTTTTGGGAAATCGAAACGGTACCAACAATCGATCCTCGATCTGACGAGGAAATTTCTTGCGAACAACATTTTGTTAAAACCACCTATCGTAACGAAAAAGGGAATTTTGTCGTCACGTTTCCGTTCAAATCATCCCCCAACGCATTGGGAAACTCGTACGATTCGGCTAAGAAACAATTCTTAGCATTAGAGCGCAAACCAAATCGCAATCATGAACTGAAAACACGGTACATCAATTTTATTCGCGAATACATCGAACTGGGACATATGCAAAGGGTTCCCGATCAAGATAGCGCAATTCATGCCTATTATATGCCGCATCACGGCGTTTTGAAGGAGGAAAGTAAAACAACCAAGCTAAGGGTAGTTTTTAACGCTTCTTCCCCAAGCACAACGGGAATATCGCTAAACGACATACAAATGGTGGGACCCACAATACAGTCCGACCTATTTTCGATACTAATTCGACACCGAAAACATCGTTTTATCTTAGGGGCGATATAGAGAAGATGTACCGTATGGTCCACATGGACGAATCCATGTGGCCCTTTCAAAGAATACTCTATCGCGAGAGTCCCAACGACGATTTATGCGCATATCAATTAACCAGAGTTACTTACGGCACGGCATCAGGTGCATTTTTGGCGATTCGATCACTGCATCAGTTAGCAATTGAAGGTGATTCGCAATCTCCACAGACTGCGAATATTATTAAGAGTGACTTTTATGTGGACGACCTCCTCACAGGAGGGGAGTCAGAACAGGAAGTTATCGAAATTGCCAACAGTGTATCTGCTGCACTAGCCCGTGGCGGATTCAACCTCTTCAAATGGGTATCAAATAGCACTCCGGTTTTAAGTCATTTGCAAGCGCGGAACGGGTCTAACGACAATAACATTGTTTTCGACTAAAACGAGCACACCAAAACGTTGGGGATGCTTTACAACGGAACGACAGACGCATTCCTCTTCCAAATTCAATTTAATTCCAAACCACACGTTACTAAGCGATCATTACTTTCTGAAATTTCCCAAATTTTTGATCCACTCTTTTTGCTCAGTCCGGTCACAATCATACCGAAAATGATGCTGCAAGAGTTGTGGCAGCTCAAGCTTAGCTGGGACGAATCAGTGCCGAGTGATCTACACACGCGATGGATAAAATTCCGCGATCAGCTACCGGATTTAAACCAACTACAACTTACGCGACGTGTTTTATGTGACAATCCAACGACGGTCAATATTCACGGTTTTTGCGACGCCTCGACAAAGGCTTACGGCGCGTGCATTTATATTTCTTCAAACAATGGAAAAGACGAAGTACTATCGTGTCTCATATACGCCAAAGCAAGGGTAGCTCCTCTTAAATCGATTACGGTACCCCGTCTTGAATTAATGGGTGCTGCTTTATAAGCGAAACTGATGGACCAAGTGATGCTGTCCGCAACTGCAACGAAAACTGCAACGAAATTCAACAAGCGCGGTGTTTCTTGCTAAAATTGTCACAAAATCAATGCTTTTCGAAGGAGTTGCAGACTTTAGAGAAACAGGGCGAACTCGAAGACAAAAGCAAACTGAAACGGTTGAGCGCATTTTTGGGAGAAGACGGCTTGATACGGTTAGGCGGTAGATTGGCGCACTCGGACTTCTCTTACGAGAAAAAACACCCAATTGTCTTATCGGGCGACAATTACGTTACTAAACTTATATTTAAGGCGGAACATGAAACTTTAATGCACGCAGGCCCGCAACAACTACTTTACTCAGTACGAGAAAATTAATGGCCGATTTCCGGACGAAATTTAGCCCGAAAAATCACTCACGATTGCGTCAAATGCTTCAAAATAAAGCAGAAATATATAAACCCAATAATGGGTGATCTTCCCAAAGAGTGAACGACTCCAACGCTACCGTTTCATATCACAGGCGTCGACTACGCGGGTCCATTTCAAGTCAAGGACCGACAGGGTAGAGGGTGTAAGGTGACAAAAGCATGGATTTGTTTATTCATATGTTTCGTAACAATGGCGGTCCATTTAGAATTGGTTTCGAGTTTATCAACTGAAGCATTCTTAGCTACGTTCAGGCGGTTTTGTGCGCGAAGGGGAAAACCCTTAAAGGTATTTTCCGATAATGGTACCAATTTTGTCGGCGCAAATACAGAATTAAAGCGGCTCAGGGAATTTCTCGATGAATATTCTGATGCCATTATTGAAAACGTCCATAACAGCGGAATCGAGTGGTCATTTATACCACCGCATTCACCACACTTCGGAGGGTTGTGGGAGGCGGGCGTTAAGTCAGCTAAATCACACCTAAAACGCGTCGCAGCGAACGCACTTTTGACCTTTGAAGATTTCTACACTCTTCTTACGCAGGTGGAAGCAATTATGAACTCCCGTCCTATATGTATTCATCCTCTACCGATCCTAATGACCTTAATCCAATCACTCCAGCTCATTTTCTAATTGGGCGCACGCTTACTGGGCCAGCGGATCCCAGCTTATCACATCTCAAAGAAAATAGACTTTCGCACTACCAACGAATACAATTGTTGCGCCAACACTTTTGGGCTAGATGGGCGAAAGAGTACGTCGGCGAAATGCAGCAACGCACTAAATGGACCAAGAAGACGGCTCCTATCCGAGTGAACGACCTAGTTCTAGTGAAGGACGAAAACGCACCCTCTTTTCGTTGGGCGCTGGGTCGCGTCATTGAAGGTCTTCCCGGACGTGACGGAGTGGTCAGAGTTGTGACTCTAAAAACCAAGAGTGGTCTTCTTAAACGAAGTGTCACCAAATTGTGTCCACTGCCAGTAATCGGGACACCAGCCGAAAACAACACATCGTCCAACGCAAGCTGCACACAGTTATAGTGAAGTGAAAGGGCCTGTCAATAATAGTGCTAGTGAACGGGTTAAAATTCCTAGATGTCAAAATGACACCATAAAGACACTCATGAACAATTTTATTAATTGAATTCGTTGATTTTTTATAAATGTTCTATGTTGTTTAATTGTGTTTGATGTTTGATATTAAATTTAATTCCTTTTGTGATTTACACTATCTTTTATGTGCTTTGAAACCCTGTGCTTTCAAGGCCGGGAGTACGTTCGTTAAAATTTATATTATGTCTCACTATATTTTACAATTTTTTATATTTCTAATACGTATACAACAAAAAGTAGTAGAATTCGATCTTTAGTATCGCAACTGGGAAGAAGTCGAATTAAAAGTGTTTAATCAGGCACTTTGTAAGAGTGCGAGACTAATGTGGGTTTATGTTAAGGTGATAACATAAGGGTTGAATCAAACTAATTGTTGTAAGGAACTAGTCTAATTAATTTATTCTAATTGAACTTGACAATATATACATAAAATTTATCCTATTTATATGACGTAGGTCAGGTACCAACAATGGTAATGAAATGTTGCTGATGCGAGAATTATGTAATTTGTCGCACTATTCGCACATAATGCTGAGGCGACATTGCTTACAGATGTTTATAAACACAATTGTTTTTATAATGAAAAAATAAGAATGATAAACCACTGATTACAAATTCTGTTCATTTATGAACATTTTGGGGGGTCAGAATGAATGTAGGTCGCCCTCTTGGTTTACGTTGTTTGACACACCAAACGATGCTACCAATGACCGCTAATATGATGATTGTGGTGGTGAAGCCAATTCCTACACCTGGGACATGTGGTTTTACCGACTCCCATATCGTTGCTGTCACGTTGTCCTGGAGGGTGGCTTCGTCGTGAAGAATGCTTCCAAATTCTTCATGAGGCTCGAATATCGGCTCTGATGTACTTGTAGCTACCTTGTGCTGCTTGTGCAGATGGATGGGTTCAATCACTGGAACTGCCAGTGGTTTGTGAAAACTTGCGGTACCTCTAATGGTGGCTGTTATTCTTGGAATCAATAAATTCTTCCCTGTGTCTACAACACAGATTGGATTGATTTGTAGAATACCAGTTCCGTTCAGCCAGATGTCTTCCCGCTGATCGTTACACCTGAGATCGACTCGCGTTGGGTTGTTGGCGATGAACATCCATGTATTTGGCTTGTACAAATGTTTCCATAACAGGTCGGAGACTGTGAATGTGTTATATCCACAGTTATTGGCAGATGCTCTGGCGTATAGAGCATTGATGATGCAGTTGGGAGCGGAGTTTAAGTCATGGATTACACTAAGGGCATATAAATACTCATCTGAATCCAACTTTGTAGCGTGATTAAGCTGTTCTATGGATAGTTCGAAATATCGCTGATTGTTGTAATCAACTGCTAGTAATGAGTTGGCGATTTGAATGGCCGAAAACGTGTTGTCCTTGACTTTGTGTGCTACTGGTGTCACACTGATAATCGAGTACGTCGGATCTTCAACGATGTAGAGGTGCATCGCTAAAGTTATACTTGTGTTACTTCTGTTGAGAGTCATTCCCTTCATTTGGGATGTAATGATGTTCATTTTTTGCGGTAGTTGCTTCGTCACATTGGTGATAAGCCTATGGAATTCTTCTGTTGTGAGGAAATCCGAGATGTGACTTTGATGATGGATGACTCTTATTAGCCTGGAACACATCTCTTCTAAGTCTTGCAGTGCCTCTTGTGCTAGTTGATTTATTGACAACACTTGGATCAGGATGGAGTTCACGTCTGTCTCCTTGTACCAGTGGTCGAACGATTCATTGATGCTGAGTCCATGATCTAATCGTCGACTGAACAGATTCAGTTTCTTTGTGATCTGGTGTTCGGTTGAGTTAAGGGATGCCAACGTTCTAACCATGATGTTGGTCTGATGTTTTGACGTTTGGATCAGTTGCTTCAGGTTTTCATCCAATTTCGTGATGTCGGTATACACTTCGTCGTTGACACCAAATACTGATGTCATGAGTTTTTCAAGAAGACCTCTTCGGTGCCTGTCACTGTAGCCATAGTTGATCACATGCAGTTGTCGTCGGAGGTCATGATGGCGGCTATGAAGTTCTTCTAATTGGTGCTCACAATGAGACGTTGCACCGAGTCTGCTGCTCATTCGGCATATGTGTGCATATTGGTTAATTGTCGCGGTTACCAGGTGATTGAATTGGGCTAGCTGGGTGGTATTGATTGGAACATTAATTTTTAGTATACCTCGACTGATGATTGCATTCCCAATTTGTTCGATGTATAGTCCAGGATCGGGAGTTTTGATGGTAAATGATGCAGATTGGGTTGAAATAATTAATGACATCAAACACACAATTGTATATGCCATCCTGTTTGTAGTTGTTAGTGGTGATCAAACATCTTGTTTGATTCCTAGTTCTTCGTTAATAGGTAGTGGGCATAATTTTTCCAATGGCCTCTTGAATTCACTTCCATTTTGTGTTTTTATGGTCGCTACGCGTGTTTTGTTGTCCCTTCCAGGATGAACTTCGTGATTCTTGCCAAGGGCCATTTTGTTGAAGTGAAGTTTTCGTCCTTTACTAACACAAGGTCACCTTCCTTTATGTTTGGATGTCCAGATTGCCATTTATATCTCTGTTGAAGTCTGTACAGGTACTCTGTTGACCATACCTTCCAGAAGTCTTTATTCATTTTTTGCAATATTTTCCATCGGGTATTAATAGTCGGCTCAGCTTGTAATTCCACTTTGTCTGGCTGTGTTACAAGTGATCTGCCGGTGATTAGATGTCCTGGGGTTAGCACCGTGTTGTCTTCTGAATTTTCATTAATGACACAGAGTGGTCTGGAGTTCAGGCATGCTTCAATTTGTTGCAGGACGGTGGACAATTCTTCGTATGTTAAAGTATTGTCTCCAATCACCCGTTTCAAATGAAATTTTGTGGATTTCACCCCTGCTTCCCATAATCCTCCAAAGTGAGGAGCTGCCGGGGGAGAGAAGTGCCATTGTGTTCCAGATGTTGCGAAGGATTGCTGGAACTTTGGCTGTGCGAGCGCCAATTGTAGTTCTTTGTCCAGTACCCCTTTTGCGCCCACGAAATTTGTTCCATTGTCACTGTATAAGTGAGCACAGTGACCTCGTCTGGCTTGAAACCGTCAAAAGGCAGCAAGGAAGGCCTCTGATGTCATGTCACTGACAGCCTCTAAATGTACTGCCTTTGTGGCCATACATACAAATACCGCTATGTAGCCCTTGTATGATTTATTTCCTCTTCTTTTTGTGGTACGGATTTGGATTGGTCCGGCGTAATCGACTTCAGTGTGAGAGAACGGTGGTGAAATTGTAACACGTTGTTCTGGTAGGTTGCCCATGATTTGTTGGGGTGGAGTTGCTGTTGCTCGGAAACACTTCATACATTTCCTTATGCACTGCTTTACTAACGACTTTGCTCTTATTATCCAATATTTCTGTCGTATTACTGCTAATGTCAGCTGATTTCCTCCGTGGAGAGTTTTTTCATGAGCGTCCTGGATGATGAGTTTCGCCAGAGTTTCCCGTTATTATTTGGGATAATAACGGGATGTTTCTCATTATAAGTTAATGATGAGAATGCTAATCTTCCTCCTACTCTGATGATCCCATTATGATCGAGAAATGGTAATTGAGTGGTTAGCGGACTTTTCTTCGGTAGTTCTTGACCGGACTGCAATGCTTTGATTTCATTGGCGAACTGGTCAAGTTGTACCATGCGGATTAGACAATTCGTTGCATTGAAAATTTCTTCTGTAGATAGGGTTCTAGTGTGCGGTATTTTACGGCAGTTATCAACGAATCTTCTGCAGTAAGCTGTCACCCTTATCGTCTTCTGGAAGGAAGAGTATCTGTCAATGATACTAAATGGTTCCTTTGCTACTGCGGTGAGTACGACTGGTCGCTTCTTCTGTTCGTGTTCAGTGGGGCTGATGCTTTGAGGAGTGGGTAATACTTTATTTTGTAGCCACGAAGGTCCATTCCACCATAACTGGTTGTTATGGAGATGTTGTGGCATTACTCCTCTTGAGATTAAATCGGCTGGATTATCCTCAGAGCGCACGTGATGCCAGTTTTTGGTGTCTTTGTTCTTCGCGATTTCTACTACTCGATTGGCCACAAACGTCTTCCATTTGTCTGGACGTCCTTGTATCCATGCAAGGGTAATCATGGAGTCTGACCATGCGAATGTCTGAACCGGCTCGACCTTTAACGAGTCGATCGACTGTTTGATCAGTTTGGCTAATAATACTGCCCCACATAATTCCAGTCGTGCAAGAGTTTTCTTCATTTTAATTGGAGTCACTTTGGATTTTGCTGTTAACAATGTAACCACTACATGGCCTTGGTGATCAATGGTCCTTGTATAAACGACTGCTCCATAAGCTTGCTCTGATGCGTCACAGAAGCCATGGATTTCAACACGTCTTGTGGTGTTTCCAAAATTTATCCATCTCGGAATTCTGATGTTTTTTCAAGCACGGTAGTTGTGCTTGAAATTCATTCCATGTGTTCCTTATGTGTTGAGGCACGGGATCATCCCATTGACCCTTGTTTATCCATAACTCTTGTACCAATAGTCGTGCAACTACGATTACTGGAGCTAACCATCCCAATGGATCGTATAATTTGGTACTTTGAGATAGTATTGTCCGTTTTGGTTGCGTAGTATTAATCGATGTACTAATCTTGTACCTGAATTGATCCGTAACTGGCGCCCAATGTATCCCTAGTGTCTTCTGGGTATCGTTTTCTCCCATTTCCAAAAATTCCTTTTCTTGTAAGTCCGTTGGGAGGTTTTCAATTAGTTCAGGTACGTTACTTTTCCATTTTCGCAAGTTGAAACTCCCCTCTTGTAATAGTACAATGAGTTTCTCTTGTAGGACTCTTGCTTCGTTGGCGCTATCACATCCAGTAATGAGGTCGCCGACGTAGAAGTCAGTTGACGCTACCATTGATGCTGCCGGAAATCTCTCTGCTTCATCCATTGCCAGTTGTTGGAGAGTACGGATTGCGAGATATGGTGCTGATGCTGTTCCATATGTTACCGTTGTGAGTTGATACTCTTGGATTGGGTCATTTGGATTTGTACGCCACAATATTGTTTGTAACGGTTGATCTGCTGGATGTACTGCAATTTGTCTGTACATTTTCTCAATGTCCGCAGATAATACGACTCTATGTTTCCTCCATCTTGTTAAAATTTCCACTAAATTCTGTTGTAGGCGTGGATCAGTGAACATTAAATCGTTTAATGATTTTCCTGATGTTGTTTTCGCTGATGCATCGAATACCACTCGTAACTTTGTTGTGGTACTATCGTGTTTCATAACAGCATGGTGTGGAATGTAATACGTTGTCTGTTTGCTTGCTGAGCTTGCAACCTTCATGTGACCCAGATTTATGTACTCGGCCATGAACTTTTTATATTCTGTAGCGAACGTTGTATCAATCTTAAACTTTCGTTCCATCTGAAACAAGCGAGCTAGTGCCGTTTTTCGTGAATCTCCGAGTTGTTCACGATCTTCTTTTAATGGTAGTTGCACTGTGTACTTCCGGTCTGCCCTTGACGTCGTTTTGCTATATATCTCGTCGCATTGTTTCTCCTCTTGTGTGAGTTGACGTTCAGGATGAATTTCTTCTATTTCCCAGAATTTCGACAGATCCATCTTTTCTTCTACTGTGGATATTAAACTGAATGTCTGCGGGGGTTTATTTTCAATGGGTTTCCCTGACACTGTCCATCCAAATTCAGTATTTTGTGCCAGATATCCGCCCAACCTTTTGATTCCTTCCTTTACAATCATTGGATAGACGTCTGCTCCAATGATCATATCAATGGGTCCTGGGGTGTGGTAGGTTGGATCCGCCAGAATATGGTTTACCAATTTGTCCATATTGACGTCGGTGATTTTTTCCGCTGGAAGAGTCCCTGTTAATTTCTTGAGGACTAGCAATTCACATTTTAACGAAAAATGGCTTGGAGTCCTCGGCTTCATAGTGACCGCAATTTTTCCATTCGAGTGACCGGCTCCGGTGTTTCCAAATCCAGATACATTGACGTTTGCCGCGCTCCTGGGGAGGGCCAATGTCTGTGCGGCATCTTCCGTAATAAAGGACGTTTGAGATCCGGTGTCTATAAGAACTCGCAAGAATTCCCATCCAGCCTCAAATGTCTTTACCATGACAAGAGCTGTGGCTAATAGGACCATACATGGATTGTTGATGGTTGATGTGCGCGAGATATTCGCTAATACTGCCGCACGCTCAAGGTGTAATAATGTGTGATGCCGTTTATTACACTTGCACTTGCTGCATGTTTTCTTGGTCTTGCAGGGCTGTTGCCGGTTGTGGTTTTGGAGACAATTGTAACAACAATTGTTTTCTCGGAGAACGGTATATTTATCAGGAACTAATTTCTCTATGAATTTCTGGCATTGATGGAGCCTATGTTGCTCCTTACAGCATACACAGTTTGTTGATAGGGTGTGGTACATTTTGGTTGACCATTGCTCCCGCTTGTAATTAGGTTTAGTGTTTTCAACCTTCTTCGCGAAATTCTTCATCATCTCTAATGATTGAAATCTTGATTCTAGAAATGTCAGGATTTCTTCTAAGGTTGGAACGTCCTTTGGGGATCTCAGTGATTGCTCGAACAATTTGATGGATTCTTTATCAAATTTTTCTAGGACTATGTGCCCAACGATGGGTCCCCATGTTTTGGTTGAGAAACCCAAATTGTCCATGGCACGGAGACTCTCCGTAGTTGTGTCATGGATTGCCTTTAATTCGTCTGCTGATGGGTACGATACCTTCACCATCTTTAATATGTTGTTGATGTGTGTGGATACCAATATTGTACCGATTATTGATGATTTCCCATGCGGCCTCGTAGTTTTCTTCTGTTACATTCAGGTGATGTAACATTTTATCCGCCTCTCCCTTAAGTGACGTCTTTAGAAATTGCATCTTCTCCACTTTGCTTAGTTTCTTGCTGTTGTGAATGAACCGCACAAATATATCATGGAACGTTGTCCAGTTTTCATAGTTTCCGTTAAACGTTGGTATGTTTATAGGTGGTAACTTCACCCTGTCTTCATTATTGTTGCCTATGTCATCATTTAGTTGATTTATAATCTTTCCTACTTCAGCTCCAATTTCTTCAAATTCGCCGTAATATTCTGTTATGTCCGCTGTGGCCTCTTCCATCATAATTTCAACATGGAGTTCTTGAACTGCCATCCATTGAGTGTTAATGGAATTGCTTTTGTATTCCATCTGTTTGGTGGACGGTTGGGTACTTAGTTGATTTTTTGTTTCCTCAATGTTTCTGCTCAACATTACCATTTTTACCCGTTGTTTCTTGATTAGTTGGTTTACTAGTTGGCTTGGTACTTGAGGTGGCTGCGATGTTGGTCGATTTCGTGGTGGTGCATTTGTCAACGTGAATTGTTGTTGCACATCTGATTTTGTTGGAGTCTGGAGACTCTGGCGTCCGCTTGGTGACAGGGACCCGTTTGGTAAGAACATCATATTATCTGTTTCACTGTGAAGTAGATCTCGATATTCTTCCATGACTTTCTTGACTTGTTCATGGAATCTGTTTTTTATATATGGATCTTCAGGGTTGATGTATTTGAGAATTTCAGAGTGGTTCTTGTCAAAAGTTGTCCAGCGTTCAGCTAGGATCTTCCGCCTTTTCTCGAGGTATTCCAACGTCTTCCTGGACGTCGAATCCTTTTTAAAGTTGATTAGAGATTTGTTGATAGCCTCTGTCAACTCATTTTGCGCTTCAGTGGCTTTAATAATGTCCATCTTGAGTTTCTCGGAATGTCTTCGTGACAGTTCCTGGTGTAGCTTGTTGCTGCTTCTTCTTCTTGGAGAGCCCCTGTGGCTGCTCCTGGATTGTAGTGTAGTTTGCTTGTTGTCTCTTCACGGAAAGCCCCTTTGGCTGCTCCTGGACTGTAGCGTAGCTTTATTGTTGTCTCTTCACGGAGAGCCCCTTTGGCTGCTCCTGGACTGTAGCGTTGCTTTCTTGCTGTCTCTTCACGGAGAGCCCGTTTGGCTGCTCCTGGACTGCAGTGTCTTCTTTGTTCGAAGGACCAATGTAACCATCTGGTGACCAGATTGTTAACAACTTTCAATAACGACACGTGTCCAATATCATTTTATTCGTTTATAACCCATTCTAAGTGTAATTTTAATAAATATTAGTTGTAAAGCATAAAGTGAGTGTCTTTATTACAATCTCAAATCGTAGAACAATTCGGGCAGGTTCATTTCTCCTGCAAAAACGTAAGCGTTCGTACCGAACCACGCGGCCTCATCGGGTCAGCAGCAACAACACCCAACAAAGTGTAAAACTCCAGAAAAATGGGTAGAAGAACTACCGTTTAGATAATGTCAAAGCGACAAACGTGGAAATAGTGTATGGACTACAGATGAGATTGCCCAGTGAGTTTTTTGAAGAAGAGCAGAAGAAAAGCGCCCCTACATCTGAATTCGTACAACATTTGGAAGAAACGATGAGCGAATTGAAGCCTCAACCCGCTTCACGACATGGAAATACAAAAGTTTTCATTTTCAAAGAGTTAACGCACTGTCATGTAATTGTGCGAACCGATGCAGTTAGAAAACCATAACAACCCCCGTATGAAGGACCGTATAAGGTGATAAACAGAGGGCAGAAGACAATGGACTTAAAAATAAATGGGAATGTGGAAACAGTAGGTATTGATAGATTTAAACCGTTTGGTTGTTGATGACATTTGTATCTTTTCTAATTTTTATTAAAAACGACAAAGTAATAAATTTAATAATTTTATTTGATAAATATTACAATTAGAATAAATAATAAAATTAATACATTAATACAATAATAAAATAATAAATCAATATTACAATAAATTTACTAAAATCTAATCCTCCTTACATACTAATTCACATACATACAAAACTCCTCCGGTCATCACGCAGGTCAATCCATAGTAGACTCCAAAATAAATTTCCCCTCGATACTCTCCATTCTCAATCTTTCCAACAACTTTTTCTTTTTCTGAAAATTAGAAAAAAATCTTAAATTAGAAATATTATTATTATTAACTAAACTATTTACAAAATATCTAAACATAATTAAAAAAATAATTAAATTATAAAACAAATAAAAAATATAAAGGATATTAAAAAGGATAATCGATAAAAAGGATATTTTTCAGGGGCTCTTAATGAAACGTCTTGCCACAACTTGACACAAACGTCGAATGATTAACTGTCAAATGTTACCTCTTAACGTCACCTCGGTTTTTTGACAAGTCGATATTCAATTGTTTTCGAGGGGGTATATGTCATTGGTTTGAAAATCCTTTTTTTGAAATGTTAAAGATATATTTAATATATATTATATAAACTTTTCTTTAATAGACCCCTAAATTGTGTTGTGTTTGTTAAACTGTAAACTGTTTATGTGAAACTATTCGTTCGTTACAAAAAATTGCTACAGTGTAAAGCGTTACAGCGTGTAAACCGGCCTTGAGATCTTGGTAATGGCCCCCTCAAAAATTCCCTATTACCAATTATACTTTGTATACAAAAAGGGAAAAGATTCGAAATCTCGTTTTCCGCAATAAAAAATTTTTCATGACATATTTAACATATTTTTATTTCATGACAGATCGGAAGAAGTTAAAAGAAGTTACACAAAATGGAAATATTTCAATATAGAACCATACTCAATTACATACATCATGAACGAACATTTTTCAAAATTGTTGATAAAATCTTGAGACAAGCTTTTGGGGAATGCATTTACAAGGCGACATCAGTGCAAGATTTTAATTTATCTGTGATTCCATGTCTTCCTGATGTGCCAGTTGAGTTAAAAGAGAAAATGTTAATGAAATACAACATTTTCCTGTTGGAGACTTATCGTAGTGAAACCGATAATGAAATTTTTTAATAAAATTGACATCGACGGGCCGAGCAGAGAAATCTCTTTTATTCCATGTGAAAAATCGCAAAAGTTCCAAGACAACGTATTCAATTTGAATATAAATTGGAAAAATATGGAAAAAACCAATGAATGTCACAAGTTTAGCGGCTACTTAAAGTTCATGCCGAAAGACAAATGCGAAACTTTAAGGTAAAAAAACGTTCAATGTTACTCTAAGGAATCTAATGAAAATTTCTTTCAGTCACGGACTGATTGTTATTTTAACACAAACAGAAAAGAATTACGTATTCCTTGGAAATCTTGTAAAGAAAATCAATAGAATGGACCGTCAGGAGACATAAATGTACGAAACGAATTTTTATAACTGTTGGAAAACGTTTTGTAGAAAATTGATTGTATGCGCAATTTTCTATTAGTGAGTTTGTATATGTGAAAATGAAAAACGTCTTGGTACAATATGTGTCGTTTATTGACTGTCGTCGATACAATGTGTGTAAATTGAATTGATTGTTACCAAAGATTCACAATCCTGCTAATAACAGGTAGTGGGTGGAGATACAAAAAGATGACCTTCTAAACAGGTTCATCACATTGAGGACCAAACACATAAAATCGAATAACAAAATACATCAAAATACAAATTACATGCATACAGAAGTAAATTTCAACATACTCCGCCCGTTGAAGTGTCAAAAAAAATGTTAAAGGCTATAATTTTGTGACAGTTCAAAAAAAGGAGAATATACATATATGATATCACAGAAATCAACTGAGAGGACACATATAAACAAATTTACAAATAGGTCATTGACCCGTTTTATATAAAACAGCTGATCGCAAGTTTGAATTTCTAATATTAAATAGCGTAAAGCAATAGCGGGCAAAGTTAATTAAATGAAATGCAATTATTAACAGAGATATAGATTAACAAAAAGTTATCGTGTCCAGAATCCTTGTACCATTCGTTGAAGGTGCTGATATTGTGTCAGTCTATTTTCTTTTATTTCCATAACGTTTGGGTCTGGAACTGTATAGTGAGGGGGCGTCCAATCAAAAAGTGGGCCGGCGTTAGAGGCAGCAGATCTAAAGGATTTGAGGATAGAGACGACAATGGTCTGGAATTAAGTATGCTTTCAATTTGCACAAGAACATGATAGAATTGATAAAATTGCAATTTTTGTTCACCCATAACTCGTTTTAAATGAGCTTTCGTGGATTT
The DNA here is from genome assembly GCA_963930825.1 of Silvanus unidentatus. NCBI lineage: Eukaryota > Metazoa > Arthropoda > Insecta > Coleoptera > Silvanidae > Silvanus > Silvanus unidentatus. Next base: position 38,676 of record CAWVOD010000055.1, on the reverse strand, counting down.
TACTCCTGCCTCCCAGAGACCCCCCATGTTGGGTGCGTATGGCGGGATAAGATGCCATTCAAAATTCGCCTTTGCACAGGCAGCTGGAAGTGCATCTCTATTCTGAGTTAAAAAATGACCAAGCTCGTGCAACTCAGTGCGGGCCCCGACATAATTTCGCCCGTTGTCTGAATAAATTTTTGACGGCATACCTCGACGTGCTGCAAAGGCACGTAATGTTGAAATAAATGCGGCTGTGGACAAGTCTATGACGGGTTCTAAATGTATAGCCTTGGTACTGAAGCAAATGAATACGCAAATATAACATTTAAGCTGTTTATATTTTTTCATGCCACTATCTTTAATGAAAAATGGCCCGCAGTAGTCAGTACCAACGATGGTGTTGTAGATGGGTAATTAGACACAGATTGCAAATAATAGTTTAATCTCAATTACACAAATAACATTCAAAAATGATCATTACGCACACGACAATAATGACAGGCGATATATATATATCCGACGATTACAAAGGTGTCTTTTTGTAACGGCCCAGTGCGCGCGCCGCTCCTGCTTAAACGCCAGGTTGCTGGCTACCAGACAAACGCCTTGGTCGGCCACGCCCCCGGCCACTACACTCCTTCCCCATAGTTGGTGTTAAATCCACAAGGTAGTCTTCGAGATGGGGTGGCGGGTTCCTCACCCTCGTTGTCCTCTGCTCGCACATGCTTGCCACTAGTGGTTTTGGAATTGGCGTTGCCTCTGGGGTGGTGTGTGTCTCGCTCGCCGGTTTCGCTTCTGATTCTTCGGATCTTGGTGTTAACGTCTCGTTAGGGGTGCCAAAATTTGATGTTGGTGACAGTGATGACATTGGTTCTTCGGTTGCGCCCTCTTCTATGATCGGCTCACTTCTCTATGGTATATCCAACCAATCTTCAACTTCTTTATTACCTGTTAGCTCTCCCTCTTCACCCTCATCTTCCCCTTTTGGTTTTTTTCTCATTTGATCGGTGTGTCTGAGGTGTCTTCGGCCTTGCTTGTCGACTGTTTCGAACGTAACGTGCCCTTTTCTGCTTATAATACGTTCTTTTTCCCATTTTCCTTTCTTTAGTGGGTTTTTGTACAAAACTTCTTCGTCGTTTTCCAATTTTCTTTCTCTTTTACCCCAGTTTTGCTTCTCAGCACTTAGTTGTTGTTTAATTCGCATCTCGTTTACGAACTGCGGGTGTAAATTATCTAGATTCGAACGAATTTTCCTGTTAAATAATAATTCTGCTGGTGTAAACCCTGTTACCGCTGTTGGCGTTGCATGTTGTTTGAATAGGAATCGGCTTATTATTGTGTTTATGTTTCCTACGGCAGATTTACGTAAATTTTTTTTTTAATTCTTTCACGTTCCTTTCAATCTGTCCGTTGGATGACGGGTGGTAGGGTGGTGTCAGGGTGTGTCGAATGTTGTTTTTAACCATGAATTGTTGAAATTCTCTTGATGTGAACGCCGTCCCATTGTCGGACACTATCACTTGTGGTAGCCCGTGAGTGGCGAATACTTTCCTCATCTCTGTAATTGCCGCTGTTGTAGATGTTGATGGTACCAAACTCACTTCCAACCACTTTGAATAAGAGTCGACCATTAAAAGGAAATATTTCCCTTCTACCGGTCCAGCGAAATCAATGTGAATTCTCGTCCAGGGTTGTGTTTCGAATTCCCAGGGGTGGATCGGTGTCCTTGGAGGTGCATCTAGTTGTTGCTGGCAATTGTAGCAATTCTTTGCCGTCTCTTCGATGTGTTCGTCCATTTGTGGCCACCAACAGTACGAACGGGCTATCATTTTCATTCTTGTGGTACCAATGTGACCTGAATGCAGCATTTCGAGTGTTTCTCGCCGAGCTTTGGCTGGAATTATGACTCTACTGCCCCATAATATGCAGTTTTGGTATACGGAAAGTTCTTCTTTTCGTGAAAGATACGGCTGCAACTCTTTATCGACTTTTTCAGGCCAGCGTGTTTGAATGAAATTCATTACTGGACCTAAAACAACATCAGTTATCGTTAATTTTGCGATTGACTTACTGTTGATCGGTCGTTCTGGGAGATTTTCGATCATTAAAACATCTTGCAGTCTGGATTTCTTGTTTTCGGTCCCTTCTTCGGCTCTTTCTGGTGTACGACTCAATGCGTCTGCGTTTTCAATCATTTTTCCTGCTTTATACACCATTGTATAATTATAATTGCTAAGAAAAACTGCCCATCGTACAAATCTTGGTGTTGTCATCTCCGGGATCGGTCGGTCTTGCCCCAACAGCCCCAACAGTGGTTTATGGTCGGTTTCAATTGTGAAATGCTTTCCATATAGTTGGTCGTGAAATTTTTTAACACATTTAACGATCGCTAGTGCCTCTTTGTCGATTTGGGCATAATTTCTTTCGGTTTTATTCATTGTGATTGAATGGAACGCCGTCGGTGCTATTCTTCCGTCCTCTTGTCTTTGGCTGAGCACGCCGCCGATGCCCCATGGTGAAGCGTCGCATGTTAAAACTGTTGCCTTCTTTGGATCGAAATGTGCCAGGATTGCCTCGGATGTCAAAAGCTGCTTTACTTTTTTAAACGCTGTATCACACTCTGCGGACCATTCAAATTGTGCATTCTTATTCAATAACCGGTACAATGGTTCTGCGACTGCAACTTTGTTTTCCAAGAAAACATGGTAGAAATTCAGCAGTCCAAGGAATGTTTGTAATTCCTTCTTAGATGTTGGTGTTGGAAATTGGTTTACCGCCTCCACTTTGTCTTCCATTGGTGAAATCCCTTGATCGGTGATTAAAAATCCTAGGTATTTTAACGATTTTACTCCAAAAAGGCATTTTTCCTTCTTCAATTTGATACCATCTCTTTTAAACTTGTTCAATATTCTGTAGAGTCTCTCCGCTAACTCCTTTTCATCTCTCGCACAGACCAAAATATCGTCATAATACGGAAATGTTCCTTCGATTCCAGCTAGACTGTCATTTATAAAACGTTGAAAATATTGCGGCGCTACTTTAATGCCAAACTGAAGCCTGTTTACTTGGAACAATCCTAGATGTGTGCTCATGGTTTGCAATTTTGCCGTTTCTTCATCCACTCTAAGTTGCTGGTAGGCCTGTTCTAGATCGAGTTTCGCAAATATTTTTGCTCCAGCTAGCGTCATAAACATTTGTTTGACATCAGGCATTGGGTAGACGTCATCTTGAAGTGCTTTGTTAAGCGTACATTTGAAGTCGCCGCAGATACGTATTGATCCGTCCCCTTTCATTACAGGAACGATCGGTGTTGCCCATTGGGAGTGCTCAATTGGTTCTAGAACTTTTTGTTTAATCAATCGCTTTATTTCTAATTCAATTTTTGGTTTTATGGCATGTGGTACTTTCCTTGGTTTCAATTTTATTGGAGTGGTGTTCTCTAACAAATGCAACGTTACGGGCGATCCCTTGAATTCCCCCAGGTTTCCATCGAAAATCTCTTTGAACTGTTGCACAACATCTTCTATTCTTTTTTCTGTTGCGATTGCGTTCACTGCGTCCAATGTGACTCGAATCCCCAACTCTTCAAACCAATTTCTGCCGATTAGACTGACAGAATTGTTTCCCTTTGCAACCAGGAGCGGTAGTTTTACGCATTTTCCATTAAACTTGACTTCCGGAAAAAATTTGCCTTCGAATTCGATAAATTTTTGTTGGTAATCCCGATATTTCTTCACTACTCTGGACAATTCCGGTGTCTCTCTCCCAAATAGTTCTTTAAACGTTCTCTTAGAAATGACTGAGACTGCTGCTCCACTATCGATGTCCATTTTACAGTTTTTTCCCTCTATTATGACGTTGACTTGGCTTTCCCCGTTATTGACTACGTCTGCTACTTGGAAAAGGAAGTTCTCTTCGTCTGATGTGGAATCTTCTTCTTCTATTTGATTCTGCATTTCTTTTCTTCCTTGGTTTCGCCCCTTAGACAAACATGCTCTTGCGATATGCCCGATTTTCCCACAGAAATTACATTTTTCTTTAATGAATCGACAGTTTTTTGCGGAATGTGCACCGTTGCACCTAAAACAAGTGATATTAAACGTATTTGATGCGTTTGACGTACTGCTCTGTCTGCTGTCGTAAGGCCTCATATTTCGGTACTCTTTTTTTATGGCGTGGACTCCGGACGTGGATGGTGAGTCGTCTTTCCCGTTTCTTATTTCAGTCACATGCTGAGTTGACGTTTCCGCCGCCGCAATCATTTTTGCAGCTGCTTCTAAGGTGAGTTTCTCTTCCATCAGGAGTCGCCGCTGCACCGTTTGATCTTTGACCCCTCCGACCAGTCTATCACGAAGTCTGTCGTCCAGGCCATTTCCAAAATTGCAATCTTCGGCTAATTCCCGCAGTTTTGCCAAAAACTCTGCCTCCGATTCATGTTCCAACTGCACTCTTCGCTCAAAAAGGATTCTCTTAGCGATTTCAGGTGGTTTTGGGGTGAAATGGTCGTCCAGCTTAGACCAAATGGTAGCCAAGGTCGTGTCCTTTAATTTTGTCGGTGCCACGAGGGATTTTGTGAGCTCATATAGTTGTGGCCCGCACACGCTCAAGAAAACTGCTCGTTGCTGCGTGCCTTCGATTTTGTTTCCCTCGAAGAAAAATTCAATTCTTTCTTTATACGAAACCCAAGTATTCGCTCGTCGTACGTCAAATTGTTCGATTGACCCGTAGTACGACATTTTGTTTCGCATAAAAATTCTTGGAGCCACGAGGTCTTACCCGATCACTTATTTTCTCTTCTTCGCTTCTACCCGCTTCCAATTTAGGTTCCTCGTCGCCAGTTGTTGTAGATGGGTAATTAGACACAGATTGCAAATAATAGTTTAATCTCAATTACACAAATAACATTCAAAAATGATCATTACGCACACGACAATAATGACAGGCGATATATATATATCCGACGATTACAAAGGTGTCTTTTTGTAACGGCCCAGTGCGCGCGCCGCTCCTGCTTAAACGCCAGGTTGCTGGCTACCAGACAAACGCCTTGGTCGGCCACGCCCCCGGCCACTACAGATGGAAAAGGGCAAATTGTTCGAGAGCCTATCTGATGGCAAATGACCCATTATGGCTTGTGCAGCAGATGGATTGATTCGAAAGCACGTGATACAGGACCGATATACGGATTTGGAGACGTTAAGACCATTGAGAGGCCAAAAACGCTCTCGAATTGAACATAGTACCTGTCGAGGGCCGGCATGTAACAGACTCTTATGATAATATTCGAAAAGTTTGCGCGTGAACCAATGTTTGCCACAGAGAACGAGAGGGTGTTTTTTATTAAATGAAAAATTTGAATTTGGCAAACGGCCACGAATTCGCATGGTGTCGTCATGCTCTGAAATAAAGGGAGATAGGGAGAAAAGCTTGCTTTGTTTTGCGATAGTTTTCCCTTGTTTTAGAGTATTTAATTCAGTAGAAAATAAATCATATTGAGATAATCGCGCGAGCTGAATTAGAGCTTCATTCTGTTCGTTTACTCGTATGTGACCGTAAGTACGTGATGACGCTTTATTGCGACAATTTTTTATGAATCGCAAAACGTAAGCCATTATGTGACACATTTTTTGGATGTTAGAGTGTTGAGAGAAGGGAAATACGGAAGACAGATTCTTGAGTGATTTGGCTTGAGTGATGAAAACTCTACTCAATTTGAGTTCAGGTAAGTCGTTCGAGGGAATTGAAACGGTACGTGATGGCCAGGTGCTGGCATCGCCAAGAAGAAAATTTGGTCCATTCCACCATAAGGACGAATATTGCAGCTTAGATGGGGACATTCCCCTACTGAGAATATCGGCGGGATTGAAAATGGTTGGTACATATCGCCAGTGTTGCACATCGCAAAGTTCCTGGATTTGGGTAACACGATTAGCTACAAACGTATTCAAGAGATGTGGAGCAGTTTGCACCCAGAAAAGAACGATAGAAGAGTCCGTCCAATAAGTTATTGAGCTAATGACAACATCCAAGTCAGTTTTCACACGATCGGTTAATTGTGCCATTAATAATCCAGCACACAATTCTAGCTTAGGTATAGTTGTGGATTTAAGAGGAGCGACTTTGGTTTTGGAACAGAGAAGACTGATTTTTACGTTATTGATGCCATCTACGGATTTAAGATATACACAAGAGCCGTAGGCCTTCTCGCTCGCGTCCGAGAATGCATGCAATTCCACAAACGAATAATTGTTGCATTTAGTTTGACGTTCGATTTTTAAATTGGAAAGATCGTTCAATTCGGCAAAGTATTTTTCCCAGAAGGATTCTAAATCTGTGCTCAAAGGCTCATCCCACGAGCTCTGAGTGGACCACAAACTCTGAATAAACATTTTTAATGTGATTATGCAGGGAGATACCAAGCCGAGCGGATCGAAAATGGACGCCATGAAGGATAAGACAATTCGCATGGTGGGCTTTGCCTTAAGTTGATGAAATTTCAAATTGTAGGAGAAAGTATCACAGTAACTATTATATATTAGTCCCAACGTCTTTGTAGTTTCTCCAGGGCCAAATCGAAGGGTATTATTGTTTATGGAGTCATCAATAATGGACGAGAGAGCTAGTGGCTGAATTCCACTTTCTTAACAGAAATCCTCCAGACGACAGCACCTTTGAAATGTTATGAACGATATACGAAGCATCATCTAGAGATTGACAACTAGTCAATAAATCATCGCAGTACATGTCATTTCTTATGATCTTAGCAATGATGGGATGTTCAGATTCGCAACAGGATGCCAGTTCAAAAAGACACCGAATAGCTAGGAAGCTAGATGATTTTTGACCGTAAGTAACGGTATTTAGTTCGTAAGTTTCAATAGGCTGCGATGCGTCAGTACGCCATAAAATGCGTTGAAGAGGTCTGTGCAAGGGGTGCATTATAACACAACGATACATTTTTTAGCAGTCCGCTGATAATATATAACGAAAACGCCGAAATCGGAGCAAAATAGAGAATAGTTCATTTTGCAATATTGGACCGTTTAATTGAATATCATTCAATGAAATAGCATTAGATGCAGGCGCGCTCGAATTAAACACAACTCGTAATTTTGTCGTTAGACTATCTTCTTTAAAGACAGGATGATGTGGCAAGTAAAATGATGATGAGTGATCATGAATTCTCTCTTCCGGTACCTGATGAAACACTTGGAAAATAAATACAACACTCTTTCTCGAAGGACCAGATTTATTCTAAGTTTTAAAGTGGTTTTTGAACATTTAACAATTTACACAGTTTTACAAGCGTGCACGTTACAACAATAATCAACGACTACAATAAATGAGTGGCCGAGGCCGTTAGTCTTTTTACATATTTTAAAAAAAAAATATGAATCTGACCGATGGTCAGATTCCAACGAAAAATACCACTTATTATAGAGATGGCGTTCTCTGTTCAAATAAGGGTAAATTTTGATTAAATTTACCATTTTCTCCCGGGGGAGCTGGCATTGACAGTCGATAAGTCCTATAGGAGCCCATAATTCGAATTCCTACCATCACGATTATGATTTTATTTTACAACACTTACATAACTAAAAATACAATTTTGATTTTGATACATATACATGCTTTAAACAGCCAACCTTTGCTCAAATATCAATTATCGTTCTCGGTTTCAAACGGCAATGGAGCGATTTTCGTTATTGCCCGTTTATAAGTTCCATTCTTTGTTTGAACTACTACAGTACGCACGTTATTATCGGAAGGTGAAAGAACTATCTCAGAGATTCTGCCCAACACCCATTGCATGGGGGCTAGATTGTCTTCGACCAGCAACACCATCGTTCCAATCGTTAAATTTTTACATGTTTTTGACCATTTACTACGCGTTTGAAGCCAATGTAAATACTCCACATGCCATTTTTTCCAAAATAATTGCTTTTGCTGACTACACTGCTCCCAAAATTTCAATCTGTTGATCGGAGTTTCAGTTAGATTTTGCTCCGGTAATGCCGTTAGCGGACTATTTACCAAAAAATGTCCTGGGGACAAGTATGAAATATCGTTTGGGTCATCAGAAATTGGTAATATTGAACGTGAGTTTAAGATGCCCTCGATTTGACACAGGATAGTTGATGTTTCTTCGTAAGTCATTATGTTATTGCCTAAAACGCGATTGAGATGTTTTTTCATACCTTTTACATTACTTTCCCACAACCCTCCGTGGTGGGGCGCACGAGGCGTTATAAAATGCCAGTTTATGTGATTGAAAACGCAAAAGTCATTCACCGTCTTCATTGATTGTTTAAAAAATTCGTAAACTTTATTAAGGATGTTGTTAGCCCCTTGAAAGTTCGTCCCGTTATCACTATAGATATTTGTTGGACATGCCCTACGCCCAATGAAGCGTTTTAACGACAGGAGAAAGCATTCAGAGGTCAAATCTGACACCAACTCCAAATGGATTGCCTTCGTAGCGAAGCATATGAAAAGTGCAATGTATGCCTTCGTTTGGAGTGCTTTTCTAATGCGCGACTGTCTTATCAAAATTGGACCTGCAAAATCTATTCCAACATTTTGGAATGGTCTTGATTGATTTACGCGGTTCGGTGGTAAGGGTGCCATAATTTGGTTGATCCCTTTTGCACGGTAACGAAAACAAACTAAGCATTTATGGGTAACCTTTTTTATCTCCCTTCGACCTCCCATTGGCCAATAGTTCAATCGCAAACTGCACAGTACCGCTTGTGGACCCGCGTGACAAAGCCTTTGATGTTCATGTCCTATCAACAGTTGAATTACATGGTGAGGTGGTAAAATAATGGGGTGTTTCTGATTAAATTCAACATTTGCGAAATTTAATCGCCCTCCCACTCTCAATAGTTTGTTGTGGTCTAAAAATGGATTCAAGTTAAATAAGTTACTATCTTTGTTCACTGGTGAATTATTATGTATCAATGCAATTTCTCGATTATACGCGACATTTTGAACTAGACCAATAACTCGATTTGTCGCTTCATGAATTTCATGGTTTGTCAGTTCGCCTTTTAATAGAGCCCGCGGCTTTTTACAGTTGTTTATGAAACGCAAACAGTAGGCGGTGGTTCTTATAGCGCGATTAAAGGATGAGAAACGTAAAAGGAAACTATCATCCCGTTTTTGAATGGTTGAGATCAACGATACTGCGCTTGTTTCTTCGTTAGTTGGTACGTTCATTTCCGCATAGGGATTGGGATTAAATTCGGGATTTGACAAATCATTTGGCCCATGAAACCATAGGGGAAAACAAGACAGAGTCTTTGCATCCGTTCCCCTGCTCAAACAATCTGCAGGATTGATTTTCGTATTAACATAACACCATTTTGCATTTGGCACATTGTCTTGTATCTCTGCCACCCTATTTGCCACAAATGCAGGCCATCGCGATGGGCTAGAAAGTATCCAACTGAGCGTAATTTGGGAATCTGACCACAAATACACGTTGTTAATGTTAATCGACGTTATTTGAAGAACTGTTTTCGTTAAACGAGACAACAATAGAGCACCTGACAACTCGAGACGTGGTAGGGTAATTTTCTTTAAAGGGGACACTCTTGATTTTGACGCAATAAGCTGGGTTGACACAGATTTATCGTTATAAAAAATACGCAAATATATTACAGCACCATAACAATACTGGCTTGCATCTGAATATCCGTGCAACTCCACCTTATTGAATAAAATCTGTGTCCGCGACCACCGCGGTATAGAAATATTTGATAGATAACCGATATTACATGTTAGGTTTTTCCACTCTTTTACAAGTTCCGGTGACAATAGAGCGTCCCAAGTTGACTTTGTGCACCACAATTTCTGCATATATATTTTAAACGGGGTAATTAATGGTCCAATAATACCTAACGGATCATAAAATTTTGCAATGTATGACAGTATTGTTCGTTTTGTTAGTTTTTCGGGAAGACTGTTCGCGTCAGTAAACTTTAGAACGTCTGTTTGTGGGTCCCATAACATTCCGAGAACTTTAATAACTTGAGTTCCTTTCAATTCGTGTACCGTTAATGATTCTCGTTTCTCATTCGGAATTGTGTTAATAAATTGGTCGCTATTTGAGCACCATTTATGGAGTTCAAAACTGCCCAGTTTCAACATATTTATTAATTCGTCCTTGAGTTGAAATAACGTCTGAATATCATCACACCCACCCAAAATATCATCAATGTATCGTCGTGATGTTAAAACATTAGCCGCCAAGGGATATTGATTCTTAAATAAATTTGCTAAGTGCAAAATAGTTCGCACCGCCATGTATGGAGCACTTGAAGTACCGTAAGTAACTCTAAACAACTCGATGCACTTTAGTTCGTCTGAAGGGTTGTCCCTCCACAATATACGCTGAAATTTCGTATGCTCGGGTGCAATTAAAATCTGCCGATACATTTGTTTTATGTCCGTTGTGAAAACCGAAAATGAAATAAAAGATTAAATACGTCGGGTTGATCTGGTGGCGCAGCGATTAAACATTCGTTTAAACTCTTACCTCCCTTTGTACGCGCGCTACCATCAAACACTACCCTTAATGCAGTGGTACTCGACACTTTAAAAACCGGATGATGGGGGAGAAAATAGCAGTCACTTAAAACTTGTGACGGATCATTAAAGTCAATGTTGACGTATCTTGCATGATCTAACGTTACGAATTTGTCTATAAACGCTTTATATTGTAAAAACAACTCTTTATTCTGCGCAAACCGACTTTCTAACAATTTGAACCGCTTTAGCGCTATATTGAAAGAACCAAATAAACTTGATGGTTCAAAGTTGTCTCGAAATGGAAGTTGTACTTCAAAGCGATTATTATTTAAGTATATTGACGATTCAAATTGTTTTTCGGCATTTTTAAAGTCGATTGCTGCAGAATAATTGCCCGGCGTTTCTTCCATCTGCCAAAATTTAACTAGTGTCTGATTTAGCTCAATTTCCTGACTTGAATCATTCGAAACTGTATGTAAGCAGTTTGGCTCAACGTTTATGTTCAACGCAACGGCGTTATTACTGATATTTCCAGCAATAATGTATCCAAAACTTGTCAGTTGCAGAATTGGTAAATTATTCCCCAAATGAATAATGTCCGGTTTAATACAGTTAAAATACACTAACGCGCCTAGTAGCATATCGATAGTACCTGGGATGTTAAATGTTTTGTCTGCTAATGGTAAATTTGATGGTAGGTTTAAACGTTTCGTATTTATGTATGCGTGTGGAAGTGGCAATGTGATTTGCTCAATTATTGCACAATTTTCTTGACACCGAAAATTACTGTCGTGCATAGAAAATTGTGATAATGCTGCGTAATTGTAAACCGCAGTTTTGTTTCCCGAGATCCCGAAAACATTTGTATTTTGTTTAAAGCTAGTTACACCTAACTGTAAATACAAGGCTTTTGTAATAAAGCTTACTTGTGAAGCTGAATCCAAAAGACACCGAGCTGTGACGTATTTATTCGGTGAAACTTGAATATTGATCAAGGCTGTGGCTAATAATACTTGATTTGTGATAACGTTACTTAAACTGACTCCGGCGTTTCTCGTTACTGACGGCTCAGATAAATTATCCCTTGATGTTGAAGAACCCGAATTACTGTCCATTGCATTATGCAGAATTGTGAGGTGACGTTGCGCACATACCCAACACCCACGAGACGTACATTGCACCAACGTATGACTGTTCGATAAACAGTTTGAACAAAGTTTATTAGACTCAACAAATTGCAATTTTTACTCAATAGTTGCTTTTTGAAACTGCTGACAGGAGAAGATAGCATGTGAAGAGTTAGCGCAATAAGAACACTTTTTGTTATTAAGTTGAAAACGATTTGTATTGCTTGTTGAAGTAATACTGTTAGATTGCTTGTTATTTGTTTTTGAGTTTGAGTTAAAGTTTTTGTTTTGTTTTGAGTTTGTGTTGAATTGATTCACAATCATGTGAGATACTTTATACGGATTGGAAATAAATTTGTCTTTGTTTGTAGAAGTATTGTATTTATTATTTGAAAAGGACGACACTCCATTCACGTTTTCAAAGGCTTGAGCCCTTTTTTCTATATGTTTAATAAATTCGTCAAAGGTTGGCAGTTCACTTGCATCACGCTCTAATTCGAACGATTTGTGTGAATGCATATCAATTTTATTGGATAATAAATACACTAATAAAACATCCCATTTATCAGTAGGTAAGTCAAGTGACTTTAAAGCATTTAAATGTTGTTTAGCGTTGGTAACAAATTCTCGCAAATTTGCAGCAGTACCTTTCGTTACATTAGGCAATTCTAGCAATGACTTTAAATGATAATTTATGTTAAGCAATTTATTATCATACCGATCAATAAGAAGCTCAATAGCTTTAGTATAATTTGCAGCAGTTAATTCTAATTCGTTTATCAGGTTAAGTGGTTCATCTTTTAAGAAGGATTTTAAATAATAGAATCGCTGCACTTGATCTAAATTCGCGTTTGAATGGATTGTTGCCTTATATAGTGAGTAAAAAGTTTTCCACTGATCGGTTTTGCCGTTAAATGTAGGTACTTGTATGTTTGGTAATTTAATCGTACTTGCTAATGGGATAGATGAATTAGGATTAGCACCTTGGGCGTTATCTCTGTTACAAACTACTTTTATTAATGTTTTAATTTTTGTCAAAGTAGCTGCAAATTTATTTTCCATGAATTCTCGGTCCCCGCCATAAACATTTATGTCAATCAGTTCTAAGTCTGATTGACACTCGTCGTATTTTTGAAAATTCACCCGAAGTTGCTCTTCCTTTACATTAAGTTCAAAAGGGTTACCTGTCTCTGGATTAAAAGCCGTTAAAAAGTTTTCAATTCGTGTGATACTGCCCTTGATGACCGCTCGTTTGGACTTAACTTGATCTTCAGTCGCCATTACTGAGGTTCAACTTCCTTTTTATAGATGTCGTTCTCGAAGTTGACGTTGAAGCAATCGATGTTGACTTAAGTGGAGGTGGACAGCTAATTTGATCTTGCGCACTTCACTTTTGCATTTGATTTTGCAGCACAAGCGCACAGAAAACTTTTTAAATTTTTAAAACTTTTCACTAATCACCCGCCGAAACCTGGAATGCTGATTTGATGACGTCGTGAAGATGGTTTTTGTCGCAAAAAAACTCAACAATGGAATTCTAATACTGGATTTACTGGATTTTTCTGGATTGGCCACGTTTTCACATGGAAATTGTTTGGAAAATTCACGTTTTATAGCACTTTCGCGATCTTTTCCGCTTCCGAATTCACCCGTAGTGACTTATTTGTTGCATTTACTCCACCGATAGCTCGTTTTCGACTTTTACGAGTACTTGTACTAGTACTTTGTCTGATTTATATCCGGCTCGATTACGACCAAAAATATATGATGAAACACTTGGAAAATAAATGCAACACTCTTTCTCGAAGGACCAGATTTATTGTAAGTTTTAAAGTGGTTTTTGAACATTTAACAATTTACACAGTTTTACAAGCGTGAACGTTACAACAATAATCAACGACTACAATAAATGAGTGGCCGAGGCCGTTAGTCTTTTTACATATTTTAAAAAAAAGTTATGAATCTGACCGGTGGTCAGATTCCAACGAAAAATACCACTTATTATAGAGATGGCGTTCTCTGTTCAAATAAGGGTAAATTTTGATTAAATTTACCAGTACCTTTGTCATGTGACCAAGTTCCTCATATTCCCGCATAAAGTCCATATAAGCGAGTTTAAGCTTGTTATTGCAATTGAGACGCCTTTCTAGTGATTTAAATTGCTTCAATGCCCTACTACGCGATTCCCCTAATGAAGATGGCGCACCACACAGTGGCATATGCACAATAAAATGACCTTGTTCATTACGTATAGTGTTCGCGATGAAATTTTGCTCACATTGAATCTCCTCAGGCGACAATACCTTAGCTTTGGGCTCCAACGATTCGATTTCCCAAAATTTGTGTAACTGACGCGCAATGTGTGTTATGCTTAACGCACAAAAACTGGAAGTAGAGGGTGAAGTGTGTAATTCATACGAATTGAATTTTAATTCACCCGAAACTACGTAGCCTAGATGTGTGTTGTGCAGCAACGGATACTTTACAACTTGAGGCTCTGGAGCCTTAATTAAAGACCAAAATAGACCAACGCATAAAAGAAGATCAATTTTACACGAGTTTTGGAAATTTGGATTGGCCAATTTTATGTTTTGGGGAAACGAAAGAAGTTTGGAGTCAACATACGTGGCTGGAAAACGATTCGTAATGCTATTAAGGAGAACAAAGGATGCGCTTGCCTTAAACTCAGTATGTATTGAGCGAATAGATGCATCACAATATAAACTTTTGAGTGTGGAACTCTTTATTGATTCTATACCGTTGATTTGTAGGGGATTGTTTAGCGTTTTAGTCGGTAATTTCAGTCGACGATGTAACGAGTTCGTCATGTAGGAGCATTGAGAAGCACAATCTAAAAGCGCTACGCATTTATGAGTATTACCGTGAATATCGAGAATAAATACTTCAGCCGTGGGAATGATTTGTAGAGGACTTGTATTGACACCGAGAGAGACTGCCGTGACCGTATGAACGGCTCCATCCGATGGATGTAATAGAGTTGCATGATATTGAGAACACTTTTTGCAATGTTGTGACTTACATTGGCCTTTTGTATGGCCTGAGCGCAGACAGTTTTCGCATAAGCCTAGACGCTGCACTTCAGCGAGACGTGCTGGAATCGTTTTGTCCAAAAAAATGGTACAATTGTATATATAGTGCTGACCCTTGCAGATGACGCAAGAGGCTTGAGAACGCGCGACAAATGATTGACTAATATTGCCTTTGACTCTATGGCGCATTGTATTATCGCGTGGAATTACTTTAGGTTTTTCGTTTGTTTTCTCGATTTTTGCCTTTCGAGGAAATCGAATAAATCTTTCAAGGTAGGACTGTCGATACTTAAAAACGCGGTTTCCCATTCTTTGCCACCATTGAAATCTAACTTATCTATTACAATGTACTGTACTAATCGTGTCCATGAGTGAACAGGTTCGCCTAATGTTTCAAGAGCCCTTAAATGCCCTTGAATGGAATCAGTCATAACACGTAAGGAACTGCTATTACCTTTATTGATAGATGGACAATCTACGATGCCCTTTATGTGAGTATGGATCATCAGTTTGTTATCGCGATATCGTTTTTCGAGTAGTTGAAGCGCAGTTTGGTAATTTCCATCAAGAAGATCCAAATGTTCGATTACTCGTTGTGGCTCGGGACCCAAAGAGTTTTTAAGATAAAGAAATTTAGTCATGGTGGGTAAACTGTTGTTATTGTCAATTAAAGATTTGAAACTTGCAAAATAGGTGTTAAATCGCTCACTCTGGCCGTGAAAGGTTTGCAGACTTAAGGCTCGTAATGCTGCAGATAATGAGCCAGTATTTCCATTTGGTATATTGCCGTTATGAACGTGTGAAACAGATGGAGAAGGAGCAGTTGGTAGAGGACCTTCATAGCGCCTTTACAACGCATCATCGGGTATAATTGCCAATAATTGATCGTGAAACACTTCAAATTCTTTTAAGAGATTGGGATTGGCTTGAAACCATTTATTTAAGTAAGTTGCACTCACCCTTATGCCATTTAATAAAGCAGATTTTACCTCCTGACTATCATCATCACGTGGAGCCTCTGGAGCAGGTGTATCCTCCAAATATTTCCGCAAATATGTTAATTTGGACTTGATAGTGCCTTGTTTGCGTTTAATAACGGTTATGACATCTTGATTGGCCATTTTGAACGAGTTTTGGGTGACCCTAAAACGTGTTTGAAAAAATATTAATGCGAGTCGAGAAATACGCGCTCGACTCGTTTGTTCGATAGAAATTTATTTGAAAACGTGAAATAATGTGCAAGATGAGAAGCGATACTTATCTTTTCCAGGAATGATGTCGATGTATGGAATTTTTGACCGCCTCAAATGGCCTCGTGGCACTTGTGGACGCCTTTTTTCCAAATTTTCGCTGGATCCACCAAATTGGGATCCGGCTCGAAGGACCAGAAATGTATAAAATTGATTGTATGCGCAATTTTCTATTAGTGAGTGTTAAGTGAAATTTGGCCCTTTTGATAATAAACACAATCAAACACTATTCTAATTGTATATTTGGCAGATTTTATTCTTTTCTTTTAGTGACTTACAAAACACACATTCCACAATAAAATTACAATATACTTAAGTCGACTTTCTTTATTAACACCACAACTAAAAGTTAAAAGTTTTGTCATATTTTTGGCGCAGGAATAGTTCCTCCCACCTACTCATTCTTGGACAACAAATTACAATAAAAAATTCAAATTTACAACACTTCCCCGTAATTTGTTGTTACATACCTAATTCTGTAATACAAAAGTTATGTTTTTGTTTGTGTAAACCCTTTGTCATTATATCGGCTACCATTTTTTCTGTGGGAAGGTATTTTACATTGATTGTTTTTTTCTGTAATACTTCCCTCACGTAATGATATCTCGTATCTATATGCTTTGTACGATTATGGTACATGGGATTCCTTAACAGTTTCTGCGCACTCTGGTTGTCGTTAAAGATTAATATCGGTTGATCATGATCTGTTAATTCATTTAACAAGCTCTTTAAATACACTGCCTCTTTACTGGCCTCTGAAATTGAAATGTATTCCGCCTCGGTACTCGAAAGTGCTACACAGCTCTGTTTTTTGGATTCCCATGATATTGCGCTGTTTCCCAGCTTAAATACGTAGCCAGTATATGATTTTCTATCGAGAACGTCGTTTGAAAAATCAGCATCTGCATATCCTTCAATATTAAGGCTCGTTTTTGAAAAAACTAAATTTCGGGATAAAGTGCCCTTTAAATATCGAAGTACACGCTTTGCATGTTTCCAATGCTCTATATCGTAACATGTGTTAAACTGGCTAAGGTAGCTTAAGCTATAACTAATATCGGGTCTAGTGTGGACTGCTAAGTACATTAAAGACCCAATTAAACTTTGATATGACACATTTGGCAACGCACTGCAGTTTTTTAACAGTTTGAGTCCATTTTCAATCGGTGTACTTATTGGTTTTGATTCAGTTTGTTCAAATTTCCTTAATAGTTCTAATATGTATGACTTTTGATTTATAAAAATTCTGTTATTGACTTTGTCATGTACAATAGCCATCCCTAAAAAATTTTTAATTTCCCCCAAATCCTTGATTTTGAAATTTTGTGATAATATCTGTTTAATTTCATGTTTCATATTTGGGCAGTTTGAACAAACCAAAAAATCGTCCACATATAAAGCTACAATTAACAAAGAGTCATTTTGCCTTTTAAAGAAAATACATGGTTCAAAATTTGACTGTGTCAATCCCGCTTTTAATAGTACATTTCTCACTTTTATGTTCCAGATTCGCGACGACTGTTTTAAACCATATATTGCCTTTTTGAGAAGACACACTTTATTTGAATATTTTGTACTCATAAAGCCTTCTGGCTGAGTCATGTAAATTTGTTCATCAATATCCCCGTGAAGAAACGCAGTTTCCACATCTAGGTGATCAATTTGCATATTTAAAATAACAGTTAGTGCAAATAAAAGTCTTATAGTACAGGATCTTACTACTGGGGAAAAGGTCTCGTTATAGTCAACACCTTTTTGTTGTGTGAAGCCCTTCGCCACCAGTCTCGCTTTGTAACGAGCCTCTCCATCACTTGACACTTTTTTACAAAACACCCACTTGTTTTTAACCAGCTTTTTATTAGCTGGAGGGTCAACTAGTACCCACACTTCGTTTAACACTAGCGATCTATATTCGTTCTTCATAGCGGCTTCCCACTTCGGCCAATCACTTCGTTTAATCGCTTCTGACACAGAGACTGGATCACTTAACTCGTTATTTTCACTGTGTTTTTCACTCTCACTGATTGTGTTGTATGTGATGAAATCTTCAAAGTTTCTTCTCTTTGATATTCGTCCACATCGAGTAATTGTGTTCTGTTCTGGCTCTGTGTGCACTTCTAGGGGCATTTCCTCTTGCGGTTCTGAATTTGTTTCCACAAATTCTTCGTCTGAACTCGATGATGAATTTCCTTCGGCGTTTTCTGTTCTCTCTTCTAACTGGGCTTCGTCCACCGCTATTTCAGTTTCATTTTCGACTATTTCAGCACGCTTCTGACCACCAACATCAATTACCACTTGTTCACGTTGAATTTCACACTTATTTGCCTTTCGACACAATAGATCCGTGCATTCGTCGAACTTCACCGTTCTGCTTATTGTTATTTTGTCTGTATCTGGATCTAGAATCCGGTATCCTTTACTCGACTCACTGTATCCGATCATAATTCCAGTCTTAGTCTTTTTATCAAGTTTAGAACGATGCTGTTTTGGAATAAGTGCATAACAAGGGCTCCCAAATACCACAACATTTTTCAGATCTGGCTTGTTTCCAGTCCAAAGTTCGTATGGGGTACGGTCTTTCGAATCTGTAGGCAATCGATTCACTATAAAATTCGCCGCCATAATTGCTTCACCCCAATACTTATGTGGTAATTCTGCCTCCAAGAGCATACATCTGGCAGATTCCATCAAGGTTCTATTTTTTCGCTCTGATATACCGTTCTGCTCCGGACAATATGGGACCGTTGCCTGAAATTGAATACCTTTAGATTTTAAAAACGTTTGGACCGATTGTCCGGTGTATTCTCGTCCATTGTCAGATCTCAAAACGATTGGATATTTTCGAAATCTATTCCACATTTCAGCAACGAACTCCTTTAGTTTTGTGGCAACTTCGTCCTTAGAACGCACCAGATAAACTTTTGTATATCGTGAGAAGTCATCTGTAAATGTTAGGAAATAATTCATGCCACTCACCGTTGACGTTCGCATTGGACCACATAAGTCGGTGTGCACTAAGTCCAATATGGACTTTGATCGACTCTCTGCTACTTTTGGAAAAGCTTTCCTGGTCAATTTTCCTTCAATACACGTCACACATTGTTTTACGTCACTACAATTTTTAATTTTAATCCCATTCGCTAAATTCTTTGTCACAAGTTCTTTTATTTTTTCATAATTTCGGTGTCCCAACCGTCGATGCCATAAATGGATACAACCACCTCCATTTCCGCTCCCGCCAGGGCTCTCGCCATTGAAAGTAATCTTTGCCACATTTGCTTTATGCACTTCTGCATCAATGACGTAGAGATCGTTGAGGATCTTTCCTATTATTTGTGCCCATTCTGCGGTTACAGGTCCTGCTGGTTGATCCTCATCGATAACCGTCCAAAGTCCTTCTCTAATTAATAGCATCTTTGTTCTGAATTTCCAGTTCTGGTAGTTTTCGTTGTTGAGTCTTGAAAACGAGAATTTAACACTTTCGGATTCACCCATTGTTATTGTTTACGTTTCTTCACTTTTTAGTTTTATGATACTCGGTTTATAAAATATAAAAATTTTTTACAAAAACTGGTCTTTCAAAAAAAAAACACGGACTACGCGCACATTCCAACGTACGATTCAAACTTAAAACGCGTTCTTTAAACGGACTTATTTCGAAGGTCAGGCCAAAAATGAATGTATAAAAAATCAAACTTTTAGTTCTGGGCCCATAACCCTTGTTAAGTGAAATTTGGCCCTTTTGATAATAAACACAATCAAACACTATTCTAATTGTATATTTGGCAGATTTTATTCTTTTCTTTTAGTGACTTACAAAACACACATTCCACAATAAAATTACAATATACTTAAGTCGACTTTCTTTATTAACACCACAACTAAAAGTTAAAAGTTTTGTCATATTTTTGGCGCAGGAATAGTTCCTCCCACCTACTCATTCTTGGACAACAAATTACAATAAAAAATTCAAATTTACAACAGTGAGTTTGTATATGTGAAAATGAAAAACGTCTTGGTACAATATGTGTGTCGTTTATTGACTGTCGTCGATACAATGTGTGTAAATTGAATTGATTGTTACAAAAGATCCACAATCCTGCTAATAACAGGTAGTGGGTGGAGATACAAAAAGATGACCTTCTAAACAGGTTCATCACATTATGGACCAAACACATAAAATCGAATAACAAAATACATCAAAATACAAATTACATGCATACAGAAGTAAATTTCAACACGTTTGTTAAAGCAAATTTCACAAAAAACATTTATTTACATTGTCAAACTGGACATTCAAAAACCGATTTTTATGTGATATTATAAAAACATGTCCACAACATTATACAAACCAAGAAGAAAATAATTTTACAATGAATAGAATATTTAACCAGTTTGTTGATGCAGTTGGCAATAAAGTAGAAATTTACAAATGGAATCATGGCTTTTTTAATAGATTTAAGAAAAATCCTGGCTTTCTTCATCGTATTGTTGAGGATAACATTTTTTTGCTCTAGGAAGTTCGAGGAAATCATTTAAAGTCTTCATTCACATTGTAAATGATAGAAAGACTTTATGTAATGTGAATTATCTTGCAATTGTAAATGTGTCGTATTGTGGTGTGGTAATCGATTTGGAAAGCAAAGAAATCAGTAAAGAGTATACGCGTTTGTGAAAGGATACCAATTGAGTTACAGATTTAAATTTTGGGACTTTAAAAAACCGATTCCGTTGCTTCAGGTTCGAAGATTTGTTGAGAATATTTCCGAGTACTCGAGGAACAACAATAATTTCCAAAAAACGTGATGAATACAACATTTAACACGGAAGAAACAGTTTTATGCTATTTTTTGTAGGATGTGATTGCCGTCAAATCCTAAATAACAAATACCGACTTATTTTCCGTAATTTATCAAAAAATTATTACTTATTCAAGGATAATATCAGGGAAAATTAGAATTACGAGAATTACATTGTATAGAGGGAATATACATGTGGGTTTATTGAAATTTGTGGCTTGTTTAGCGTTTGTTTCGATGTAAAAGACACGATCGATAATGAAATTCAAGAGTGTTATTAACAAATTGAAAGAAAAGTTTAATGTTAGAGGAGCCAAAGATGATTTGGATACTAATTTTAGTCAATTTAATTCTTTGCTATCCGAATTTTTGGTACTGTGCTTTCACAGACCGGTTCATAGTATTTGAAGTTGATTATTTTGTTATATACGTTGTACCTATATATACAAAACATTGTTAAAACTTTATATTTTTTTAAAGAGATTTAAAAACTTTATCAAACATAGAAATTCCAAATAACTGTTAACATTGCGTCTCTTTTATTAATTTATATTAATAAACCCAATTAAAGTGCCTGATTTTCACTCATATTAGTATCTTGCGTACCATTATGAGGAAATACTTCGGAAACACCAAATGTGCACTTGTTCTCATTCACAAGGAGGATATGAAGAAGAATATAACAAAACCGATTCCTTTTATACTGTTAACAAAAGTTCTAAAGTAAGTTCTGACTATAAAATTGTGTAAAATCTAAATATATACCTAAAACTGAAGCTACTACATTTTCAGTTGTACCTAAGTCATTGTAAGACTATAGAAGGAGTTGGCAATGCAAGAGACACATTCCAACATGTAATTAGTTTGGACTCCTTTTCAAATACTAACATTAGTACTGGAATCAGAATTCTTTTAACCACTGATCGATCTAAAACAAATGCCTCATTAGATGATGAATATGGATGGAATATTGGTAAATCTAATACAGAAGTAGTTCTTACCAATGAAGTCAATAATATTGTTCAACCATTGAAAGGAATATTGTCATTCAGCAATTGAATTACAATCGTTCCACTGGTAATGTAATAATATCTATTATCAATAATAAGCAATCAATTGCATTTGAGAAATGAATTTCTTTATTAATCACACAATTTTAGATGGTCTTTTTCCAATGGGAAAACTTAATTCTGACCAACCATTTTTTAAAGACAATATTATTGCAGATAATCTGTCAAGAGCACCACTGGATGATAATGAAACCGAAGAAAAGGAAATTGGATACGTATATTTTACAGAAACGGCGAATTTATGGCCAATATGCAACAGTGAAATCAAACAAGAAACACAAAATGATGAAACACTATTGGAAATACTAAAATAGGTACGTGGAAAAAGACGAGTGGCCAAGAACAAACATGGAGCAACCACACAGACAAGAATTAACGGTAGATAAAGGGATATTGATGTGGGCACACAGAATCATAGTGCCAAGTGCATTGAGAAGTCGTTTATTACAAGAATTACACACGGGACATTTAGGAGCATGGCGAATGAAATCACTTGCACGATCGTGGATTTATTGGCCATCGATAGACGTCGAAATAGAAAGAATGGTAAGAAATTGTACACCTTGTTTTTTCAACAGGCAAAATCCACCCAAGGTTGAGCTCACACCATCGGGTATTCGATCGAATTCATCTAGATTTTTTAGGTCCGATAAAAGACAGAAACTCTTTAATATTGATTGATTCTTTTTCTAAGTGGCCAGAAGTATTCGAAATAAAGTCAACTACAGCCGATGCAGTCGAGGAAAAACTAAGAGAGACGTAAGCACAGTATGGGCTGTCCAGAACAGTCGTGAGCGACAACGCATCGAACCTGGCTGCAGGGAAATAAAAGAGTTTTACCATAAAAATGGCATCAAGGACGTCATATCACCACCATATCACGCTCCTAGAAACGGGGCAGCGAAGAACCTCGTAAAAACTTTCAAAAATTAAATTAAAACAGCCCTAGATGACCGCCGTAGAAACGCAAACACACCAATGAATACGATCATATCAAGATTTCTAGTAACATACAGGAACACCGAACATTGCTCTACAACACGATGGCAGTTGTTACAAGAACAACCAGAAAACCATAATATTAAAAGTCAAGGAAGCTTGAAAACCAATCAAAAGAGCCCAAAAACGGCAGAAAAAACACTACAAAGGCATATAAAGGGAAATAGCCGTTATTGGAACATCAGTCATGATCAGAAAATATTCTGCCCAAACAAAGAACAAATGGAAAGAAACAAAAGTCGTGAAGAAAAGATGCAAAAATATATACATTAGTCAGCTAAGAAATTGGACAAGCGCTAAAGCCAACAGAACATTTATAAAAAAACTGGACAAAACGAAAACGAGGAATTTCTGGATGCACATGAAATACTAACAAGTGATGAAGAATCGACAACAAACAGGACGGAATCTCAGCAAACAGTTTCGAAAAATGATGAAGTGCAAAGCACACAGGGAAGCCCAACATTCAGCAGAGAAAATGCTGAAACGGCAAAGTCTCCAAAGACACATGTCAAAAGCAAAAGACCGCAAAGAGAAATAAAAACACCAAATAAGTTAAAGGATTAGGTACGTACTGTCTCGTAAGTAAATAATTATATGTAATTGTATACTTGTTGTAAATGTCCACAGGATAAAAGCACTACACACTATCCAAATTTGACGAAACTGGTCCCCGAAACGAAGACGCCAAAGCACATTTGATCAACATGAGGACCGCCCATTTTTTACAGACTACGCCGGCTGAAACCAGAAATGTACGAGACGGCGAAGAAAGAGTTCGCATATATGGTATAAAAGGGCATCGCACGACCGTCAAGCTCAAATTGGTGTTCTCCCCTCACATGATACCCAAAAAAGGTAGTCAATGGAGGCCGTGTGGGGATTATAGAAAATTAAACTCGCGCACAGTTCCGGAGAGGTATCCAGTATGTACCTCATATAGAGCGCACCAAAAAAAGAGCGATAGGCAGGAGGTAAAATGGAATACGGAACTCAAAAAGGCGTTGGAGAACACAATACAATCGTTAATGGAAGCCACATTGTTAGCACACCCCGCACATGAGACAAGACGCAAATATAGCGATTATGGTAGATTTGTCTGACAAAGCAATCGGTGCAGGAATACAATAGAGAGTAAATGATCAATGGCAAAAGATAACATACCAGCTGATTCACTGTCTAGAGTCGATGCGGTGACTGCAACATTGGTTTATGTAGAATTAGCGAAAGATCAAGCAACGGATAGAGAGCTGTAGAGTTTGTTAAACAACGCAAGGACGAATTTAAAAATCGAGCCATATGACGTGCCATGTGAAATTGAACTGCGACGTTTCGATGCAAAGACGACCACCGTTTGTAACTGAGAAGTTTAGAGAGCAAGCGATAGCGAGTCAATACAATTTGTGAAACCCTGAAGTGAAAACAACGACTAGCCAGGTAAAAAACGCGTGCATATGGCCGAAAATGGGTAAACAAATTTAAAACACAATCATGCGTGACCTGGAAGTCGGAGAGGTTTCACAGACAGTTGAAGGCGGCGATTAAGTGTAAAACTTCAGAAAAATGGGTAGAAGAACTACCGTTTAGATAATGTCAAAGTAGTGCAAACGCGGAAATAGTGTATGGACTACAGATGAGATTGCCCGGTGAGTTTTTTGAAGAAGAGCAGAAGAAAAGCGCCCCTACATCTGAATTCGTACAACATTTGGAAGAAACGATGAGCGAATTTGAAGCCTCAACCCGCTTCACGACATGGAAATACAAAAGTTTTCATTTTCAAAGAGTTAACGCACAGTCATGTAATTGTGCGAACCGATGCAGTTAGAAAACCATTACGACCCCCGTATGAAGGACCGTATAAGGTGATAAACAGAGGACAGAAGACAATGGACTTAAAAAAATAAATGGGAATGTGGAAACAGTGGAAACCGTTTTGTTGTTGATGACATTTGTATTTTTTTTTTCTAATTTTTATTAAAAACGACAAAGTAATAAATTTAATAATTTTATTTAATAAATATTACAATTACAATAAATAATAAAATTAATACATTAATACAATAATAAAATAATAAATAAATATTACAATAAATTTACTAAAATCTAATCCTCCTTACATACTAAATCACATACATACAAAACTCCTCCGGTCATCACGCAGGTCAATCCATAGTAGACTCCAAAATAAATTTCCCCTCGATACTTCTCCATTCCCAATCTTTCCAACAACTTTTTCTTTTTCTGAAAATTAGAAAAAAATCTTAAATTAGAAATATTATTATTATTAACTAAACTATTTACAAAATATCTAAACATAATTAAAAAAAATAATTAAATTATAAAACAGATAAAAAATATGAAGGATATTAAAAAGGGTAATCGATTAAAAGGATATTTTTCAGGAGCTCTTAATGACACGTCTTGCCACAACTTGACACAAACGTCGAATGATTAACTGTCAAATGTTACCTCTTAACGTCACCTCGGTTTTTTGACAAGTCGATGTTCAATTGTTTTCGAGTGGGTAAATGTCATTGATTTGAAAATCCTTTTTTTGAAATGTTAAAGATATATTTAATATATTTTATATAAACTTTTCATCAATAGACCCCTAAATTGTGTTGAGTTTGTTAAACTGTAAACTGTTTATGTGAAACTATTCGTTCGTTACAAAAAATTGCTACAGTGAAAAGCGTTACAGCGTGTAAACCGGGCAAACCGGCCTTGAGATCTTGGTAATGGCTCTCTCAAAAATTCCCTATTACCAATTAAACTTTGTATACAAAAAGGGAAAAGATTGGAAATCTCGTTTTCCGCAATTAAAAATTTTTCATGACATATTTAACATATTTTTATTTCAGGACAGATCGGAAGAAGTTAAAAGAAGTTACACAAAATGGAAAGATTTCAATATAGAACCATACTCAATTACATACATCAAGAACGAACATTTTTCAAAATTGTTGATAAAATCTTGAGTCAAGCTTTTGGGGAATAATGCATTTACAAGGCGACATCAGTGCAAGATTTTAATTTATCTGTGATTCCATGTCTTCCTGATGTGCCAGTTGAGTTAAAAGAGAAAATATTAATGAAATACAACATTTTCCTGTTGGAGATGATAATTGACTGTTTTAATCTGAACAAGATTAAATAAAACACAGTGGTTGATTTTATTGTGTCTATTAATAATAAACTTTTAATATACGGAGTATGTATGTTGTTCTACAACGACAGTACAATTAAGTAGCAGCAGTTGGACTTCTATTTAGCAAATAATTGGCACACAGAATTGATTCACCCCATAATTTCTTCGGTAATTCTGACTGTAATAGCATTGCCCTGGCCTTTTCCACCAGAGTTCTGTTCAGACGTTCTGCACATCCATTTTGTTCGGGATTATATGGAATTGTGTACACTACTTGAATTCCTTTGGCCAAACAATAATCTCGAAATTGGTTAGAACAGTACTCTTTTCCATTATCACATCTAATAGAACCCAATCTACAATTAAAATGATTAGTTACAAACATTTCATATTTCTTAAATAAATCAAAGAAATCACTTTTGTTTTTCATTAAGTAAACAACAGAAAAATGAGTATAATCATCAAGGAAAGTAACAAAGTAGCGACAACCGTCATGCGTAATCGGTGTTATTGGTCCACATATATCACTGTGAACTAATTGTAAAGGTCTTTTAGTGTTCTTAAAAGATTTATCAGCAAATGGCAAACGACAAATTTTACTTTGGGCACAAATATCACATATTTCAGTTACATTTTGAACATTACTCAAATCAATTCCTTCAACTAAATTATTTTTATACAAGTTGAACATACTTTGATCATTAAGATGACCAAATCTATCATGCCATAATTTAACACCTGATTTAATCTCACAAACATGTGCATAACTTTTTGACAAATTGAACTTTATTATATGCATATTATTTACCATCACTGCTTTACCATAAATTTTCTTTCCCTTTTTAATCAAGGCATAATCATCAAAATAAATTACTTTAAAACCCTTTTTCATAAGCCTTCCTACTGACAATAGATTTTTACTCAGATCCTCAACATACAGTACATCCTGAATCTCAACATTTTCATTTATATTACTTAAATATACCTGTATATTACCTATTTTAGTGCATGGCATAAATTGATGCTTTTTAGCAGTACCAACTTTAAAATTATCAACAATTTTACAGCTCTTAAAATATTTTTCATCATTTATCATGTGCTCAGTAGCACCACCATCAAGAACAAATGTGATTACATTATTATCAACAACTTCAGTTTGTGTATTCAATGCTACACCAGCCACAAATGCAATTCCTTTGTTTTCTTCTTTTTCTTCAAATTCAGCATGATTAGCCTCACTTTTTGACCAACAATTCTTACGAATATGACCCAATTTACCACATTTATGGCACCTCACATTTATAAATTTATTATCTTTAGAAAAACTTTTCTCACCTTTTTTAAAAACACTGGATCTCTTTTTAAAATCACTTTTCCGACTTACAAGCGCTGATGGTACGTTTTCTTCCATTTCCACATCCATATTCTTCCTTTTCTGCTCGTAGTCCAATAATTTACCTTTCACGAAATCAAGAGTTAACTTTTCTGTATCCATCGTCTCAAGTGCAGTTACAATTGCATCATATGACTTTGGTAACGTGAGTAACAAGTGGCACACAACATCTACATCTTCAAGAGTTGCACCAACAGACTTTAACTCACGAACAACCTCCTCAAACTTAACCAGAAAACTCTCCAGAGAATCATTTTGTCCAAGTTTCATTGTTAACAGTTTTTTACGCAAAAACAATTGTCCAGCTATACCTTTACGTTGAAAGACTGACGCCAAAGCTGACCACATCTCAAAAGCTGTCTCCTTGTCTTTAATATACTCCAGGTGTGAATTTGCAACACATTGCACAATTATAGACTTACACTTTTTATCAGCAATTTTTAACTGTTCATTGGTTAAATCAACAGCCTGATCAACACAGTTTTTGACATTAAACCGATCAAGAATAGTTTCCATCCTAAATTTCCAATGGTCATAGTTTTTTCCATCAAACTGTTTTATTCCATACTTTTCACCCTCCATATTGTTTTAATCACAAGAACGCGGGAAAATGGACCACGCCGCAATTCTAACCTTACTTCCAATTAATTAAACACAACACCGTCAAAATCAAAAAGCACCTGGGCCCATAACCTGATAATTGACTGTTTTAATCTGAACAAGATTAAATAAAACACAGTGGTTGATTTTATTGTGTCTATTAATAATAAACTTTTAATATACGGAGTATGTATGTTGTTCTACAACGACAGTACAATTAAGTATGTTAAAACTAAAACTTAAATCCCCCCCATTCTGCTAGTCACTTCCTTTGACAAACAATAGATGGCACACAAAACAATAATTATTGAATTGAATTCAACAGGAGACTTATCGTAGTGAAACCGATAATGAAATTTTTAATAAAATTGACATCGACGGGCCGAGCAGAGAAATCTCTTTTATTCCATGTAAAAAATCGCAAAAGTTCCAAGACAAAGTATTCAATTTGAATATAAATTGGAAAAATATGGAAAAAACCAATGAATGTCACAAGTTTAGTGGCTACTTAAAGTTCATGCCGAAAGACAAATGCGAAACTTTAAGGTAAAAAAACGTTCAATGTTACTCTAAGGAATCTTGTAATAGTACAAACCCCTGCCTTATACGAATATAAAACAAAGATAAATACTCTGACCAAGCTCTTGAGTGAAGTAGACCAATCCTGTAATATAATTTATAAAAAGTACGTTAGTTTACCGAAGAGTAAAGTTTAAGAATTTATGTAACTCGTGTTTGACAATCATATCACGATATTTACGTTAATCGCTCCCATGTGCAAGTATCGCTCTATATTTGATAAATATCAAATACATGATATTTCGATGTCCCACTAGCGTCCCAGTGGGTGCCAAGCGTCCTTGACAAGTGACAATTCACCATCGTGGATCCTTGTCGGATAATATGCCCCTCTTGCACGAGGTTAGACATAATCCAAAATTAAAGCTTACGATGCGATATCGTCACATGTTCACCAAGAGTCTAAAGTACGCTAATACTAAATTCCCTTACTACATTGCCTACAAGTCCGCAATGTAGCGGCTAATGCCTTAGTCAAAACAAAGTTCGAGTTTTACATTAAAGATTGTCAAACAACTTTGAAATCAAATAAAATGTGAAACGTACTTGATCAAGTCGTATGGTACTTATTCCTAGTAAACTAAGTGAGAAATGTACTCACCGAGACAATTGGTAGTGAGTTTCTTCAAATTAGAATTGGAAGTAGATTTAACGATTAAGCACTCTTAAGATCAGTTCTGTGTACCCCAATGAGGGTCAGTATTAAAACTGGTACTCTCTGCAAACTTATTTCAACACGTATCTACAAGTGCAATATTTCCAATCACATGGTTATCTATAACCAATGGGGTTGAAGGAAGCAGTTTTTGACCTGAGTCTAAAATGTGGGCGTATACCCCCGTACTGAGACCCTTACATACTCCCCGCAGATTTTTATTCAGAAAGTCGCGATTTTATGAATGAAAATTTCAACACGTATTATTGGTGGGTGTAAGAAACGCATATTTGGTTTACTTAAAATGAAAAGCTAGTGCGTGATCTAAATATTTTCATTTGCTGAATTACATGTAATAAATCAAACAACAACAAACAAACAAACAAAAATTAAAATTATTCACAAAACCTCCTCTAAGGTTGCGTAGGAGATGGAGCTATAGACACATGATACAATCTACATGTAAATCGACGTAGAACACAATAAAATTTTTGAATATACAAACTTGATAGTTTTAGAAAATAGGTTAATACATACAACTCCGTCCGAAAAATTGTGATCATCAACGCTTTTTTGTTACATACAGAAATTCTAAGTGCATTAAACAGCCAATAGGCATAAATACCATTGGATCGGTGCCTTCGAAAATTGCAGAATTTTTACATTTACCAAATCATAAGGAATATACCGGGCACTGTTTTTTTTTCTGAGCAATAGGTGCGAAAAAGTCTACCGAGCTCTTTCATGATTCTTTCGCTTGGATTAGATGCAGGATGTCGTATTGAACTGTATGTAAATTTGATGTCGGCAGCAGTAAGTTGTGTAACCCAATGTGAGGAAGTAAATTGTAATCCGTGATCACTGAGAACGGTCTGGATCGGAATTAAAGTGTGAAAATCTTCTATTAGCTTCATAGTGGCAGCTTTGGATGTGGCTTTACGCAATGCATATAGGCGAACAAACTTTGAAAAGTTGTCTACAACAACGAAAATGTATGTAGTGTTTCCTCTACTGGGAGGTAATGAACCATAAAAAAACACGCATACTAATTCTCCCGGTGATGAACTTAAAATTGCATGGGACGATCCAACTAAGTGTTCATTTGGGTATTTTACCTTTTGACAAAGATCACAGGTCGGAATTATGTTTTTTATAAATCGGAGCATTTTGGGCCAATAGAAATATGGTTTTAAGGTAGAATACATTTTTAATGAACCAAAGTGACCTAACGTATCATGATAGATTGATAAATTTGCAACTAGTGGATCATTTGAAACTGGAGATGTCATGTCGCTCGGATAGCAGGACAGAGTA
The DNA here is from genome assembly GCA_963930825.1 of Silvanus unidentatus. Taxonomy (NCBI): domain Eukaryota; kingdom Metazoa; phylum Arthropoda; class Insecta; order Coleoptera; family Silvanidae; genus Silvanus; species Silvanus unidentatus. Next base: position 8,177 of record CAWVOD010000055.1, on the reverse strand, counting down.
TCGGCAATTATATTTTCTTTACCCGGAATATGTTGAATGGTGTATGTGAAATCATTTAAGAAAAGTATCCAACGAGCTATTCTTTCATTATATAGTCTGCAATGTGATAAGAATTCTAGCGCTCTGTGATTTGTTTCAATGATAATTGAACTTCCGAAAACTAAGGTTTTGAATTGTGAAAGGCAGTATATTATAGCTAGAAGTTCCTTCTCTGTAAAACTATTTTATGCGTATATTTTTGTGTGAGACCAAGTTTTGTTTGAAAAACTGTCTGATGTTTGTGAAGAAGAACTTAAAATATTTGTTGGATTTCGTTGGATACCATTATTTTGTTTGCAAAGTCACTTTAAGTTTCTAGTGATTCAAGATTTTGGAATTAATTTGTATGTTACATCACATAGATGATATCGTTTGCACTGATGTGGGAGAAAATGACTGGGAAATCCATTTATAGGCAAACGGTCATAAACGGCTTTAGGACCTAATTGGATTTTAATATTTTTATTATTGAACTCATGTTGTTTGGGGAATATAAATTGAATTTGGTGTAATAAGGAGTTGTTACAATATACAGTTCAAGAATTGTAAGGATTATGATAATTTGGAATTTCACAGAACTTGGGTAAAGACTATTATGTAGGTATTAGATATTTAATGTGAATGAATTTAACGGATAAAATTCTAGAAATTAAATGAAAACAAGTTGTGAAATACACTACCTACTAACGTACGTATTTTGTTGTATTTATCAATAATTTTGTATTCTTAACGCGTCAACAAAGTAAGATGTCTAATTCACCGATTCTGCTTGCCCGTGTTGTACTAAAATTTTATTACTTTGAATTTTGTACATTTTTCACAAGGTGTTATAGTTCAGGGCCAAAGATAAACATATGTCTAGTATTAGAAAGTAGGTACCTGTATTTTAACAATGGTCATCCCTAATAAAATTTATATTAATGACAGGAAAAGATTAACGCATTTTTAAATCTGTAGATTGTAAAGGACGTCTATAAAATTTCATGGAAGTTACCGCTCTTGCAGATGTGCGCAAAACAGTACCATAAATGAACTGAGAACATGATCCCAAAGTGTTGTAAAATTTTTTTTTCATAAAGATCGTCTATCCTACGTTGTGTATATTTTTTTTTATTATTATTATTACGTTTGAATTGTTGTAAGTTGTAAATAAGGTACAATACGATAATTGCTCAAGTGTTAATAAGATGCTATGATATTTCCCAATGATTTAAAATGTATAATTTTATGTAGAAGAAACAAGCAAACTAAATATACTATGTTATTTTAAAATGAAGTTTCAGGCATTAATATGTATCATTCATGAAATTTATGAATACATGCATGTGATTTTAATGATAAATTGAGCACCATCGTACTGCAATTCTTAACAACGATTTTGAATTGAATTGAATTTTACTTATTTTATTTAAACAATAAAATATCTTTGCTTGTGATTGATGTTCGTTTTAATTTGGATTAAACATTCAAATTATAAACTAATTTATAAGTACACGACGTAAAGTAGACAATTGACGATATGCTTTGAATTTAAAATATTTTGATTTTGAATTGAATCAAATTTTTCGTGTACATGAATGTAAAGTAATTAGCTAAAATTTAGACTGGTCTTTCAAAAACTCCACTCAACATGGTCACGGCACTCTGTAATAGTACAAACCCCTGCCTTATACGAATATAAAACAAAGATAAATACTCTGACCAAGCTCTTGAGTGAAGTAGACCAATCCTGTAATATAATTTATAAAAAGTACGTTAGTTTACCGAAGAGTAAAGTTTAAGAATTTATGTAACTCGTGTTTGACAATCATATCACGATATTTACGTTAATCGCTCCCATGTGCAAGTATCGCTCTATATTTGATAAATATCAAATACATGATATTTCGATGTCCCACTAGCGTCCCAGTGGGTGCCAAGCGTCCTTGACAAGTGACAATTCACCATCGTGGATCCTTGTCGGATAATATGCCCCTCTTGCACGAGGTTAGACATAATCCAAAATTAAAGCTTACGATGCGATATCGTCACATGTTCACCAAGAGTCTAAAGTACGCTAATACTAAATTCCCTTACTACATTGCCTACAAGTCCGCAATGTAGCGGCTAATGCCTTAGTCAAAACAAAGTTCGAGTTTTACATTAAAGATTGTCAAACAACTTTGAAATCAAATAAAATGTGAAACGTACTTGATCAAGTCGTATGGTACTTATTCCTAGTAAACTAAGTGAGAAATGTACTCACCGAGACAATTGGTAGTGAGTTTCTTCAAATTAGAATTGGAAGTAGATTTAACGATTAAGCACTCTTAAGATCAGTTCTGTGTACCCCAATGAGGGTCAGTATTAAAACTGGTACTCTCTGCAAACTTATTTCAACACGTATCTACAAGTGCAATATTTCCAATCACATGGTTATCTATAACCAATGGGGTTGAAGGAAGCAGTTTTTGACCTGAGTCTAAAATGTGGGCGTATACCCCCGTACTGAGACCCTTACAATCTAATGAAAATTTCTTTCAGTTACAGACTGATTGTTATTTTAACACAAACAGAAAAGAATAACGCATTCCTTGAAAATCTTGTAAAGAAAATCAATAGAATGGACCATCAGGAGACATAAATGTACGAAACGAATTTTTATAACGGTTGGAAAACGTTTGTTAAAGCAAATTTCATGAAAAACATTTATTTACATTGTCAAACTGGACATTCAAAAACCGATTTTTATGTGATATTATTAAAACATGTCCACAACATTATACAAACCAAGAAGAAAATCATTTTACAATGAATAGAATATTTAACCAGTTTGTTGATGCAGTTGGCAATAAAGTAGAAATTTACAAATGGAATCATGGTTTTTTTAATAGATTTAAGAAAAATCCTGGCTTTCTTCATCGTATTGTTGAGGATAACATTTTTTTGCTCTAGGAAGTTCGAGGAAATCATTTAAAGTCTTCATTCACATTGTAAATGATAGAAAGACTTTATGTAATGTGAATTATCTTGCAATTGTTCATGTGTCGTATTGTGGTGTGGTAATCGATTTGGAAAGCAAAGAAATCAGTAAAGAGTATACGCGTTTGTGAAAGGATACCAATTGAGTTACAGATTTAAATTTTGGGACTTTAAAAAACCGATTCCGTTGCTTCAGGTTCGAAGATTTGTTGAGAATATTTCCGAGTACTCGAGGAACAACAATAATTTCCAAAAAACGTGATGAATACAACATTTAACACGGAAGAAACAGTTTTATGCTATTTTTTGTAGGATGTGATTGCCGTCAAATCCTAAATAACAAATACCGACTTATTTTCCGTAATTTATCAAAAAATTATTACTTATTCAAGGATAATATCAGGGAAAATTAGAATTACGAGAATTACATTGTATAGAGAGAATATACATGTGGGTTTATTGAAATTTGTGGCTTGTTTAGCGTTTGTTTCGATGTTAAAGACACGATCGATAATGAAATTCAAGAGTGTTATTAAAAAATTGAAAGAAAAGTTTAATGTTAGAGGAGCCAAAGATGATTTGGAAACTAATTTTAGTCAATTTAATTCTTTGCCATCCGAATTTTTGGTACTGTGCTTTCACAGACCGGTTCATAGTATTTGAAGTTGATTATTTTGTTATATACGTTGTACCTATATATACAAAACATTGTTAAAACTTTATATTTTTTTAAAGAGATTTAAAAACTTTATCAAACATAGAAATTCCAAATAACTGTTAACATTGAGTATCTTTTATTAATTTATATTAATAAACCCAATTAAAGTGCCTGATTTTCACTCATATTAGTATCTTGCGTACCATTATAAGGAAATACTTCGGAAACACCAAATGTGCACTTGTTCTCATTCACAAGGAGGATATGAAGAAGAATATAACAAAACCGATTCCTTTTATACTGTTAACAAAAGTTCTAAAGTAAGTTCTGACTATAAAATTGTGTAAAATCTAAATATATACCTAAAACTGAAGCTACTACATTTTCAGTTGTACCTAAGTCATTGTAAGACTATAGAAGGAGTTGGCAATGAAAGAGACACATTCCAACATTATTGTGTAGTGCGAAGCGCGATACGATTATTAATGACACAATATTATTTAGAATACTTATTATTATTTATTAACAATTATACATACATAACATGATTCAATTATACAAATACTTTTTCAATTACAAAACGATACGATCAAAAGGAATGCCGAATTAGTGGAAGTCCTGTGCGTGGGCGCGCGCCGCCCACGCTTACGCGCGACTTAGGCAGTGGGCGACCTTGACCTTCGTCCTCGCCCTCGTCCGACATAACACCCCTTACCCCTTAGGGGAAGAGCTACCTCGTACTCCTCCAAATGACCGGGTGGTCTTCTTTCTCGGTGTGGTCGCTCGGGTTGCTGGACTGCCTCGACTATTGGAGTTGAGGCCCCCGGAACGCTTTCGTACGTGGACGCTGACGACTCCAATTCCACACTTCCCTCGTCGACCGGAACTTCCACGTCGATGCTGTTCGGCAGTGTCGCTTCCTCTTCAGCTACTTGTTGTTCTGTTCTACCAGTTGTTTGTACTTCCATTGGGATGCTCAAGTGAATCCAGTCATCCGATGAACTTTGGACTTCGATGCGTTTATTTTCCCTCAGTTGATTCGCGTGCCGTCTGTGAATTCGACCGGATCTGTCTCTCGTTTCATACACGACTTTCCCTTTTGGTTCCACGACAGTTTCTTCTTCCCATAGTCTCCCCTTTGCCCCTAAGGGGTTTTTAAACCTTACAGGCTCCCCCGCCTCGAATTTTCGCTCTTTTTTCCCGTTATTCCTCCTCATGGATTCTTGAAACTGCTTCTGTTTCATTTCTTCGTTTAGACTCGGATGGATGTTGTCTAAGTTGGTTCTCAACTTTCTTCCGACTAGTACTTCCGCTGGAGACAACCCTGTAACTGTAGACGGTGTCGTATGTTGCGAAAATAGGTATCGAGCGAGTTTCGTCTCAATGTCGCCTGAAACAATTTTATTTATTGACTTTTTGAACTCTCTTACGTAACGTTCGATTTGTCCATTTGATGCCGGGTGGTATGGGGGTGAGTTTACATGTCTTATACCGTTTTTTTGCAAAAACTCCCCAAACTCTTGCGATTTGAACGCCGTTGCGTTGTCGGATACAATTACTTGGGGAAGCCCATGTGTTGCGAAAATTTGCCTCAACGATGCTATTGCTGCTGCTGACGATGTTGTGTTGACATGTTTTACTTCCAGCCACTTCGAATAGGAATCGACCACTAAAAAAAACTGCTTGTTCATGAAGGGCCCTGCGAAGTCGACATGCAGTCTCGTCCACGGCTCGGACTCCCATTCCCACGGGTGGATTTGAGTTTTCGGTGGCGCGCTCTGGTACTGTTGGCATAATGAACAGTTTTTTACCAACTCCTCGATTGCTTTGTCGATGTTCGGCCACCATAAATGCGAACGGGCAATTGCTTTCATTCTCTGAACTCCTACGTGGACACTGTGTAGCAGTTTTAAAGTATGATTTCTTGCTTTTTGTGGGATGACCACTCTTCCACCCCATAACACACACCCTTTATATGTGCTCAGTTCGTCGCGTTTGCTGCTGAAGGCTTGGAGTGCCTCGGGAACGTTTTGTGGCCAGGATGCGTTAACAAAATTCAGCACCTGCCCTAAAACAGGATCGTTTATTGTTATTTTCGCGAGCAACTTACTGTTTAAGGGTGTTTCCGGTAAATTCTCGATCATTAGCACGTCCCGAATAGTGCTTTCTTCGCTTTCTTGACATTTTTCCTCTGCAGGTGGTAGACGACTGAGGGCGTCGGCGTTTTCGATGAGGTTTTTTGGTTTATACGTTAATGTGTAATTGTAATTACTCATGAACAACGCCCATCTTACTAAACGTGGGGAAGACAGTTCCGGGATCGGTGTGTGTGGACCCAAAATTCCCAGAAGCGGCTTGTGGTCGGTTTCAATTTCCACTTTCCTCCCAAAGGCGTAGTTATGGAATTTTTTTAGTGCTTTCACAATACCCAGTGCCTCTTTATCCAGCTGAGAGTATCGCCTTTCCGTGGCGTTCATCGTCACGGAGTGGAACGCTATTGGTGCCAATATTCCGTTTTCCATGCGGTGGCTCAGTACGCTGCCCACCCCCCATGGTGATGCGTCACTGGTAATTACCAGTGGTTTCTCTGGATCGTAATGTACCAGTAAGGAATCGGATGAAAGCAGCTTCTTACACTTTTCAAATGCTTCTGTACATTGAGTGGTCCACTTCCATTCGATGTTTTTGTTTAGTAGGCGATGTAGCGGCTCTGCGACGTTGACTTTGTTCTTGAGGAATGAGTGGTAGAAATTCAGTAGTCCCAAAAAGGTTTGCAGTTCCTTTTTGTTCTTTGGTACAGGTGCGGAGTTTATTGTTTTGACCTTGTCTGTTGTCGGGGCGATGCCTTCTGCGTTTACTTGAAACCCCAAATATTCGATTGAATCCGCACCGAATATGCACTTCGACCTCTTCAGCTTCAGCCCATTATTTTTTAATTTTTCGAGGACTCTGGAAACTCTCATTGCTAATTCACCTTCATTTTTTGCGCTTACCAGAACGTCGTCGAAATATGGGACAGTTCCTGGTATATTCGCGAGCCTTTCATTGATGAAACGCTGAAATATTTGTGGTGCGATGTTAATGCCGAACTGTAGTCGCTTCACTTTGAACAGGCCCTTGTGAGTGATGATTGCCTGCAACATAGCTGCCTCCTCGTCTACTTCCAACTGTTGATATGCCTGCTCTAAGTCCAATTTCGCAAAAATTTTTGCGCCAGCTAGAGTGGACAGTAGTTCTTTTACATTTGGCATCGGGTACGGGTCGTCTTGCAGTGTTTTGTTTAGGGTACATTTATAGTCCCCACATATACGAACGCTACCGTCCCCTTTTATGACAGGAACGATTGGGGTGGCCCATTCTGCGTGCTCTATCGGTTCTAAAACACCTTGATTTATTAATTTATTAAGCTCAGCTTCTACCTTTGGTTTGATGGCGTATGCGACGTTTCTGGCTCGCATTCTGATCGGTCTGACGTCTGGATTTACATGGAACTTCACTGGTGGACCGTTGTACTTGCCCAATTTCCCATCAAAAACTTCCTTGTACTTTTCAAGGACGCCCTTTATCTTCTCTGAACATGGTATAATTGCATTAATCGAGTCTATTTGAACTTTTACCCCAAACGTTTCGAACCAATCTCGACCTAGCAGATTGACGCGGTCCCCTTTCGTGACTAATAGCGATTTTCTTGCTTTTATATCGTTAAACTCGACTTCCACCATACATTTCCCGAGGTTTTCGATAATTCTTTTCTGGTAGTCCCGATATTTCTTCGTTATTTTGTTCAATCGTGGAGGATTTACTGGCCATAACTGTTTGAAGGCCTTCTCCGAGATTACTGTGGTCGAAGCGCCACTATCGATTTCCATTTTACACCTTTTCCCGTCCAATTTGACTTCCACGATTGTTGGTGCGCTTTTTTCTTCTATATTGTGAATAGTGCCGATGTGAAACAGCACGTCTTCTTCCTCGCTATCACTTCCATTCTGATCGATTTGGTTCTGAAACATCCTGGGTTTGTGCTGTCTTTGTTTTTTGAAACACGCCTTCTCGATGTGGCCTGACTTCTTGCAGAAATTGCATTTGGCATTCATGAAACGGCAATCGTTTGCACTATGTGCACCGGAGCATCTAAAACATTTTGACTTGTACTTTTTGTTTGCTTGCCACTTACTGTTTGTGTTGTTGGCGTTTTCTCTTCGATCGTCCGTGCCGAATGCATGGACCCCTGAGTGGCCTGGCTCGTCGTCTTTGCCATTGCGAATTTCCGTTAGGTGTTGAGTGGACGCTTCTGCCCCTGCTGCCATCTCCACCGCTTGTTTCAACGTTAGCTTCGCTTCCATCAGCAGCCTCTTTTGTACGGCTTGGTCTCGCACACCTCCGACCAAACGGTCCCGCAGTCTCTCGTCCAACGTGTCGCCGAAGTTGCACTCTTCCGCCAACTTTCGCAGTTCCGCCACGAATTCCGCTGAACTTTCTCCCTCTTGCTGGTTTCTTCTTTCGAACAGGATCCGTTTAG
>CAWVOD010000054.1:0-51000 GCA_963930825.1 Silvanus unidentatus | reverse complement strand
TCTTAAGAGTAGACTTATAGGACTTATTTTATGTAAAATAAGTTGCTAAATCCACTGGTGAAATCCGCGATGTCCAATCTTTAAATGTTTAGGAGATCGAGTAAAATGGAGAATAATAAATATTTGAAAATGTGATATATAAACATTTTATTTGTTTGTACTTTTATCAACTCTTGAGAGTAGACTTATAGGACCTATTTTATGTAAAATGAGGTTCTAAATCCACTGGTAAAAGCCGCGATGTCCAATCTTTAAATGTTTAGGAGATCGAGTAAAATGGAGAATAATAAATATTTGAAAATGTGATATATAAACATTTTATTTGTTTGTACTTTTATCAACTCTTGAGAGTAGACTTATAGGACTTATTTTATGTAAAATGAGGTGCTAAATCCACTGGTAAAATCCGCGATGTCTTATCTTTAACCGTTTAAGAGATCGAGTAAAATTAATATTAACAGATATTTGAAAATGTGATATATAAACATTTTATTTGTTTGTACCTTTATCAACTCTTGAGAGTAGACTTATAGGACTTATTTTATGTAAAATAAGGTGCTAAATCCACTGGTGAAAACCGCGATGTCCTATCTTTAAAAGTTTAGGAGATCGAGTAAAATTGAAAATAATAGATATTTGAAAATGAGATATATAAAAATTTTATTCGTTTGTACCTTTATCAACTCTTGAGAGTAGACTTATAGGACTTATTTTATGTAAAATGAGGTGCTAAATCCACTGGTGAAAACCGCGATGTAATATCTTTAACCGTTTAGGAGATGGAGTAAAATGGAGAATAATAGATATTTGAAAATGTGATATATAAACATTTTATTCGTTTGTACCATTATCAACTCTTGAGAGTAGACTTATAGGACTTATTTTGTGTAAAATGAGGTGCTAAATCCACTGGTGAAATCCGCGATGTACTATCTTTAACCGTTTAGGAGATCGAGTATAATGGAGAATAATAGATATTAGTTAATATGATATATAAACATTTTATTCGTTTGTTCCTTTATCAACTCTTGAGAGTAGACTTATAGGACTTATTTTATGTAAAATGAGGTGCTGAATCCACTGGTGAAAACCGCAATGTAGTATCTTTAACCGTTTAGGAGATCGAGTAAAATGGAGAATAATAGATATTTGAAAATGTGATATATAAACACTTTATTCGTTTGTACCTTTATCAACTCTTGAGAGGAGACTTATAGGTCTTATTTTATGTAAAATGAGGAACTAAATCCTCTGGTGAAAACCGCGATGTCCTATCTTTAACCGTTTAGGAGATCGAGTAGAATGGAGAATAATAGATATTTTAGAATGTGATATATAAACATTTTATTCGTTTGTACCTTTATCAACTCTTGAGATTAGACTTATAAGACTTATTTTAAGTAAAATGAGGTGCTAAATCCACTGGTGAAATCCGCGATGTCCTATCTTTAACCGTTTAGGAGATCGAGTAAAATTGAGAATAATAGATATTTGAAAATGTGATATATAAAAATTTTATTCGTTTGTACCTTTATCAACTCTTGAGAGTAGACTTATAAGACTTATTTTAAGTAAAATGAGGTGCTAAATAGACTGGTGAAAACCGCGATGTCCTATCTTTAACCGTTTAGGAGATCGAGTAAAATGGAGAATAATAGATATTTTAGAATGTGATATATAAACATTTTATTCGTTTGTACCTTTATCAACTCTTGAGATTAGACTTATAAGACTTATTTTAAGTAAAATGAGGTGCTAAATCCACTGGTGAAAACCGCGATGTAATATCTTTAACCGTTTAGGAGATGGAGTAAAATGGAGAATAATAGATATTTGAAAATGTGATATATAAACATTTTATTCGTTTGTACCATTATCAACTCTTGAGAGTAGACTTATAGGACTTATTTTGTGTAAAATGAGGTGCTAAATCCACTGGTGAAATCCGCGATGTACTATCTTTAACCGTTTAGGAGATCGAGTATAATGGAGAATAATAGATATTAGTTAATATGATATATAAACATTTTATTCGTTTGTTCCTTTATCAACTCTTGAGAGTAGACTTATAGGACTTATTTTATGTAAAATGAGGTGCTGAATCCACTGGTGAAAACCGCGATGTAGTATCTTTAACCGTTTAGGAGATCGAGTAAAATGGAGAATAATAGATATTTGAAAATGTGATATATAAACACTTTATTCGTTTGTACCTTTATCAACTCTTGAGAGGAGACTTATAGGTCTTATTTTATGTAAAATGAGGAACTAAATCCTCTGGTGAAAACCGCGATGTCCTATCTTTAACCGTTTAGGAGATCGAGTAAAATGGAGAATAATAGATATTTTAGAATGTGATATATAAACATTTTATTCGTTTGTACCTTTATCAACTCTTGAGATTAGACTTATAAGACTTATTTTAAGTAAAATGAGGTGCTAAATCCACTGGTGAAATCCGCGATGTCCTATATTTAACCGTTTAGGAGATCGAGTAAAATTGAGAATAATAGATATTTGAAAATGTGATATATAAAAATTTTATTCGTTTGTACCTTTATCAACTCTTGAGAGTAGACTTATAAGACTTATTTTAAGTAAAATGAGGTGCTAAATAGACTGGTGAAAACCGCGATGTCCTATCTTTAACCGTTTAGGAGATCGAGTAAAATGGAGAATAATAGATATTTTAGAATGTGATATATAAACATTTTATTCGTTTGTACCTTTATCAACTCTTGAGATTAGACTTATAAGACTTATTTTAAGTAAAATGAGGTGCCAAATCCACAGGTGAAATCCGCGATGTCCTATCTTTAACCGTTTAGGAGATCGAGTAAAATGGAGAATAATAGATATTTTAGAATGTGATATATAAACATTTTATTCGTTTGTACCTTTATCAACTCTTGAGATTAGACTTATAAGACTTATTTTAAGTAAAATGAGGTGCCAAATCCACAGGTGAAATCCGCGATGTCCAATCTTTAACCGTTTAGGAGATCGAGTAAAATTGAGAATAATAGATATTTGAAAATGTGATATATAAAAATTTTATTCGTTTGTACCTTTATCAACTCTTAAGAGTAGACTTATAGCGCGATGTGATATCTTTAACCGTTTAGGAGATCGAGTAAAATGGAGAATAATAGATATTTGAAAATGTGATATATAAACATTTTATTCGTTTGTACCTTTATCAACTCTTAAGAGTAGACTTATAGGACTTATTTTATGTAAAATGAGGTGCTAATTCCACTGGTTAAAACCGCGATGTCCTATCTTTAACCGTTTAGGAGATCGAGTAAAATGGAGAATAATAGATATTTGAAAATGTGATATATAAACATTTTATTCGTTTGTACCTTTATCAACTTTTGAGAGTAGACTTTTAAGACCTATTTTATGTAAAATGAGGTGCTAAATCCACTGGTGAAAACCTCGATGTCCTATCTTTAACCGTTTAGGAGATCGAGTAAAATGGGGATTAATAGATATTTGAAAATGTGATATATAAACATTATTTTCGTTTGTACCTTTATCAACTTTTGCGAGTAGACTTATAGGACCTATTTTATGTAAAATGAGGTGCTAAATCCACTGGTGAAAACCGCGATGTCCTATCTTTAACCGTTTAGGAGATCGAGTAAAATGGAGAATAATAGATATTTGAAAATGTGATATATAAACATTTTATTCGTTTGTACCTTTGTCAACATTTGAGAGTAGACTTATAGGACCTATTTTATGTAAAATGAGGTGCTAAATGCACTGGTGAAAACCACGATGTCCTATCTTTAACCGTTTAGGAGATCGAGAAAAATGGAAAATAATAGATATTTGAAAATGTGATATATAAACATTTTATTCGTTTTTACCTTTATCAACTCTTGAGAATAGACTTATAGGACTTATTTTATGTAAAATGGGGTGCTTAATTTACTGATGAAAACCGCGATGTTCTATCTTTAACCGTTTAGGAGATGGAGTAAAATGGAGAATAATAGAAATTTGAAAATGTGATATATAAACATTTTATTCGTTTTTACCTTTATCAACTCTTGAGAGTAGACTTATAGGACCTATTTTATGTAAAATGAGGTGCTAAAACCACTGGTGAAATCCGCGATGTCCTATTTTTAACCGTTTAGGAGATCGAGTAAAATGGATGATAATAGATATTTGAAAATGTGATATATAAACATTTTATTCGTTTGTACCTTTATCAACTCTTGAGAGTAGACTTATAGGAGTTATTTTATGTAAAATATAGTGCTAAATCCACTGGTGAAAACCGCGATGTACTATCTTTAACCGTTTAGGAGATCAAGTAAAATGGAGAATAATAGATATTTGAAAATGTGATATATAGACATTTTATTCTATTGTACCTTTATCAACTCTTGAGAGTAGACTTATAGGACTTATTTTATGTAAAATGAGGTGCTAAATCCACTGGTGAAAACCGCGATGTCCAATCTTTAAATGTTTAGGAGATCGAGTAAAATGGAGAATAATAAATATTTGAAAATGTGATATATAAACATTTTATTTGTTTGTACTTTTATCAACTCTTGAGAGTAGACTTATAGGACTTATTTTATGTAAAATGAGGTGCTAAATCCACTGGTAAAATCCGCGATGTCTTATCTTTAACCGTTTAAGAGATCGAGTAAAATTAATATTAACAGATATTTGAAAATGTGATATATAAACATTTTATTTGTTTGTACCTTTATCAACTCTTGAGAGTAGACTTATAGGACTTATTTTATGTAAAATAAGGTGCTAAATCCACTGGTGAAAACCGCGATGTCCTATCTTTAAAAGTTTAGGAGATCGAGTAAAATTGAAAATAATAGATATTTGAAAATGAGATATATAAAAATTTTATTCGTTTGTACCTTTATCAACTCTTGAGAGTAGACTTATAGGACTTATTTTATGTAAAATGAGGTGCTAAATCCACTGGTGAAAACCGCGATGTAATATCTTTAACCGTTTAGGAGATGGAGTAAAATGGAGAATAATAGATATTTGAAAATGTGATATATAAACATTTTATTCGTTTGTACCATTATCAACTCTTGAGAGTAGACTTATAGGACTTATTTTGTGTAAAATGAGGTGCTAAATCCACTGGTGAAATCCGCGATGTACTATCTTTAACCGTTTAGGAGATCGAGTATAATGGAGAATAATAGATATTAGTTAATATGATATATAAACATTTTATTCGTTTGTTCCTTTATCAACTCTTGAGAGTAGACTTATAGGACTTATTTTATGTAAAATGAGGTGCTGAATCCACTGGTGAAAACCGCAATGTAGTATCTTTAACCGTTTAGGAGATCGAGTAAAATGGAGAATAATAGATATTTGAAAATGTGATATATAAACACTTTATTCGTTTGTACCTTTATCAACTCTTGAGAGGAGACTTATAGGTCTTATTTTATGTAAAATGAGGAACTAAATCCTCTGGTGAAAACCGCGATGTCCTATCTTTAACCGTTTAGGAGATCGAGTAGAATGGAGAATAATAGATATTTTAGAATGTGATATATAAACATTTTATTCGTTTGTACCTTTATCAACTCTTGAGATTAGACTTATAAGACTTATTTTAAGTAAAATGAGGTGCTAAATCCTCTGGTGAAAACCGCGATGTCCTATCTTTAACCGTTTAGGAGATCGAGTAAAATGGAGAATAATAGATATTTTAGAATGTGATATATAAACATTTTATTCGTTTGTACCTTTATCAACTCTTGAGATTAGACTTATAAGACTTATTTTAAGTAAAATGAGGTGCTAAATCCACTGGTGAAATCCGCGATGTCCTATATTTAACCGTTTAGGAGATCGAGTAAAATTGAGAATAATAGATATTTGAAAATGTGATATATAAAAATTTTATTCGTTTGTACCTTTATCAACTCTTGAGAGTAGACTTATAAGACTTATTTTAAGTAAAATGAGGTGCTAAATAGACTGGTGAAAACCGCGATGTCCTATCTTTAACCGTTTAGGAGATCGAGTAAAATGGAGAATAATAGATATTTTAGAATGTGATATATAAACATTTTATTCGTTTGTACCTTTATCAACTCTTGAGATTAGACTTATAAGACTTATTTTAAGTAAAATGAGGTGCCAAATCCACAGGTGAAATCCGCGATGTCCTATCTTTAACCGTTTAGGAGATCGAGTAAAATGGAGAATAATAGATATTTTAGAATGTGATATATAAACATTTTATTCGTTTGTACCTTTATCAACTCTTGAGATTAGACTTATAAGACTTATTTTAAGTAAAATGAGGTGCCAAATCCACAGGTGAAATCCGCGATGTCCAATCTTTAACCGTTTAGGAGATCGAGTAAAATTGAGAATAATAGATATTTGAAAATGTGATATATAAAAATTTTATTCGTTTGTACCTTTATCAACTCTTAAGAGTAGACTTATAGCGCGATGTGATATCTTTAACCGTTTAGGAGATCGAGTAAAATGGAGAATAATAGATATTTGAAAATGTGATATATAAACATTTTATTCGTTTGTACCTTTATCAACTCTTAAGAGTAGACTTATAGGACTTATTTTATGTAAAATGAGGTGCTAATTCCACTGGTTAAAACCGCGATGTCCTATCTTTAACCGTTTAGGAGATCGAGTAAAATGGAGAATAATAGATATTTGAAAATGTGATATATAAACATTTTATTCGTTTGTACCTTTATCAACTTTTGAGAGTAGACTTTTAAGACCTATTTTATGTAAAATGAGGTGCTAAATCCACTGGTGAAAACCTCGATGTCCTATCTTTAACCGTTTAGGAGATCGAGTAAAATGGGGATTAATAGATATTTGAAAATGTGATATATAAACATTATTTTCGTTTGTACCTTTATCAACTTTTGCGAGTAGACTTATAGGACCTATTTTATGTAAAATGAGGTGCTAAATCCACTGGTGAAAACCGCGATGTCCTATCTTTAACCGTTTAGGAGATCGAGTAAAATGGAGAATAATAGATATTTGAAAATGTGATATATAAACATTTTATTCGTTTGTACCTTTGTCAACATTTGAGAGTAGACTTATAGGACCTATTTTATGTAAAATGAGGTGCTAAATGCACTGGTGAAAACCACGATGTCCTATCTTTAACCGTTTAGGAGATCGAGAAAAATGGAAAATAATAGATATTTGAAAATGTGATATATAAACATTTTATTCGTTTTTACCTTTATCAACTCTTGAGAATAGACTTATAGGACTTATTTTATGTAAAATGGGGTGCTTAATTTACTGATGAAAACCGCGATGTTCTATCTTTAACCGTTTAGGAGATGGAGTAAAATGGAGAATAATAGAAATTTGAAAATGTGATATATAAACATTTTATTCGTTTTTACCTTTATCAACTCTTGAGAGTAGACTTATAGGACCTATTTTATGTAAAATGAGGTGCTAAAACCACTGGTGAAATCCGCGATGTCCTATTTTTAACCGTTTAGGAGATCGAGTAAAATGGATGATAATAGATATTTGAAAATGTGATATATAAACATTTTATTCGTTTGTACCTTTATCAACTCTTGAGAGTAGACTTATAGGAGTTATTTTATGTAAAATATAGTGCTAAATCCACTGGTGAAAACCGCGATGTACTATCTTTAACCGTTTAGGAGATCAAGTAAAATGGAGAATAATAGATATTTGAAAATGTGATATATAGACATTTTATTCTATTGTACCTTTATCAACTCTTGAGAGTAGACTTATAGGACTTATTTTATGTAAAATGAGGTGCTAAATCCACTGGTGAAAACCGCGATGTCCTATCTTTAATCGTTTAGGAGATCGAGTAAAATAGAAAATAATAGATATTTGAAAATGTGATATATAAACATTTCATTCGTTTGTACCTTTATCAACTCTTGAGAGTAGACTTCTAGGACTTATTTTATGTAAAATGAGGTTCTAAATCCACTGGTGAAAACCGCGATGTCCTATCTTTAACCGTTTAGGAGATCGAGTAAAATGGAGAATAATAGATATTTGATAATGTGATATATAAAGATTTTATTCGTTTGTATTTTTATCAACTCTTGAGAGTAGACCTATAGGACTTATTTTATGTAAAATGAGGTGCTAAATCTACTGGTGAAAACCGCGATGTCCTATCTTAAACCGTTTAGGAGATCGAGTAAAATGGAGAATAATGGATATTTGAAAATGTGATATATAAACATTTTATTCGTTTGTACCTTTATCAACCCTTGAGAGTAGACTTATAGGACATATTTTATGTAAAATGAGGTGCTAAAACCACTGGTGAAAACCGCGATGTCCTATCTTTAACCGTTTAGGAGATCGAGTAAAATGGAGAATAATAGATATTTGAAAATGTGATATATAAACATTTTATTCGTTTGTACCTTTATCAACTTTTGAGAGTAGACTTTTAGGACCTATTTTATGTAAAATGAGGTGCTAAATCCACTGGTGAAAACCTCGATGTCCTATCTTTAACCGTTTAGGAGATCGAGTAAAATGGAGATTAATAGATATTTGAAAATGTGATATATAAACATTATTTTCGTTTGTACCTTTATCAACTTTTGAGAGTAGACTTATAGGAACTATTTTATGTAAAATGAGGTGCTAAATCCACTGGTGAAAACCGCGATGCACTATCTTTAACCGTTTAGGAGATCAAGTAAAATGGAGAATAATAGATATTTGAAAATGTGATATATGGACATTTTATTCTATTGTACCTTTATCAACTCTTGAGAGTAGACTTATAGGATTTATTTTATGTAAAATGAGGTGCTAAATCCACTGGTGAAAACCGCGATGTCCTATCTTTAACCGTTTAGGAGATCGAGTAAAATAGAAAATAATAGATATTTGAAAATGTGATATATAAAAATTTTATTCGTTTGTACCTTTATCAACTCTTGAGAGTAGACTTATAAGACTTATTTTAAGTAAAATGAGGTGCTAAATAGACTGGTGAAAACCGCGATGTCCTATCTTTAACCGTTTAGGAGATCGAGTAAAATGGAGAATAATAGATATTTTAGAATGTGATATATAAACATTTTATTCGTTTGTACCTTTATCAACTCTTGAGATTAGACTTATAAGACTTATTTTAAGTAAAATGAGGTGCTAAATCCACTGGTGAAAACCGCGATGTAATATCTTTAACCGTTTAGGAGATGGAGTAAAATGGAGAATAATAGATATTTGAAAATGTGATATATAAACATTTTATTCGTTTGTACCATTATCAACTCTTGAGAGTAGACTTATAGGACTTATTTTGTGTAAAATGAGGTGCTAAATCCACTGGTGAAATCCGCGATGTACTATCTTTAACCGTTTAGGAGATCGAGTATAATGGAGAATAATAGATATTAGTTAATATGATATATAAACATTTTATTCGTTTGTTCCTTTATCAACTCTTGAGAGTAGACTTATAGGACTTATTTTATGTAAAATGAGGTGCTGAATCCACTGGTGAAAACCGCGATGTAGTATCTTTAACCGTTTAGGAGATCGAGTAAAATGGAGAATAATAGATATTTGAAAATGTGATATATAAACACTTTATTCGTTTGTACCTTTATCAACTCTTGAGAGGAGACTTATAGGTCTTATTTTATGTAAAATGAGGAACTAAATCCTCTGGTGAAAACCGCGATGTCCTATCTTTAACCGTTTAGGAGATCGAGTAAAATGGAGAATAATAGATATTTTAGAATGTGATATATAAACATTTTATTCGTTTGTACCTTTATCAACTCTTGAGATTAGACTTATAAGACTTATTTTAAGTAAAATGAGGTGCTAAATCCACTGGTGAAATCCGCGATGTCCTATATTTAACCGTTTAGGAGATCGAGTAAAATTGAGAATAATAGATATTTGAAAATGTGATATATAAAAATTTTATTCGTTTGTACCTTTATCAACTCTTGAGAGTAGACTTATAAGACTTATTTTAAGTAAAATGAGGTGCTAAATAGACTGGTGAAAACCGCGATGTCCTATCTTTAACCGTTTAGGAGATCGAGTAAAATGGAGAATAATAGATATTTTAGAATGTGATATATAAACATTTTATTCGTTTGTACCTTTATCAACTCTTGAGATTAGACTTATAAGACTTATTTTAAGTAAAATGAGGTGCCAAATCCACAGGTGAAATCCGCGATGTCCTATCTTTAACCGTTTAGGAGATCGAGTAAAATGGAGAATAATAGATATTTTAGAATGTGATATATAAACATTTTATTCGTTTGTACCTTTATCAACTCTTGAGATTAGACTTATAAGACTTATTTTAAGTAAAATGAGGTGCCAAATCCACAGGTGAAATCCGCGATGTCCAATCTTTAACCGTTTAGGAGATCGAGTAAAATTGAGAATAATAGATATTTGAAAATGTGATATATAAAAATTTTATTCGTTTGTACCTTTATCAACTCTTGAGAGTAGACTTATAGCGCGATGTGATATCTTTAACCGTTTAGGAGATCGAGTAAAATGGAGAATAATAGATATTTGAAAATGTGATATATAAACATTTTATTCGTTTGTACCTTTATCAACTCTTAAGAGTAGACTTATAGGACTTATTTTATGTAAAATGAGGTGCTAATTCCACTGGTTAAAACCGCGATGTCCTATCTTTAACCGTTTAGGAGATCGAGTAAAATGGAGAATAATAGATATTTGAAAATGTGATATATAAACATTTTATTCGTTTGTACCTTTATCAACTTTTGAGAGTAGACTTTTAAGACCTATTTTATGTAAAATGAGGTGCTAAATCCACTGGTGAAAACCTCGATGTCCTATCTTTAACCGTTTAGGAGATCGAGTAAAATGGGGATTAATAGATATTTGAAAATGTGATATATAAACATTATTTTCGTTTGTACCTTTATCAACTTTTGCGAGTAGACTTATAGGACCTATTTTATGTAAAATGAGGTGCTAAATCCACTGGTGAAAACCGCGATGTCCTATCTTTAACCGTTTAGGAGATCGAGTAAAATGGAGAATAATAGATATTTGAAAATGTGATATATAAACATTTTATTCGTTTGTACCTTTGTCAACATTTGAGAGTAGACTTATAGGACCTATTTTATGTAAAATGAGGTGCTAAATGCACTGGTGAAAACCACGATGTCCTATCTTTAACCGTTTAGGAGATCGAGAAAAATGGAAAATAATAGATATTTGAAAATGTGATATATAAACATTTTATTCGTTTTTACCTTTATCAACTCTTGAGAATAGACTTATAGGACTTATTTTATGTAAAATGGGGTGCTTAATTTACTGATGAAAACCGCGATGTTCTATCTTTAACCGTTTAGGAGATGGAGTAAAATGGAGAATAATAGAAATTTGAAAATGTGATATATAAACATTTTATTCGTTTTTACCTTTATCAACTCTTGAGAGTAGACTTATAGGACCTATTTTATGTAAAATGAGGTGCTAAAACCACTGGTGAAATCCGCGATGTCCTATTTTTAACCGTTTAGGAGATCGAGTAAAATGGATGATAATAGATATTTGAAAATGTGATATATAAACATTTTATTCGTTTGTACCTTTATCAACTCTTGAGAGTAGACTTATAGGAGTTATTTTATGTAAAATATAGTGCTAAATCCACTGGTGAAAACCGCGATGTACTATCTTTAACCGTTTAGGAGATCAAGTAAAATGGAGAATAATAGATATTTGAAAATGTGATATATAGACATTTTATTCTATTGTACCTTTATCAACTCTTGAGAGTAGACTTATAGGACTTATTTTATGTAAAATGAGGTGCTAAATCCACTGGTGAAAACCGCGATGTCCTATCTTTAATCGTTTAGGAGATCGAGTAAAATAGAAAATAATAGATATTTGAAAATGTGATATATAAACATTTCATTCGTTTGTACCTTTATCAACTCTTGAGAGTAGACTTCTAGGACTTATTTTATGTAAAATGAGGTTCTAAATCCACTGGTGAAAACCGCGATGTCCTATCTTTAACCGTTTAGGAGATCGAGTAAAATGGAGAATAATAGATATTTGATAATGTGATATATAAAGATTTTATTCGTTTGTATTTTTATCAACTCTTGAGAGTAGACCTATAGGACTTATTTTATGTAAAATGAGGTGCTAAATCTACTGGTGAAAACCGCGATGTCCTATCTTAAACCGTTTAGGAGATCGAGTAAAATGGAGAATAATGGATATTTGAAAATGTGATATATAAACATTTTATTCGTTTGTACCTTTATCAACCCTTGAGAGTAGACTTATAGGACATATTTTATGTAAAATGAGGTGCTAAAACCACTGGTGAAAACCGCGATGTCCTATCTTTAACCGTTTAGGAGATCGAGTAAAATGGAGAATAATAGATATTTGAAAATGTGATATATAAACATTTTATTCGTTTGTACCTTTATCAACTTTTGAGAGTAGACTTTTAGGACCTATTTTATGTAAAATGAGGTGCTAAATCCACTGGTGAAAACCTCGATGTCCTATCTTTAACCGTTTAGGAGATCGAGTAAAATGGAGATTAATAGATATTTGAAAATGTGATATATAAACATTATTTTCGTTTGTACCTTTATCAACTTTTGAGAGTAGACTTATAGGAACTATTTTATGTAAAATGAGGTGCTAAATCCACTGGTGAAAACCGCGATGCACTATCTTTAACCGTTTAGGAGATCAAGTAAAATGGAGAATAATAGATATTTGAAAATGTGATATATGGACATTTTATTCTATTGTACCTTTATCAACTCTTGAGAGTAGACTTATAGGATTTATTTTATGTAAAATGAGGTGCTAAATCCACTGGTGAAAACCGCGATGTCCTATCTTTAACCGTTTAGGAGATCGAGTAAAATAGAAAATAATAGATATTTGAAAATGTGATATATAAACATTTTATTCGTTTGTACCTTTATCAACTCTTGAGAGTAGACTTATAGGACTTATTTTATGTAAAATGAGGTGCTAAATCCACTGATAAAACCGCGATGTCCTATCTTTAACCGTTTAGGAGATCGAGTAAAATAGAAAATAATAGATATTTGAAAATGTGATATATAAACATTTTATGCGTTTGTACCTTTATCAACTATTGAGAGTAGACTTATAGGACTTATTTTATGTAAAATGAGGTGCTAAATCCACTGATAAAACCGCGATGTCCTATCTTTAACCGTTTAGGAGATCGAGTAAAATGGAGAATAATAGATATTTGAAAATGTGATATATAAACATTTTATTCGTTTGTACCTTTATCAACTTTTGAGAGTAGACTTATAGGACTTATTTTATGTAAAATAAGGTGCTAAATCCACTGGTAAAAACAGCGATGTCCTATCTTTAACCGTTTAAGAGATCGAGTAAAATTGATAATAACAGATATTTGAAAATGTGATATATAAACATTTTATTCGTTTGTAACTTTATCAACTCTTGAGAGTTGACTTATAGGAGTTATTTTATGTAAAATGAGGTACTAAACCCACTGGTGAAAACCGCGATGTCCTATCTTTAACCGTTTAGGAGATCCAGTAAAATGGAGAATAATAGATATTTGATAATGTGATATATAAATATTTTATTCGTTTGTACCTTTATCAACTCTTGAGAGTAGACTTATAAGACTTATTTTAAGTAAAATGAGGTGCTAAATCCACTGGTGAAAACTGCGATGTCCTATCTTTAACCGTTTAGGAGATCGAGTAAAATGGAGAATAATAGATATTTGAAAATGTGATATATAAACATTTTATTCGTTTGTACCTTTATCAACTTTTGAGAGTAGACTTATAGGACCTATTTTATGTAAAATGAGGTGCTAAATCCTCTGGTGAAAACCTCGATGTCCTATCTTTAACCTTTTAGGAGATCGAGTAAAATGGAGAATAATAGATATTTTAGAATGTGATATATAAACATTTTATTCGTTTGTACCTTTATCAACTCTTGAGATTAGACTTATAAGACTTATTTTAAGTAAAATGAGGTGCTAAATCCACTGGTGAAATCCGCGATGTCCTATCTTTAACCGTTTAGGAGATCGAGTAAAATTGAGAATAATAGATATTTGAAAATGTGATATATAAAAATTTTATTCGTTTGTACCTTTATCAACTCTTGAGAGTAGACTTATAGGAGTTACTTTATGTAAAATGAGGTGCTAAATCGACTGGTGAAAACCGCGATGTCCTATCTTTAACCGTTTAGGAGATCGAGTAAAATGGAGAATAATAGATATTTTAGAATGTGATATATAAACATTTTATTCGTTTGTACCTTTATCAACTCTTGAGATTAGACTTATAAGACTTATTTTAAGTAAAATGAGGTGCTAAATCGACTGGTGAAAACCGCGATGTCCTATCTTTAACCGTTTAGGAGATCGTGTAAAATGGAGAATAATAGATATTTTAGAATGTGATATATAAACATTTTATTCGTTTGTACCTTTATCAACTCTTGAGATTAGACTTATAAGACTTATTTTAAGTAAAATGAGGTGCTAAATCCACTGGTGAAATCCGCGATGTCCTATCTTTAACCGTTTAGGAGATCGAGTAAAATTGAGAATAATAGATATTTGAAAATGTGATATATAAAAATTTTATTCGTTTGTACCTTTATCAACTCTTGAGAGTAGACTTATAGCGCGATGTGATATCTTTAACCGTTAAGGAGATCGAGTAAAATGGAGAATAATAGATATTTGAAAATGTGATATATAAACATTTTATTCGTTTGTACCTTTATCAACTCTTAAGAGTAGACTTATAGGACTTATTTTATGTAAAATGAGGTGCTAATTCCACTGGTTAAAACCGCGATGTCCTATCTTTAACCGTTTAGGAGATCGAGTAAAATGGAGAATAATAGATATTTGAAAATGTGATATATAAACATTTTATTCGTTTGTACCTTAATCAACTCTTGAGAGTAGACTTATAGGACTTATTTTATGTAAAATGAGGTGCTAAATCCACTGGTGACAACCGCGAAGTAATATCTTTAACCGTTTAGGAGATGGAGTAAAATGGAGAATAATAGATATTTGAAAATGTGATATATAAACATTTTATTCGTTTGTACCATTATCAACTATTGAGAGTAGACTTATAGGACTTATTTTATGTAAAATAAGGTGCTAAATCCACTGGTGAAAACCGCGATGTGATATCTTTAACCGTTTAGAAGATCGAGTAAAATGGATATTAATAGATATTTGAAAATGTGATATATAAACATTTTATTCGTTTGTACCTTTATCAACTCTTATGAGTAGACTTATAGGACCTATTTTATGTAAAATGATGTGCTAAATCCACTGGTGAAAACCGCGATGTCCAATCTTTAAATGTTTAAGAGATCGAGTAAAATGGAGAATAATAAATATTTGAAAATGTGATATATAAACATTTTATTTGTTTGTACTTTTATCAACTCTTGAGAGTAGACTTATAAGACATATTTCATGTAAAATGAGGTTCTAAATCCACTGGTGAAAACCGCGATGTCCTATCTTTAACCGTTTAGGAGATCGAGTAAAATGGAGAATAATGGATATTTGAAAATGTGATATATAAACATTTTATTCGTTTGTACCTTTATCAACCCTTGAGAGTAGACTTATAGGACATATTTTATGTAAAATGAGGTTCTAAATCCACTGGTGAAAACCGCGATGTCCTATCTTTGACCGTTTAGGAGATCGAGTAAAATAGAAAATAATAGATATTCTGAAAATGTGATATATAAACATTTTATTCGTTTTTACCTTTATCAACTCTTGAGAGTAGACTTTTAGGACCTATTTTATGTAACATGAGGTTCTAAATCCACTGGTGAAAACCGCGATGTCCTATCTTTAACCGTTTAGAAGATCGAGTAAAATGAAGAATAATAGATATTTGATAATGTGATATATAAACATTTTATTCGTTTGTACCTTTATCAACTCTTGAGAGTAGACTTATAGGACTTATTATATGTAAAATGAGGTGCTTAATCCACTGGTGAAAACCGCGATGTCCTATCTTTAACCGTTTAGGAGATCGAGTAAAATGGAGAATAATAGATATTTGATAATGTGATATATAAACATTTTATTCGTTTGTACCTTTATCAACTCTTGAGAGTAGATTTATAGGACTTATTTTATGTAAAATAAGGTGCTAAATCCACTGGTGAAAACCGCGATGTCCTATCTTTAACCGTTTAGGAGATCGAGTAAAATAGAAAATAATAGATATTTGAAAATGTGATATATAAGCATTTTATTCGTTTGTACCTTTAACAACTCTTGAGAGTAGACTTATAGGACTTATTTTATGTTAAATGAGGTGCTAAATCCTCTGGTGAAAACCGCGATGTCCTATCTTTAACTTTTAGAAGATCGAGTAAAATGGATATTAATAGATATTTGAAAATGTGATATATAAACATTTTATTCGTTTGTACCTTTATCAACTGTTAAGAGTAGACTTATAGGACTTATTTTATGTAAAATAAGGTGCTAAATCCACTGGTGAAAACCGCGATGTCCTATCTTTAACCGTTTAGGAGATCGAGTAAAATAGAAAATAATAGATATTTGAAAATGTGATATATAAACATTTTATTTGTTTGTACCTTTATCAACTCTTGAGAGTAGACTTATAGGACTTATTTTATGTAAAATAAGGTGCTAAATCCACTGGTGAAAACCGCGATGTCCTATCTTTAACCGTTTAGGAGATTGAGTTAAATGGAGAATAATAGATATTTAAAAATGTGATATACATATAAACATTTTATTCAGTTGTCAAAGAATGACGGCTGTCAAAAATGTCAGCTGTCAAAAAATGACAGATGTCAAGAATGACAGATGTCAAAAAATGACAGATGTCAAAAATTACAAATGTCAAGAATGACAGATGTCATGAGTGACAGATGTCGAGAATGACAGATGTCAAGAGTGGCAGATGTCAAGAGTGACAGATGTCAAGAATAACAGATGTCAAAAAAGACAAATGTCAAGATTGACAACTGTCAAAAAATGACAGATGTCAAAAATGACAGCTGTCAAAAAATCATAGATGTCAAGAATGACAGATGTCTAAAAATGACAGTTGTTATATAACTAATTTTATATAAAATGGTATGCTATATTGACTGATAACCGCGATGTCCTATCTTTAACCTTTTAAGAGATCGAGTGAAATGGAGAAGAGATATTTGAAAATGTGATATATAAACATTTTATTCGTTTTTACCTATATCAACTCTTGAGAGTAGACTTATAGGACCTATTTTATGTAAAATGAGGTGCTAAATTTACTGGTGAAAACCGCGATGTCCTATCTTTAACCGTTTAGGAGATCGAGTAAAATGGAGAATAATAGATATTTGAAAATGTGATATATAAACATTTTATTCGTTTGTACCTTTATCAACTCTTAAGAGTAGACTTATAGGACTAATTTTATGTAAAATGAGGTGCTAATTCCACTGGTTAAAACCGCGATGTCCTATCTTTAACCGTTTAGGAGATCGAGTAAAATGGAGAATAATAGATATTTGAAAATGTGATATATAAACATTTTATTCGTTTGTACCTTTATCAACTCTTAAGAGTAGACTTATAGGACTTATTTTATGTAAAATGAGGTGCTAATTCCACTGGTTAAAACCGCGATGTCCTATCTTTAACCGTTTAGGAGATCGAGTAAAATGGAGAATAATAGATATTTGAAAATGTGATATATAAACATTTTATTCGTTTGTACCTTTATCAACTCTTGAGAGTAGACTTATAGGACTTATTTTATGTAAAATGAGGTGCTAAATCCACTGATAAAACCGCGATGTCCTATCTTTAACCGTTTAGGAGATCGAGTAAAATGGAGAATAATAGATATTTGAAAATGTGATATATAAACATTTTATTCGTTTGTACCTTTATCAACTTTTGAGAGTAGACTTATAGGACTTATTTTATGTAAAATAAGGTGCTAAATCCACTGGTAAAAACAGCGATGTCCTATCTTTAACCGTTTAAGAGATCGAGTAAAATTGATAATAACAGATATTTGAAAATGTGATATATAAACATTTTATTCGTTTGTAACTTTATCAACTCTTGAGAGTTGACTTATAGGAGTTATTTTATGTAAAATGAGGTACTAAACCCACTGGTGAAAACCGCGATGTCCTATCTTTAACCGTTTAGGAGATCCAGTAAAATGGAGAATAATAGATATTTGATAATGTGATATATAAATATTTTATTCGTTTGTACCTTTATCAACTCTTGAGAGTAGACTTATAAGACTTATTTTAAGTAAAATGAGGTGCTAAATCCACTGGTGAAAACTGCGATGTCCTATCTTTAACCGTTTAGGAGATCGAGTAAAATGGAGAATAATAGATATTTGAAAATGTGATATATAAACATTTTATTCGTTTGTACCTTTATCAACTTTTGAGAGTAGACTTATAGGACCTATTTTATGTAAAATGAGGTGCTAAATCCACTGGTGAAAACCTCGATGTCCTATCTTTAACCTTTTAGGAGATCGAGTAAAATGGAGAATAATAAATATTTTAGAATGTGATATATAAACATTTTATTCGTTTGTACCTTTATCAACTCTTGAGATTAGACTTATAAGACTTATTTTAAGTAAAATGAGGTGCTAAATCGACTGGTGAAAACCGCGATGTCCTATCTTTAACCGTTTAGGAGATCGTGTAAAATGGAGAATAATAGATATTTTAGAATGTGATATATAAACATTTTATTCGTTTGTACCTTTATCAACTCTTGAGATTAGACTTATAAGACTTATTTTAAGTAAAATGAGGTGCTAAATCCACTGGTGAAATCCGCGATGTCCTATCTTTAACCGTTTAGGAGATCGAGTAAAATTGAGAATAATAGATATTTGAAAATGTGATATATAAAAATTTTATTCGTTTGTACCTTTATCAACTTTTGAGAGTAGACTTATAGCGCGATGTGATATCTTTAACCGTTTAGGAGATCGAGTAAAATGGAGAATAATAGATATTTGATAATGTGATATATAAACATTTTATTCGTTTGTACCTTTATCAACTCTTGAGAGTAGATTTATAGGACTTATTTTATGTAAAATAAGGTGCTAAATCCACTGGTGAAAACCGCGATGTCCTATCTTTAACCGTTTAGGAGATCGAGTAAAATAGAAAATAATAGATATTTGAAAATGTGATATATAAGCATTTTATTCGTTTGTACCTTTAACAACTCTTAAGAGTAGACTTATAGGACTTATTTTATGTTAAATGAGGTGCTGAATCCTCTGGTGAAAACCGCGATGTCCTATCTTTAACTTTTAGAAGATCGAGTAAAATGGATATTAATTGATATTTGAAAATGTGATATATAAACATTTTATTCGTTTGTACCTTTATCAACTGTTAAGAGTAGACTTATAGGACTTATTTTATGTAAAATAAGGTGCTAAATCCACTGGTGAAAACCGCGATGTCCTATCTTTAACCGTTTAGGAGATCGAGTAAAATAGAAAATAATAGATATTTGAAAATGTGATATATAAACATTTTATTTGTTTGTACCTTTATCAACTCTTGAGAGTAGACTTATAGGACTTATTTTATGTAAAATAAGGTGCTAAATCCACTGGTGAAAACCGCGATGTCCTATCTTTAACCGTTTAGGAGATTGAGTTAAATGGAGAATAATAGATATTTAAAAATGTGATATACATATAAACATTTTATTCAGTTGTCAAAGAATGACGGCTGTCAAAAATGTCAGCTGTCAAAAAATGACAGATGTCAAGAATGACAGATGTCAAAAAATGACAGATGTCAAAAATTACAAATGTCAAGAATGACAGATGTCATGAGTGACAGATGTCGAGAATGACAGATGTCAAGAGTGGCAGATGTCAAGAGTGACAGATGTCAAGAATAACAGATGTCAAAAAAGACAAATGTCAAGATTGACAACTGTCAAAAAATGACAGATGTCAAAAATAACAGCTGTCAAAAAATCATAGATGTTAAGAATGACAGATGTCTAAAAATGACAGTTGTTATATAACTAATTTTATATAAAATGGTATGCTAAATTGACTGATAACCGCGATGTCCTATCTTTAACCTTTTAGGAGATCGAGTGAAATGGAGAAGAGATATTTGAAAATGTGATATATAAACATTTTATTCGTTTTTACCTATATCAACTCTTGAGAGTAGACTTATAGGACCTATTTTATGTAAAATGAGGTGCTAAATTTACTGGTGAAAACCGCGATGTCCTATCTTTAACCGTATAGGAGATCGAGTAAAATGGAGAATAATAGATATTTGATAATGTGATATATAAACATTTTATTCGTTTGTACCTTTATCAACTCTTGAGAGTAGACTTATAAGACATATTTCATGTAAAATGAGGTGCTAAATCTACTGGTGAAAACCGCGATGTCCTATCTTTAACCGTTTAGGAGATCGAGTAAAATGGAGAATAATAGATATTTTAGAATGTGATATATAAACATTTTATTCGTTTGTACCTTTATCAACTCTTGAGATTAGACTTATAAGACTTATTTTAAGTAAAATGAGGTGCTAAATCCACTGGTGAAATCCGCGATGTCCTATCTTTAACCGTTTAGGAGATCGAGTAAAATTGAGAATAATAGATATTTGAAAATGTGATATATAAAAATTTTATTCGTTTGTACCTTTATCAACTCTTGAGAGTAGACTTATAGCGCGATGTGATATCTTTAACCGTTTAGGAGATCGAGTAAAATGGAGAATAATAGATATTTGAAAATGTGATATATAAACATTTTATTCGTTTGTACCTTTATCAACTCTTAAGAGTAGACTTATAGGACTTATTTTATGTAAAATGAGGTGCTAATTCCACTGGTTAAAACCGCGATGTCCTATCTTTAACCGTTTAGGAGATCGAGTAAAATGGAGAATAATAGATATTTGAAAATGTGATATATAAACATTTTATTCGTTTGTACCTTTATCAACTCTTGAGAGTAGACTTATAGGACATATTTTATGTAAAATGAGGTGCTAAATCCACTGGTGACAACCGGGATGTGATATCTTTAACCGTTTAGGAGATCGAGTAAAATGGAGAATAATAGATATTTGAAAATGTGATATATAAACATTTTATTCGTTTGTACCTTTATCAACTCTTAAGAGTAGACTTATAGGACCTATTTTATGTAAAATGAGGTGCTAAATCCACTGGTGAAAACCGCGATGTCCTATCTTTAACCGTTTAGGAGATCGAGTAAAATGGAAAATAATAGATATTTGAAAATGTGATATATAAACATTTTTTTCGTTTGTACCTTTATCAACTCTTGAGAGTAGACTTTTAGGACCTATTTTATGTAAAATGAGGTTCTAAATCCACTGGTGAAAACCGCGATGTCCTATCTTTAACCGTTTAGAAGATCGAGTAAAATGAAGAATAATAGATATTTGATAATGTGATATATAAACATTTTATTCGTTTGTACCTTTATCAACTCTTGAGAGTAGACTTATAGGACTTATTATATGTAAAATGAGGTGCTTAATCCACTGGTGAAAACCGCGATGTCCTATCTTTAACCGTTTAGGAGATCGAGTAAAATGGAAAATAATAGATATTTGAAAATGTGATATATAAACATTTTATTCGTTTGTACCTTTATCAACTCTTGAGAGTAGACTTATAGGACTTATTATATGTAAAATGAGGTGCTTAATCCACTGGTGAAAACCGCGATGTCCTATCTTTAACCGTTTAGGAGATCGAGAATTATGAAGAATAATAGATATTTGATAATGTGATACATAAACATTTTATTCGTTTGTACCTTTATCAACTCTTGAGAGTAGACTTATAGGACTTATTTTATGTAAAATGAGGTGCTAAATCCACTGGTGAAAACCGCGATGTCCTATCTTTAATTGTTTAGGAGATCGAGTAAAATGGAGAATAATGGATATTTGAAAATGTGATATATAAACATTTTATTCGTTTGTACTTTTATCAACCCTTGAGAGTAGACTTTTAGGACATATTTTATGTAAAATGAGGTGCTAAATCCACTGGTGAAAACCGCGATGTCCTATCTTTAATTGTTTAGGAGATCGAGTAAAATGGAGAATAATAGATATTTGAAAATGTGATATATAAACATTTTATTCGTTTGTACCTTTATCAACTCTTGAGAGTAGACTTATAAGACTTATTTTATGTAAAATGAGGTGCGAAATCCACTGGTGAAAACCGCGGTGTCCTATCTTTAACCGTTAAGGAGATCGAGTAAAATGGAGAATAATAGATATTTGATAATGTGGTATATAAACATTTTATTCGTTTGTACCCTTATCAACTCTTGAGAGTAGACTTATAGGACTTATTTTATGTAAAATGAGGTGCTAAATCCACTGGACAAAACCGCGATGTGATATCTTTAACCGTTTAGAAGATCGAGTAAAATGGATATTAATAGATATTTGAAAATGTGATATATAAACATTTTATTCGTTTGTACCTTTATCAACTCTTAAGAGTAGACTTAGAGGACTTATTTTATGTAAAATAAGTTGCTAAATCCACTGGTGAAATCCGCGATGTCCAATCTTTAAATGTTTAGGAGATCGAGTAAAATGGAGAATAATAAATATTTGAAAATGTGATATATAAACATTTTATTTGTTTGTACTTTTATCAACTCTTGAGAGTAGACTTATAGGACCTATTTTATGTAAAATGAGGTTCTAAATCCACTGGTAAAAGCCGCGATGTCCAATCTTTAAATGTTTAGGAGATCGAGTAAAATGGAGAATAATAAATATTTGAACATGTGATATATAAACATTTTATTTGTTTGTACTTTTATCAACTCTTGAGAGTAGACTTATAGGACTTATTTTATGTAAAATGAGGTGCTAAATCCACTGGTAAAATCCGCGATGTCTTATCTTTAACCGTTTAAGAGATCGAGTAAAATTAATATTAACAGATATTTGAAAATGTGATATATAAACATTTTATTTGTTTGTACCTTTATCAACTCTTGAGAGTAGACTTATAGGACTTATTTTATGTAAAATAAGGTGCTAAATCCACTGGTGAAAACCGCGATGTCCTATCTTTAACCGTTTAGGAGATCGAGTAAAATGAAGAATAATAGATATTTGAAAATGTGATATATAAACATTCTAATCGTTTGTACCTTTATCAACTCTTGAGAGTAGACTTATAGGACTCATTTTATGTAAAATATAGTGCTAAATCCACTGGTGAAAACCGCGATGTCCTATCTTTAACCGTTTAGGAGATCGAGTAAAATGGAGAATAATAGATATTTGAAAATGTGATATATAAACATTTTATTCGTTTGTACCTTTATCAACTTTTGAGAGTAGACTTATAGGACTTATTATATGTAAAATGAGGTGCTAAATCCACTGGTGAAAACCGCGATGTCCTATCTTTAACCGTTTAGGAGATCGAGTGAAATGGAGAATAATAGATATTTTAAAATGTAATATATAAACATTTTATTCGTTTGTACCTTTATCAACTCTTAAGAGTAGACTTATAGGACTTATTTTATGTAAAATAAGGTGCTAAATCCACTGGTGAAAACGGCGATGTCCTATCTTTAACCGTTTAGGAGATCGAGTAAAATGGAGAATAATAGATATTTGAAAATGTGATATATAAACATTTTATTCGTTTGTACCTTTATCAACTCTTGAGAGGAGACTTATAGGACTTATTTTATGTAAAATGAGGTGCTTAATCCACTGGTGAAAACCGCGATGTCCTATCTTTAACCGTTTAGGAGATCGAGTGAAATGGAGAATAATAGATATTTTAAAATGTAATATATAAACATTTTATTCGTTTGTACCTTTATCAACTCTTAAGAGTAGACTTATAGGACTTATTTTATGTAAAATAAGGTGCTAAATCCACTGGTGAAAACCGCGATATCCTATCTTTAACCGTTTAGGAGATCGAGTAAAATGGAGAATAATAGATATTTGAAAATGTGATATATAAACATTTTATTCGTTTGTACCTTTATCAACTCTTGAGAGGAGACTTATAGGACTTATTTTATGTAAAATGAGGTGCCTAATCCACTGGTGAAAACCGCGATGTCCTATTTTTAACCGTTTAGGAGATCGAGTAAAATGGAGAAAAATAGATATTTGAAAATGTGATATATAAACATTTTATTCGTTTGTACCTTTATCAACTCTTGAGAGTAGACTTATAAGACTTATTTTATGTTAAATGAGGTGCTAAATCCTCTGGTGAAAACAGCGATGTCCTATTTTTAACCGTTTAGAAGATCTAGTAAAATGGATATTAATAGATATT
This sequence comes from Silvanus unidentatus, assembly GCA_963930825.1. Lineage (NCBI taxonomy): Eukaryota > Metazoa > Arthropoda > Insecta > Coleoptera > Silvanidae > Silvanus > Silvanus unidentatus. The sequence goes on along the minus strand of CAWVOD010000054.1, from coordinate 26,477 downwards.
TGAAAATGTGATATGTAAACATTTTATTCGTTTGTACCTTTATCAACTTTTGAGAGTAGACTTATAGGACTTATTATATGTAAAATGAGGTGCTAAATCCACTGGTGAAAACCGCGATGTCCTATCTTTAACCGTTTAGGAGATCAAGTGAAATGGAGAATAATTGATATTGAAAAATGTGATATGTAAACATTTTATTCGTTTGCACCTTTATCAACTTTTAAGAGTAGACTTATAGGACTTATTTTATGTAAAATAAGGTGCTAAATCCACTGGTGAAAACCGCGATGACCTATCTTTAACCGTTTAGGAGATTGAGTAAAATGGAGAATAATAGATATTGAAAAATGTGATATATAAACATTTTATTCAGTTGTCAAAGAATGACGGCTGTCAAAAATGTCAGCTGTCAAAAAATGACAGATGTCAAGAATGACAGATGTCAAAAAATGACAAATGTCAAGAATGACAAATGTCAAAAATGACAGATGTCAAAATTGACAGATGTCAAAAAATGACAGATGTCAAAAATGACAAATGTCAAGAATGACAGATGTCAAGAGTGGCAGATGTCAAGTGTGACAGATGTCAAGAATAACAGATGTCAAAAAATGAAAAATGTCAAGATTGACAACTGTCAAAAAATGACAGTTGTCAAAAAATTATAGATGTCAAGAATGACAGATGTCTAAAAATGACAGTAGTTACATAACTAATTTTATATAAAATGGTATGCTAAATTGACTGATAACCGCGATGTCCTATCTTTAATCTTTTAGGAGATCGAGTAAAATGGAGAAGAGATATTTGAAAATGTGATATATAAACACTTTATTCGTTTGTACCTTTATCAACTCTTGAGAGTAGACTTATAGGACCCATTATATGTAAAATGAGGTGCTAAATCCACTGGTAAAAACCGCGATGTTCTATCTTTAACCGTTTAGGAGATCGAGTAAAATGGAGAATAATAGATATTTGATATGTGATATATAAACATTTTATTCGTTTGTACCTTTATCAACTCTTGAGAGTAGACTTATAAGACTTATTTTATGTAAAATGAGGTGCTAAATCCACTGGTAAAAACCGCGATGTCCTATCTTTAACCGATTAGGAGATCGAGTAAAATGGAGAATAATAGATATTTGATATGTGATATATAAACATTTTATTCGTTTGTACCTTTATCAACTCTTGAGAGTAGACTTATAAGACTTATTTTATGTAAAATGAGGTGCTAAATCCACTGGTAAAAACCGCGATGTCCAATCTTTAACCGTTTAGGAGATCGAGTAAAATGGAGAATAATAGATATTTGATAATGTGGTATATAAACATTTTATTCGTTTGTACCTTTATCAACTCTTGAAAGTAGACTTATAGGACTTATTTTATGTAAAATGAGGTGCTAAATCCACTGGTGAAAACCGCGATGTGATATCTTTAACCGTTTAGGAGATCGAGTAAAATGGAGAATAATAGATATTTGAAAATGTGATATATAAACATTTTATTTGTTTGTACCTTTATCAACTCTTGAGAGTAGACTTATAGGACTTATTTTATGTAAAATGAGGTGCTTAATTCACTGGTGAAAACCGCGATGTTCTATCTTTAACCGTTTTGGAGATCGAGTAAAGTGGAGAATAATAGATATTTGATAATGTGATATATAAACATTTTATTCGTTTGTACCTTGATCAACTCTTGAGGGTAGATTTATAGGACCTATTTTATGTAAAATGAGGTGCTAAATCCACTAATGAAAACCGCGATGTCCTATCTTTAACCGTTTTGGAGATCGAGTAAAATGGAGAATAATAGATATTTGATAATGTGATATATAAACATTTTATTCGTTTGTATCTTTATCAACTCTTGAGAGTAGACTTATAAGACTTATTTTATGTAAAATGAGGTGCTAAATCCACTGGTGAAAACCGCGATGTCCTATCTTTTACCGTTTAGGAGATCGAGTAAAATAGAAAATAATAGATATTTGAAAATGTGATATATAAACATTTTATTCGTTTTTACCTTTATCAACTCTTGAGAGTAGACTTATAGGACCTATTTTATGTAAAATGAGGTGCTAAATCCACTAATGAAAACCGCGATGTCCTATCTTTAACCGTTTTGGAGATCGAGTAAAATGGAGAATAATAGATATTTGATAATGTGATATATAAACATTTTATTCGTTTGTATCTTTATCAACTCTTGAGAGTAGACTTATAAGACTTATTTTATGTAAAATGAGGTGCTAAATCCACTGGTGAAAACCGCGATGTCCTATCTTTTACCGTTTAGGAGATCGAGTAAAATAGAAAATAATAGATATTTGAAAATGTGATATATAAACATTTTATTCGTTTTTACCTTTATCAACTCTTGAGAGTAGACTTATAGGACCTATTTTATGTAAAATGAGGTGCTAAATCCACTGGTGAAAACCGCGATGTCCTATCTTTAACCGTTTAGGAGATCGAGTAAAATGGAGAATAATAGATATTTGAAAATGTGATATATAAACATTTTATTCGTTTGTACCTTTATCAACTCTTGAGAGTAGACTTATAGGACCTATTTTATGTAAAATGAGGCTCTAAATTCACTGGTAAAAACCGCGATGTCCTATCTTTAACCGTTTAGGAGATCGAGTAAAATGAAGAATAATAGATATTTGATAATGTGATATATAAACATTTTATTCGTTTGTACCTTTATCAACTCTTGAGAATAGACTTATAGGACTTATTTTATGTAAAATGGGGTGCTTAATTTATTGATGAAAACCACGATGTCCTATCTTTAACCGTTTAGGAGATGGAGTAAAATGGAGAATAATAGATATTTGAAAATGTGATATATAAACATTTTATTCGTTTGTACCTTTATCAACTGTTGAGAGTAGACTAATAGGACTTATTATATGTTAAATGAGGTGCTAAATTTACTGGTAAAAACCGCGATGTCCTATCTTTAACCGTTTAGGAGATCGAGTAAAATGGAGAATAATAGATATTTGAAAATGTAATATATAAACATTTTATTCATTTGTACCTTTATCAACTCTTGAGAGTAGACTTATAGGACTTATTTTATGTAAAATGAGGTGCTAAATCCACTCGTGAAAACCGCGATGTCCTATCTTTAACCGTTGAGGAGATCGAGTAAAATAGAAAGTAATAGATATTTGAAAATGTGATATATAAACATTTTATTCGTTTGTGCCTTTATCAACTCTTGAGAGTAGACTTATAGGACTTATTTTATGTAAAATAAGGTGCTAAAACCACTGGTGAAAACCGCGATGTCCTATTTTTTACCGTTTAGGAGATCGAGTAAAATGGAGAATAATAGATATTTGAATATGTGATATATAAACATTTTATTCGTTTGTACCTTTATCAATTCTTAAGAGTAGACTTATAGGACTTGTTTTATGTAAAATGAGGTGCTAAATCCACTGGTGAAAACCGCGATGTCCTATCTTGAACCGTTTAGGAGATCGAGTAAAATGGAGAATAATAGATATTTGAAAATGTGATATATAAACATTTTGTTCGTTTGTACCTTGATCAACTCTTGAGAGTAGACTTATAGGACTTATTTTATGTAAAATGAGGTGCTAAATCCACTGGTGAAAACCGCTATGTCCTTTGTTTAACCGTTTAGGAGATCGAGTAAAATAGAAAATAATAGATATTTGAAAATGAGATATATAAACATTTTATTCGTTTGTACCTTTATCAACTGTTGAGAGTAGACTAATAGGACTTATTATATGTTAAATGAGGTGCTAAATTTACTGGTAAAAACCGCGATGTCCTATCTTTAACCGTTTAGGAGATCGAGAAAAATGGAGAATAATAGATATTTGAAAATGTGATATATAAACATTTTATTCATTTGTACCTTTATCAACTCTTGAGAGTAGACTTATAGGTCTTATTTTATGTAAAATGAGGTACTAAATCCTCTGGTGAAAACCGCGATGTCCTATCTTTAACCGTTTAGGAGATCGAGTAAAATGGAGAAAAATAGATATTTGAAAATGTGATATATAAACATTTTATTCGTTTGTACCTTTATCAACTCTTGAGAGTAGACTTATAGGAGTTATTTTATGTAAAATGAGGTGCTAAATTCACTGGTGAAAACCGCGATGTCTTATCTTTAACCGTTTAAGAGATCGAGTAAAATTAATATTAACAGATATTTGAAAATGTGATATATAAACATTTTATTTGTTTGTACCTTTATCAACTCTTGAGAGTAAACTTATAGGACTTATTTTATGTAAAATAAGGTGCTAAATCCACTGGTGAAAACCGCGATGTCCTATCTTTAACCGTTTAGGAGATTGAGTTAAATGGAGAATAATAGATATTTAAAAATGTGATATACATATAAACATTTTATTCAGTTGTCAAAGAATGACGGCTGTCAAAAATGTCAGCTGTCAAAAAATGACAGATGTCAAGAATGACAGATGTCAAAAAATGACAGATGTCAAAAATTACAAATGTCAAGAATGACAGATGTCATGAGTGACAGATGTCGAGAATGACAGATGTCAAGAGTGGCAGATGTCAAGAGTGACAGATGTCAAGAATAACAGATGTCAAAAAAGACAAATGTCAAGATTGACAACTGTCAAAAAATGACAGATGTCAAAAATAACAGCTGTCAAAAAATCATAGATGTTAAGAATGACAGATGTCTAAAAATGACAGTTGTTATATAACTAATTTTATATAAAATGGTATGCTAAATTGACTGATAACCGCGATGTCCTATCTTTAACCTTTTAGGAGATCGAGTGAAATGGAGAAGAGATATTTGAAAATGTGATATATAAACATTTTATTCGTTTTTACCTATATCAACTCTTGAGAGTAGACTTATAGGACCTATTTTATGTAAAATGAGGTGCTAAATTTACTGGTGAAAACCGCGATGTCCTATCTTTAACCGTTTAGGAGATCGAGTAAAATGGAGAATAATAGATATTTTAGAATGTGATATATAAACATTTTATTCGTTTGTACCTTTATCAACTCTTGAGATTAGACTTATAAGACTTATTTTAAGTAAAATGAGGTGCCAAATCCACAGGTGAAATCCGCGATGTCCTATCTTAAACCGTTTAGGAGATCGAGTAAAATTGAGAATAATAGATATTTGAAAATGTGATATATAAAAATTTTATTCGTTTGTACCTTTATCAACTCTTGAGAGTAGACTTATAGCGCGATGTGATATCTTTAACCGTTTAGGAGATCGAGTAAAATGGAGAATAATAGATATTTGAAAATGTGATATATAAACATTTTATTCGTTTGTACCTTTATCAACTCTTGAGATTAGACTTATAAGACTTATTTTAAGTAAAATGAGGTGCCAAATCCACAGGTGAAATCCGCGATGTCCTATCTTTAACCTTTTAGGAGATCGAGTGAAATGGAGAAGAGATATTTGAAAATGTGATATATAAACATTTTATTCGTTTTTACCTATATCAACTCTTGAGAGTAGACTTATAGGACCTATTTTATGTAAAATGAGGTGCTAAATTTACTGGTGAAAACCGCGATGTCCTATCTTTAACCGTTTAGGAGATCGAGTAAAATGGAGAATAATAGATATTTTAGAATGTGATATATAAACATTTTATTCGTTTGTACCTTTATCAACTCTTGAGATTAGACTTATAAGACTTATTTTAAGTAAAATGAGGTGCCAAATCCACAGGTGAAATCCGCGATGTCCTATCTTTAACCGTTTAGGAGATCGAGTAAAATTGAGAATAATAGATATTTGAAAATGTGATATATAAAAATTTTATTCGTTTGTACCTTTATCAACTCTTGAGAGTAGACTTATAGCGCGATGTGATATCTTTAACCGTTTAGGAGATCGAGTAAAATGGAGAATAATAGATATTTGAAAATGTGATATATAAACATTTTATTCGTTTGTACCTTTATCAACTCTTAAGAGTAGACTTATAGGACTTATTTTATGTAAAATGAGGTGCTAATTCCACTGGTTAAAACCGCGATGTCCTATCTTTAACCGTTTAGGAGATCGAGTAAAATGGAGAATAATAGATATTTGAAAATGTGATATATAAACATTTTATTCGTTTGTACCATTATCAACTCTTGAGAGTAGACTTATAGGACCTATTTTATGTAAAATGAGGTGCTAAATCCACTGGTGAAAACCGCGATGTCCTATCTTTAACCGTTTAGGAGATCGAGTAAAATGGAAAATAATAGATATTTGAAAATGTGATATATAAACATTTTATTCGTTTGTACCTTTATCAACTCTTGAGAGTAGACTTTTAGGACCTATTTTATGTAAAATGAGGTTCTAAATCCACTGGTGAAAACCGCGATGTCCTATCTTTAACCGTTTAGAAGATCGAGTAAAATGAAGAATAATAGGTATTTGATAATGTGATATATAAACATTTTATTCGTTTGTACCTTTATCAACTCTTGAGAGTAGACTTATAGGACTTATTATATGTAAAATGAGGTGCTTAATCCACTGGTGAAAACCGCGATGTCCTATCTTTAACCGTTTAGGAGATCGAGTAAAATGGAAAATAATAGATATTTGAAAATGTGATATATAAACATTTTATTCGTTTGTACCTTTATCAACTCTTGAGAGTAGACTTATAGGACTTATTATATGTAAAATGAGGTGCTTAATCCACTGGTGAAAACCGCGATGTCCTATCTTTAACCGTTTAGGAGATCGAGAATTATGAAGAATAATAGATATTTGATAATGTGATACATAAACATTTTATTCGTTTGTACCTTTATCAACTCTTGAGAGTAGACTTATAGGACTTATTTTATGTAAAATGAGGTGCTAAATCCACTGGTGAAAACCGCGATGTCCTATCTTTAATTGTTTAGGAGATCGAGTAAAATGGAGAATAATGGATATTTGAAAATGTGATATATAAACATTTTATTCGTTTGTACTTTTATCAACCCTTGAGAGTAGACTTTTAGGACATATTTTATGTAAAATGAGGTGCTAAATCCACTGGTGAAAACCGCGATGTCCTATCTTTAATTGTTTAGGAGATCGAGTAAAATGGAGAATAATAGATATTTGAAAATGTGATATATAAACATTTTATTCGTTTGTACCTTTATCAACTCTTGAGAGTAGACTTATAAGACTTATTTTATGTAAAATGAGGTGCTAAATCCACTGGTGAAAACCGCGGTGTCCTATCTTTAACCGTTAAGGAGATCGAGTAAAATGGAGAATAATAGATATTTGATAATGTGGTATATAAACATTTTATTCGTTTGTACCCTTATCAACTCTTGAGAGTAGACTTATAGGACTTATTTTATGTAAAATGAGGTGCTAAATCCACTGGAGAAAACCGCGATGTGATATCTTTAACCGTTTAGAAGATCGAGTAAAATGGATATTAATAGATATTTGAAAATGTGATATATAAACATTTTATTCGTTTGTACCTTTATCAACTCTTAAGAGTAGACTTATAGGACTTATTTTATGTAAAATAAGTTGCTAAATCCACTGGTGAAATCCGCGATGTCCAATCTTTAAATGTTTAGGAGATCGAGTAAAATGGAGAATAATAAATATTTGAAAATGTGATATATAAACATTTTATTTGTTTGTACTTTTATCAACTCTTGAGAGTAGACTTATAGGACCTATTTTATGTAAAATGAGGTTCTAAATCCACTGGTAAAAGCCGCGATGTCCAATCTTTAAATGTTTAGGAGATCGAGTAAAATGGAGAATAATAAATATTTGAAAATGTGATATATAAACATTTTATTTGTTTGTACTTTTATCAACTCTTGAGAGTAGACTTATAGGACTTATTTTATGTAAAATGAGGTGCTAAATCCACTGGTAAAATCCGCGATGTCTTATCTTTAACCGTTTAAGAGATCGAGTAAAATTAATATTAACAGATATTTGAAAATGTGATATATAAACATTTTATTTGTTTGTACCTTTATCAACTCTTGAGAGTAGACTTATAGGACTTATTTTATGTAAAATAAGGTGCTAAATCCACTGGTGAAAACCGCGATGTCCTATCTTTAACCGTTTAGGAGATCGAGTAAAATGAAGAATAATAGATATTTGAAAATGTGATATATAAACATTTTATTTGTTTGTACTTTTATCAACTCTTGAGAGTAGACTTATAGGACCTATTTTATGTAAAATGAGGTTCTAAATCCACTGGTAAAAGCCGCGATGTCCAATCTTTAAATGTTTAGGAGATCGAGTAAAATGGAGAATAATAAATATTTGAAAATGTGATATATAAACATTTTATTTGTTTGTACTTTTATCAACTCTTGAGAGTAGACTTATAGGACTTATTTTATGTAAAATGAGGTGCTAAATCCACTGGTAAAATCCGCGATGTCTTATCTTTAACCGTTTAAGAGATCGAGTAAAATTAATATTAACAGATATTTGAAAATGTGATATATAAACATTTTATTTGTTTGTACCTTTATCAACTCTTGAGAGTAGACTTATAGGACTCATTTTATGTAAAATATAGTGCTAAATCCACTGGTGAAAACCGCGATGTCCTATCTTTAACCGTTTAGGAGATCGAGTAAAATGGAGAATAATAGATATTTGAAAATGTGATATATAAACATTTTATTCGTTTGTACCTTTATCAACTTTTGAGAGTAGACTTATAGGACTTATTATATGTAAAATGAGGTGCTAAATCCACTGGTGAAAACCGCGATGTCCTATCTTTAACCGTTTAGGAGATCGAGTGAAATGGAGAATAATAGATATTTTAAAATGTAATATATAAACATTTTATTCGTTTGTACCTTTATCAACTCTTAAGAGTAGACTTATAGGACTTATTTTATGTAAAATAAGGTGCTAAATCCACTGGTGAAAACGGCGATGTCCTATCTTTAACCGTTTAGGAGATCGAGTAAAATGGAGAATAATAGATATTTGAAAATGTGATATATAAACATTTTATTCGTTTGTACCTTTATCAACTCTTGAGAGGAGACTTATAGGACTTATTTTATGTAAAATGAGGTGCTTAATCCACTGGTGAAAACCGCGATGTCCTATCTTTAACCGTTTAGGAGATCGAGTGAAATGGAGAATAATAGATATTTTAAAATGTAATATATAAACATTTTATTCGTTTGTACCTTTATCAACTCTTAAGAGTAGACTTATAGGACTTATTTTATGTAAAATAAGGTGCTAAATCCACTGGTGAAAACCGCGATATCCTATCTTTAACCGTTTAGGAGATCGAGTAAAATGGAGAATAATAGATATTTGAAAATGTGATATATAAACATTTTATTCGTTTGTACCTTTATCAACTCTTGAGAGGAGACTTATAGGACTTATTTTATGTAAAATGAGGTGCCTAATCCACTGGTGAAAACCGCGATGTCCTATTTTTAACCGTTTAGGAGATCGAGTAAAATGGAGAAAAATAGATATTTGAAAATGTGATATATAAACATTTTATTCGTTTGTACCTTTATCAACTCTTGAGAGTAGACTTATAGGACTTATTTTATGTTAAATGAGGTGCTAAATCCTCTGGTGAAAACAGCGATGTCCTATTTTTAACCGTTTAGAAGATCTAGTAAAATGGATATTAATAGATATTTGAAAATGTGATATGTAAACATTTTATTCGTTTGTACCTTTATCAACTTTTGAGAGTAGACTTATAGGACTTATTATATGTAAAATGAGGTGCTAAATCCACTCGTGAAAACCGCGATGTCCTATCTTTAACCGTTTAGGAGATCAAGTGAAATGGAGAATAATTGATATTGAAAAATGTGATATGTAAACATTTTATTCGTTTGTACCTTTATCAACTTTTAAGAGTAGACTTATAGGACTTATTTTATGTAAAATAAGGTGCTAAATCCACTGGTGAAAACCGCGATGACCTATCTTTAACCGTTTAGGAGATTGAGTAAAATGGAGAATAATAGATATTGAAAAATGTGATATATAAACATTTTATTCAGTTGTCAAAGAATGACGGCTGTCAAAAATGTCAGCTGTCAAAAAATGACAGATGTCAAGAATGACAGATGTCAAAAAATGACAAATGTCAAGAATGACAAATGTCAAAAATGACAGATGTCAAAATTGACAGATGTCAAAAAATGACAGATGTCAAAAATGACAAATGTCAAGAATGACAGATGTCAAGAGTGGCAGATGTCAAGTGTGACAGATGTCAAGAATAACAGATGTCAAAAAATGACAAATGTCAAGATTGACAACTGTCAAAAAATGACAGTTGTCAAAAAATTATAGATGTCAAGAATGACAGATGTCTAAAAATGACAGTAGTTACATAACTAATTTTATATAAAATGGTATGCTAAATTGACTGATAACCGCGATGTCCTATCTTTAATCTTTTAGGAGATCGAGTAAAATGGAGAAGAGATATTTGAAAATGTGATATATAAACACTTTATTCGTTTGTACCTTTATCAACTCTTGAGAGTAGACTTATAGGACCCATTATATGTAAAATGAGGTGCTAAATCCACTGGTAAAAACCGCGATGTTCTATCTTTAACCGTTTAGGAGATCGAGTAAAATGGAGAATAATAGATATTTGATATGTGATATATAAACATTTTATTCGTTTGTACCTTTATCAACTCTTGAGAGTAGACTTATAAGACTTATTTTATGTAAAATGAGGTGCTAAATCCACTGGTAAAAACCGCGATGTCCTATCTTTAACCGTTTAGGAGATCGAGTAAAATGGAGAATAATAGATATTTGATATGTGATATATAAACATTTTATTCGTTTGTACCTTTATCAACTCTTGAGAGTAGACTTATAAGACTTATTTTATGTAAAATGAGGTGCTAAATCCACTGGTAAAAACCGCGATGTCCAATCTTTAACCGTTTAGGAGATCGAGTAAAATGGAGAATAATAGATATTTGATAATGTGGTATATAAACATTTTATTCGTTTGTACCCTTATCAACTCTTGAAAGTAGACTTATAGGACTTATTTTATGTAAAATGAGGTGCTAAATCCACTGGTGAAAACCGCGATGTGATATCTTTAACCGTTTAGGAGATCGAGTAAAATGGAGAATAATAGATATTTGAAAATGTGATATATAAACATTTTATTTGTTTGTACCTTTATCAACTCTTGAGAGTAGACTTATAGGACTTATTTTATGTAAAATGAGGTGCTTAATTCACTGGTGAAAACCGCGATGACCTATCTTTAACCGTTTAGGAGATCGAGTAAAATGGAGAATAATAGATATTTGATAATGTGATATATAAACATTTTATTCGTTTGTATCTTTATCAACTCTTGAGAATAGACTTATAGGACTTATTTTATGTAAAATGGGGTGCTTAATTTATTGATGAAAACCACGATGTCCTATCTTTAACCGTTTAGGAGATGGAGTAAAATGGAGAATAATAGATATTTGAAAATGTGATATATAAACATTTTATTCGTTTGTACCTTTATCAACTGTTGAGAGTAGACTAATAGGACTTATTATATGTTAAATGAGGTGCTAAATTTACTGGTAAAAACCGCGATGTCCTATCTTTAACCGTTTAGGAGATCGAGTAAAATGGAGAATAATAGATATTTGAAAATGTGATATATAAACATTTTATTCATTTGTACCTTTATCAACTCTTGAGAGTAGACTTATAGGACTTATTTTATGTAAAATGAGGTGCTAAATCCACTCGTGAAAACCGCGATGTCCTATCTTTAACCGTTGAGGAGATCGAGTAAAATAGAAAGTAATAGATATTTGAAAATGTGATATATAAACATTTTATTCGTTTGTGCCTTTATCAACTCTTGAGAGTAGACTTATAGGACTTATTTTATGTAAAATAAGGTGCTAAAACCACTGGTGAAAACCGCGATGTCCTATTTTTTACCGTTTAGGAGATCGAGTAAAATGGAGAATAATAGATATTTGAATATGTGATATATAAACATTTTATTCGTTTGTACCTTTATCAATTCTTAAGAGTAGACTTATAGGACTTGTTTTATGTAAAATGAGGTGCTAAATCCACTGGTGAAAACCGCGATGTCCTATCTTGAACCGTTTAGGAGATCGAGTAAAATGGAGAATAATAGATATTTGAAAATGTGATATATAAACATTTTGTTCGTTTGTACCTTGATCAACTCTTGAGAGTAGACTTATAGGACTTATTTTATGTAAAATGAGGTGCTAAATCCACTGGTGAAAACCGCTATGTCCTTTGTTTAACCGTTTAGGAGATCGAGTAAAATAGAAAATAATAGATATTTGAAAATGAGATATATAAACATTTTATTCGTTTGTACCTTTATCAACTGTTGAGAGTAGACTAATAGGACTTATTATATGTTAAATGAGGTGCTAAATTTACTGGTAAAAACCGCGATGTCCTATCTTTAACCGTTTAGGAGATCGAGAAAAATGGAGAATAATAGATATTTGAAAATGTGATATATAAACATTTTATTCATTTGTACCTTTATCAACTTTTGAGAGTAGACTTATAGGTCTTATTTTATGTAAAATGAGGTACTAAATCCTCTGGTGAAAACCGCGATGTCCTATCTTTAACCGTTTAGGAGATCGAGTAAAATGGAGAAAAATAGATATTTGAAAATGTGATATATAAACATTTTATTCGTTTGTACCTTTATCAACTCTTGAGAGTAGACTTATAGGAGTTATTTTATGTAAAATGAGGTGCTAAATTCACTGGTGAAAACCGCGATGTCCTATCTTGAACCGTTTAGGAGATCGAGTAAAATGGAGAAAAATAGAAATTTGAAAATGTGATATATAAACATTTTATTCGTTTTTACCTTTATTAACTCTTGAGAGTAGACTTATAGGACCTATTTTATGTAAAATGAGGTGCTAAATCCACTGGTGAAAACCTCGATGTCCTATCTTTAACCGTTTAGGAGATTGAGTAAAATGGAGAATAATAGATATTTGAAAATGAGATATATAAACATATTATTCGTTTGTACCTTTATCAACATTTGAGAGTAGACTTATAGTACCTATTTTATGTAAAATGAGGTGCTAAATCCACTGGTGAAAACCACGATGTCCTATCTTTAACCGTTTAGGAGATCGAGTAAAATGGAGAATAATAGATATTTGAAAATGTGATATATAAACATTTTATTCGTTTTTACCTTTATCAACTCTTGAGAATAGACTTATAGGACTTATTTTATGTAAAATGGGGTGCTTAATCCACTGATGAAAACCACGATGTCCTATCTTTAACCGTTTAGGAGATGGAGTAAAATGGAGAATAATAGATATTTGAAAATGTGATATATAAACATTTTATTCGATTGTACCTTTATCAACTCTTGAGAGTAGACTTATAGGAGTTATTTTATGTAAAATGAGGTGCTAAATCCACTGGTAAAAACCGCGATGTCCTATCTTGAACCGTTTAGGAGATCGAGTAAAATGGAGAATAATAGATATTTGAAAATGTGATATATAAACATTTTATTCGTTTGTACCTTTATCAACTCTTAAGAGTAGACTTATAGGACTTATTTTATGTAAAATAAGGTGCTAAATCCACTGGTGAAATCCGCGATGTCCTATCTTTAATCGTTTAGGAGATCGAGTAAAATGGAGAATAATAGATATTTGATAATGTGATATATAAACATTTTTTTCGTTTTTACCTTTATCAACTCTTGAGAGTAGACTTATAGGACTTATTTTATGTAAAATGAGGTGCTAAATCCACCACTGAAAACCGCTATGTCCTATTTTTAACCGTTTAGGAGATCGAGTATAATGGAGAATAATAGATATTTGAAAATGTGATATATAAACATTTTATTCGTTTGTACCTTTATCAACTCTTAAGAGTAGACTTATAGGACTTATTTTATTAAAATGAGGTGCTAAATCCACTGGTGAAATCCGCGATGTCCTATCTTTAACCGTTTAGGAGATCGAGTAAAATGGAGAATAATAGATATTTGAAAATGTGATATATAAACATTTTATTCGTTTGTACCTTTATCAACTCTTAAGAGTAGACTTATAGGACTTATTTTATGTAAAATGAGGTGCTAAATCCACTGGTGAAAACCGCGATGTCCTGTCTTTAACCGTTTAGGAGATCGAGTAAAATAGAAAATAATTGATATTTGAAAATGTGATATATAAACATTTTATTCGTTTGTACCTTTATCAACTCTTAAGAGTAGACTTATAGGACTTATTTTATGTAAAATGAGGTGCTAAATCCACTGGTGAAATCCGCGATGTCCTATCTTTAACCGTTTAGGAGATCGAGTAAAATCGAGAATAATATATATTTGAAAATGTGATATATAAACATTTTATTCGTTTTTACTTTTATCAACTCTTGAGAGTATACTTATAGGACCTATTTTATGTAAAATGAGGTGCTAAATCCACTGGTGAAAGCCGCGATGTGATATCTTTAACCGTTTAGGAGATCGAGTAAAATGGAGAATAATAGATATTTGAAAATGTGATATATAAACATTTTATTCGTTTTTACCTTTATCAACTTTTGAGAGTAGACTTATAGGACCTATTTTATGTAAAATGAGGTTCTAAATACACTGGTGAAAACCGCGATGTCCTATCTTTAACCGATTAGGAGATCGAGTAAAATGAAGAATAATAGATATTTGATAATGTGATATATAAACATTTTATTCGTTTGTACCATGATCAACTCATGAGGGTAGACTTATAGGACCTATTTTATGTAAAATGAGGTGCTTAATCCACTGGTGAAAACCGCGATGTCCTATCTTTAACCGTTTAGGAGATCGAGTAAAATGGAGAAAAATAGATATTTGAATATGTGAAATATAAACATTTTATTCGTTTGTACCTTTATCAACTCTTGAGAGTAGACTTATAAGACTTATTTTATGTAAAATGAGGTGCTAAATCCACTGGTGAAAACCGCGATGTCCTATCTTTAACCGTTTAGGAGATCGAGTAAAATGGAGAATAATAGATATTTGAAAATGTGATATATAAACATTTTATTCGTTTTTACCTTTATGGACTCTTAAGAGTAGACTTATAAAACCTATTTTATGTAAAATAAGGTGCTAAATCCACTAGTGAAAACCGCGATGTCCTATCTTTAACCGTTTTGGAGATCGAGTAAAATGGAGAATAATAGATATTTGATAATGTGATATATAAACATTTTATTCGTTTGTACCTTTATCAACTCTTGAGAGTAGACTTATATGACTTATTTTAAGTAAAATGAGGTGCTAAATCCACTGGTGAAAACCGCGATGTCCTATCTTTAACCGTTTAGGAGATCGAGTAAAATGGAGAATAATAGATATTTGAAAATGTGATATATATACATTTTATTCGTTTTTACCTTTATGGACTCTTAAGAGTAGACTTATAAAACCAATTTTATGTAAAATAAGGTGCTAAATCCACTAGTGAAAACCGCGATGTCCTATCTTTAACCGTTTTGGAGATCGAGTAAAATGGAGAATAATAGATATTTGATAATGTGATATATAAACATTTTTTTCGTTTTTACCTTTATCAACTCTTAAGAGTATACTTATAGTACCTATTTTATGTAAAATGAGGTGCTAAATCCACTGGTAAAACCGCGATGTGATATCTTTAACCGTTTAGGAGATCGAGTAAAATGGAGAATAATAGATATTTGAAAATGTGATAATTAAACATTTTATTCGTTTGTACCTTTATCAACTCTTGAGAGTAGACTCATAGGACTTATTTTATGTAAAATGAGGTGCTAAATCTACTGGTGATAACCGCGATGTCCTGTCTTCAACCGTTTAGGAGATCGAGTAAAATAGAAAATATTAGATATTTGAAAATGTGATATATAAACATTTTATTCGTTTATACCTTTATCAACTCTTGAGAGTAGACTTATACTACTAATTTTATGTAAAATGAGGTGCTAAATCCACTGGTAAAAACCGCGATGTCCTATCTTTAACCGTTTAGGAGATCGAGTAAAATGGAGAATAATAGATATTTGAAAATGTGATATATACACATTTTATTCGTTTGTACCTTTATCAACTCTTGAGAGTAGACTTATAGGACTTTTTTTATGTTAAATGAGGTGCTAAATCCACTGGTAAAAACCGCGATGTCCTATCTTTAACCGTTTAGGAGATCGAGTATAATGGATATTAATAGATATTTGAAAATGTGATATAAAAACATTTTATTCGTTTGTACCTTTATCAACTTTTGAGAGTAGACTAATAGGACTTATTTTATGTAAAATGAGGTGCTTAATCCACTGGTAAAGACCGCGATGTCCTATCTTTAACCGTCTAGGAGATCGAGTAAAATGGAGAATAATGGATATTTGAAAATGTGATATATAAACATTTTATTCGTTTGTACCTTTATCAACTCTTGAGAGTAGACTTATAGGACTTATTTTATGTAAAATGAGGTGCTTAATCCACTGGTGAAAACCGCGATGTCCTATCCTTAACCGTTTAGGAGATCGAGTAAAATGGAGAATAATGGATATTTGAAAATGTGATATATAAACAATTTATTCGTTTGTACCTTTATCAACCCTTGAGAGTAGACTTATAGGACATATTTTATGTAAAATGAGGTGCTAAATCCACTGGTGAAAACCGCGATGTCCTATCTTTAACCGTTTAGGAGATCGAGTAAAATGGAAAATAATAGATATTTGAAAATGTGATATATAAACATTTTATTCGTTTGTACCTTTATGGACTCTTAAGAGTAGACTTATAGGACCTATTTTATGTAAAATAAGGTGCTAAATCCACTAGTGAAAACCGCGATGTCCTATCTTTAACCGTTTTGGAGATCGAGTAAAATGGAGAATAATAGATATTTGATAATGTGATATATAAACATTTTATTCGTTTGTACCTTTATCAACTCTTGAGAGTAGACTTATAGGACTTATTTTATGTAAAATGAGGTACTAAATCCACTGGTGAAAATCGCGATGTCCTATCTTTTACCGTTTAGGAGATCGAGTAAAATGGAAAATAATAGATATTTGAAAATGTGATATATAAACATTTTATTCGTTTTTACTTTTATCAACTCTTAAGAGTATACTTATAGTACCTATTTTATGTAAAATGAGGTGCTAAATCCACTGGTAAAACCGCGATGTGATATCTTTAACCGTTTAGGAGATCGAGTAAAATGGAGAATAATAGATATTTGAAAATGTGATATATAAACATTTTATTCGTTTGTACCTTTATCAACTCTTGAGAGTAGACTTATAGGACCTATTTTATGTAAAATGAGGTGCTAAATCCACTGGTGAAAACCGCGATGTCCTATCTTGAACCGTTTAGGAGATCGAGTAAAATGGAGAAAAATAGATATTTGAAAATGTGATATATAAATATTTTATTCGTTTTTACCTTTATCAACTCTTGAGAGTAGACTTATAGGACTTATTTTATGTAAAATAAGGTGCTAAATCCACTGGTGAAAACCGCGATGTCCTATCTTTAACCGTTTAGGAGATCGAGTAAAATGGAAAATAATGAATATTTGAAAATGTGATATATAAACATTTTATTTGTTTGTACCTTTATCAACTCTTAAGAGTAGACTTATAGGACTTATTTTATGTAAAATAAGGTGCTAAATCCACTGGTGAAATCCGCGATGTCCTATCTTTAATCGTTTAGGAGATCGAGTAAAATGGAGAATAATAGATATTTGATAATGTGATATATAAACATTTTATTCGTTTTTACCTTTATCAACTCTTGAGAGTAGACTTATAGGACTTATTTTATGTAAAATGAGGTGCTAAATCCACTACTGAAAACCGCTATGTCCTATTTTTAACCGTTTAGGAGATCGAGTATAATGGAGAATAATAGATATTTGAAAATGTGATATATAAACATTTTATTCGTTTGTTCCTTTATCAACTCTTAAGAGTAGACTTATAGGACTTATTTTATGTAAAATGAGGTGCTAAATCCACTGGTAAAAACTGCGATGTCCTATCTTTAACCGTTTAGGAGATCGAGTAAAATGGAGAATAATAGATATTTGAAAATGTGATATAAAAACATTTTATTCGTTTGTACCTTTATCAACTCTTGAGAGAAGACTTATAGGACATATTTTATGTAAAATGAGGTGCTAAATCCACTGGTGAAAACCGCGATGTCCTATCTTTAACCGTTTAGGAGATCGAGTAAAATGGAGAATAATAGATATTTGAAAATGTGATATATAAACATTTTATTCGTTTGTACCTTTATCAACTCTTGAGGGAAGACTTATAGGACATATTTTATGTAAAATGAGGTGCTAAATCCACTGGTGAAAACCGCGATGTCCTATCTTTAACCGTTTAGGAGATCGAGTAAAATGGAGAAAAATAGATATTTGAAAATGTGATATATAAATATTTTATTCGTTTTTACCTTTATCAACTCTTGAGAGTAGACTTATAGGACTTATTTTATGTAAAATAAGGTGCTAAATCCACTGGTGAAAACCGCGATGTCCTATCTTTAACCGTTTAGGAGATCGAGTAAAATGGAAAATAATGAATATTTGAAAATGTGATATATAAACATTTTATTTGTTTGTACCTTTATCAACTCTTAAGAGTAGACTTATAGGACTTATTTTATGTAAAATAAGGTGCTAAATCCTCTGGTGAAAACTGCGATGTCCTATCTTTAACCGTTTAGGAGATCGAGTAAAATGGAGAATAATGGATATTTGAAAATGTGATATATAAACATTTTATTCGTATGTACCTTTATCAACTCTTGAAAGTAGACTTATAGGACTTATTTTATGTAAAATGAGGTGCTTAATCCACTGGTGAAAACCGCGATGTCCTATCTTTAACCGTTTAGGAGATCGAGTAAAATGGAGAATAATGGATATTTTAAAATGTGATATATAAACATTTTATTCGTTTGTACCTTTATCAACCCTTGAGAGTACACTTATAGGACATATTTTATGTAAAATGAGGTGCTAAATCCACTGGTGAAAACCGCGATGTCCTATCTTTAACCGTTTAGGAGATTGAGTAAAATGAAGAATAATAGATATTTGAAAATGTGATATATTTTATTCGTTTGTACCTTTATCAACTCTTGAGAGTAGACTTATAGGATTTATTATATGTAAAATGAGGTACTAAATCCACTGGTGAAAACTGCGATGACCTATCTTTAACCGTTTAGGAGATCGAGTAAAATGGAGAATAATAGATATTTGAAAATGTGATATAAAAACATTTTATTCGTTTGTACCTTTATCAACTCTTGAGAGAAGACTTATAGGACATATTTTATGTAAAATGAGGTGCTAAATCCACTGGTGAAAACCGCGATGTCCTATCTTTAACCGTTTAGGAGATCGAGTAAAATGGAGAATAATAGATATTTGAAAATGTGATATATAAACATTTTATTCGTTTGTACCTTTATCAACTCTTGAGAGAAGACTTATAGGACATATTTTATGTAAAATGAGGTGCTAAATCCACTGGTGAAAACCGCGATGTCCTATCTTTAACCGTTTAGGAGATCGAGTAAAATGGAGAATAATAGATATTTGAAAATGTGATATATAAACATTTTATTCGTTTGTACCTTTATCAACTTTTGAGAGTAGACTTATAGGACTTATTATATGTAAAATGAGGTGCTAAATCCACTGGTGAAAACTGCGATGTCCTATCTTTAACCGTTTAGGAGATCGAGTAAAATGGAGAATAATGGATATTTGAAAATGTGATATATAAACATTTTATTCGTATGTACCTTTATCAACTCTTGAAAGTAGACTTATAGGACTTATTTTATGTAAAATGAGGTGCTTAATCCACTGGTGAAAACCGCGATGTCCTATCTTTAACCGTTTAGGAGATCGAGTAAAATGGAGAATAATGGATATTTTAAAATGTGATATATAAACATTTTATTCGTTTTTACCTTTATCAACTCTTGAGAGTAGACTTATAGGACTTATTTTATGTAAAATGAGGTGCTAAATCCACTACTGAAAACCGCTATGTCCTATTTTTAACCGTTTAGGAGATCGAGTATAATGGAGAATAATAGATATTTGAAAATGTGATATATAAACATTTTATTCGTTTGTTCCTTTATCAACTCTTAAGAGTAGACTTATAGGACTTATTTTATGTAAAATGAGGTGCTAAATCCACTGGTAAAAACTGCGATGTCCTATCTTTAACCGTTTAGGAGATCGAGTAAAATGGAGAATAATAGATATTTGAAAATGTGATATAAAAACATTTTATTCGTTTGTACCTTTATCAACTCTTGAGAGAAGACTTATAGGACATATTTTATGTAAAATGAGGTGCTAAATCCACTGGTGAAAACCGCGATGTCCTATCTTTAACCGTTTAGGAGATCGAGTAAAATGGAGAATAATAGATATTTGAAAATGTGATATATAAACATTTTATTCGTTTGTACCTTTATCAACTCTTGAGGGAAGACTTATAGGACATATTTTATGTAAAATGAGGTGCTAAATCCACTGGTGAAAACCGCGATGTCCTATCTTTAACCGTTTAGGAGATCGAGTAAAATGGAGAATAATGGATATTTTAAAATGTGATATATAAACATTTTATTCGTTTGTACCTTTATCAACCCTTGAGAGTACACTTATAGGACATATTTTATGTAAAATGAGGTGCTAAATCCACTGGTGAAAACCGCGATGTCCTATCTTTAACCGTTTAGGAGATTGAGTAAAATGAAGAATAATAGATATTTGAAAATGTGATATATTTTATTCGTTTGTACCTTTATCAACTCTTGAGAGTAGACTTATAGGATTTATTATATGTAAAATGAGGTACTAAATCCACTGGTGAAAACTGCGATGACCTATCTTTAACCGTTTAGGAGATCGAGTAAAATGGAGAATAATAGATATTTGAAAATGTGATATAAAAACATTTTATTCGTTTGTACCTTTATCAACTCTTGAGAGAAGACTTATAGGACATATTTTATGTAAAATGAGGTGCTAAATCCACTGGTGAAAACCGCGATGTCCTATCTTTAACCGTTTAGGAGATCGAGTAAAATGGAGAATAATAGATATTTGAAAATGTGATATATAAACATTTTATTCGTTTGTACCTTTATCAACTCTTGAGAGAAGACTTATAGGACATATTTTATGTAAAATGAGGTGCTAAATCCACTGGTGAAAACCGCGATGTCCTATCTTTAACCGTTTAGGAGATCGAGTAAAATGGAGAATAATAGATATTTGAAAATGTGATATATAAACATTTTATTCGTTTGTACCTTTATCAACTTTTGAGAGTAGACTTATAGGACTTATTATATGTAAAATGAGGTGCTAAATCCACTGGTGAAAACTGCGATGTCCTATCTTTAACCGTTTAGGAGATCGAGTAAAATGGAGAATAATGGATATTTGAAAATGTGATATATAAACATTTTATTCGTATGTACCTTTATCAACTCTTGAAAGTAGACTTATAGGACTTATTTTATGTAAAATGAGGTGCTTAATCCACTGGTGAAAACCGCGATGTCCTATCTTTAACCGTTTAGGAGATCGAGTAAAATGGAGAATAATGGATATTTTAAAATGTGATATATAAACATTTTATTCGTTTTTACCTTTATCAACTCTTGAGAGTAGACTTATAGGACTTATTTTATGTAAAATGAGGTGCTAAATCCACTACTGAAAACCGCTATGTCCTATTTTTAACCGTTTAGGAGATCGAGTATAATGGAGAATAATAGATATTTGAAAATGTGATATATAAACATTTTATTCGTTTGTTCCTTTATCAACTCTTAAGAGTAGACTTATAGGACTTATTTTATGTAAAATGAGGTGCTAAATCCACTGGTAAAAACTGCGATGTCCTATCTTTAACCGTTTAGGAGATCGAGTAAAATGGAGAATAATAGATATTTGAAAATGTGATATAAAAACATTTTATTCGTTTGTACCTTTATCAACTCTTGAGAGAAGACTTATAGGACATATTTTATGTAAAATGAGGTGCTAAATCCACTGGTGAAAACCGCGATGTCCTATCTTTAACCGTTTAGGAGATCGAGTAAAATGGAGAATAATAGATATTTGAAAATGTGATATATAAACATTTTATTCGTTTGTACCTTTATCAACTCTTGAGGGAAGACTTATAGGACATATTTTATGTAAAATGAGGTGCTAAATCCACTGGTGAAAACCGCGATGTCCTATCTTTAACCGTTTAGGAGATCGAGTAAAATGGAGAATAATAGATATTTGAAAATATGATATATAAACATTTTATTCGTTTGTACCTTTATCAACTCTTGAGAGTAGACTTATAGGACTTATTTTATGTTAAATGAGGTGCTAAATCCTCTGGTGAAAACCGCGATGTCCTATCTTTAACCGATTAGGAGATCGAGTAAAATGGATATTAATAGATATTTGAAAATGTGATATATAAACATTTTATTCGTTTGTACCTTTATCAACTTTTGAGAGTAGACTTATAGGACTTATTATATGTAAAATGAGGTGCTAAATCCACTGGTGAAAACCGCGATGTCCTATCTTTAACCGTTTAGGAGATCGAGTGAAATGGAGAATAATAGATATTTTAAAATGTGATATATAAACATTTTATTCGTTGTACCTTTATCAACTTTTAAGAGTAGACTTATAGGACTTATTTTATGTAAAATAAGGTGCTAAATCCACTGGTGAAAACCGCGATGTCCTATCTTTAACCGTTTAGGAGATCGAGTAAAATAGAAAATAATAGATATTTGAAAATGTGATATATAAGCATTTTATTCGTTTGTACCTTTATCAGCTCTTGAGAGTAGACTTATAGGACTTATTTTATGTAAAATGAGGTGCTAAATCCACTGGTGAAAACCGCGATGTCCTATCTTTAACCGTTTAGGGCATCGAGTAAAATGGAGAATAATAGATATTTGAAAATGTGATATATAAACATTTTATTCGTTTTTACCTTTATCAACTCATGAGAGTAGACTTATAGGACCTATTTTATATAAAATGAGGTTCTAAATCCACTGGTGAAATCCGCGATGTCCTATCTTTAACCGTTTAGGAGATCGAGTATAATGGAGAATAATAGATATTTGATAATATGATATATAAACATTTTATTCGTTTGTTCCTTTATCAACTCTTGAGAGTAGACTTATAGAACCTATTTTATATAAAATGAGGTTCTAAATCCACTGGTGAAAACCGCGATATCTTATCTTTAACCGTTTAGGAGATGGAGTAAAGTGGAGAATAATAGATATTTGAAAATGTGATATATAAACATTTTAAATGTTTGTACTTTTATCAACTATTGAGAGTAGACTTATATTACTTTTTTTATGTAAAATGAGGTGCTAAATCCACTGGTGAAATCCGCGATGTCCTATCTTTAACCGTTTTGGAGATCGAGTATAATGGAGAATAGTAGATATTTGAAAATGTGATATATAAACTTTTTATTCGTTTGTACCTTGATCAACTCTTGAGGGTAGACTTATAGGACCTATTTTATGTAAAATGAGGTGCTAAATCCACTGGTGAAATCCGCGATGTCCTATCTTTAACCGTTTTGGAGATCGAGTAAAATGGAGAATAATAGATATTTGATAATGTGATATATAAACATTTTATTCGTTTTTACCTTTATGGACTCTTAAGAGTAGACTTATAAAACCTATTTTATGTAAAATAAGGTGCTAAATCCACTAGTGAAAACCGCGATGTCCTATCTTTAACCGTTTAGGAGATCGAGTAAAATGGAGAATAATAGATATTTGAAAATGTGATATATACACATTTTATTCGTTTGTACCTTTATCAACTCTTGAGAGTAGACTTATAGGACTTTTTTTATGTTAAATGAGGTGCTAAATCCACTGGTAAAAACCGCGATGTCCTATCTTTAACCGTTTAGGAGATCGAGTAAAATGGATATTAATAGATATTTGAAAATGTGATATATAAACATTTTATTCGTTTGTACCTTTATCAACTTTTGAGAGTAGACTTATAGGACTTTTTATATGTAAAATGAGGTGCTAAATCCACTGGTGAAAACCGCGATGTGATATCTTTAACCGTTTAAGAGATCGAGTAAAATGGAGAATAATAGATATTTGAAAATGTGATATATAAACATTTTATTCGTTTGTACCTTTATCAACTCTTGAGAGTAGACTTATAGGTCTTATTTTATGTAAAATGAGGTACTAAATCCTCTGGAGAAATCCGCGATGTCCTATCTTTAACCGTTTAGGAGATCGAGTAAAATGGATATTAATAGATATTTGAAAATGTGATATATACACATTTTATTCGTTTGTACCTTTATCAACTCTTGAGAGTAGACTTATAGGACTTTTTTTATGTTAAATGAGGTGCTAAATCCACTGGTAAAAACCGCGATGTCCTATCTTTAACCGTTTAGGAGATCGAGTAAAATGGAAAATAATAGATATTTGAAAATGTGATATATAAACATTTTATTCGTTTTTACCTTTATCAACTCTTGAGAGTAGACTTATAGGACCTATTTTATGTAAAATGAGGTGCTAAATCCACTGGTGAAAACCGCGATGTGATATCTTTAACCGTTTAGGAGATCGAGTAAAATGGAGAATAATAGATATTTGAAAATGTGATATATAAACATTTTATTCGTTTTTACCTTTATCAACTCTTGAGAGTAGACTTATAGGACCTATTTTATGTAAAATGAGGTTCTAAATACACTGGTGAAAACCGCGATGTCCTATCTTTAACCGTTTAGGAGATCGAGTAAAATGAAGAATAATAGATATTTGATAATGTGATATATAAACATTTTATTCGTTTGTACCTTTATCAACTCTTGAGAGTACACTTATAGGACATATTTTATGTAAAATGAGGTGCTAAATCCACTGGTGAAAACCGCGATGTCCTATCTTTAACAGTTTAGGAGATTGAGTAAAATGAAGAATAATAGATATTTGAAAATGTGATATATAAACATTTTATTCGTTTGTACCTTTATCAACTCTTGAGAGTAGACTTATAGGACTTATTATATGTAAAATGAGGTGCTAAATCCACTGGTGAAAACTGCGATGTCCTATCTTTAACCGTTTAGGAGATCGAGTAAAATGGAGAATAATAGATATTTGAAAATGTGATATATAAACATTTTATTCGTTTGTACCTTTATCAACTCTTGAGAGAAGACTTATAGGACATATTTTATGTAAAATGAGGTGCTAAATCCACTGGTGAAAACCGCGATGTCCTATCTTTAACCGTTTAGGAGATCGAGTAAAATGGAGAATAATAGATATTTGAAAATGTGATATATAAACATTTTATTCGTTTGTACCTTTATCAACTTTTGAGAGTAGACTTATAGGACTTATTATATGTAAAATGAGGTGCTAAATTTACTGGTGAAAACTGCGATGTCCTATCTTTAACCGTTTAGGAGATCGAGTAAAATGGAGAATAATGGATATTTGAAAATGTGATATATAAACATTTTATTCGTATGTACCTTTATCAACTCTTGAAAGTAGACTTATAGGACTTATTTTATGTAAAATGAGGTGCTTAATCCACTGGTGAAAACCGCGATGTCCTATCTTTAACCGTTTAGGAGATCGAGTAAAATGGAGAATAATGGATATTTTAAAATGTGATATATAAACATTTTATTCGTTTGTACCTTTATCAACCCTTGAGAGTACACTTATAGGACATATTTTATGTAAAATGAGGTGCTAAATCCACTGGTGAAAACCGCGATGTCCTATCTTTAACCGTTTAGGAGATTGAGTAAAATGAAGAATAATAGATATTTGAAAATGTGATATATAAACATTTTATTCGTTTGTACCTTTATCAACTCTTGAGAGTAGACTTATAGGATTTATTATATGTAAAATGAGGTACTAAATCCACTGGTGAAAACTGCGATGACCTATCTTTAACCGTTTAGGAGATCGAGTAAAATGGAGAATAATAGATATTTGAAAATGTGATATAAAAACATTTTATTCGTTTGTACCTTTATCAACTCTTGAGAGAAGACTTATAGGACATATTTTATGTAAAATGAGGTGCTAAATCCACTGGTGAAAACCGCGATGTCCTATCTTTAACCGTTTAGGAGATCGAGTAAAATGGAGAATAATAGATATTTGAAAATGTGATATATAAACATTTTATTCGTTTGTACCTTTATCAACTCTTGAGAGCAGACTATAGGAC